>JANAVB010003200.1:17773525-17801025 GCA_029216955.1 Iris pallida
AAAGACCCTGGAAGACAAATAGAAAATACATAAAGGTAATTGGAATTTTGAAAAATTTCGAAATTGAAATCTGAGATGGTCTTGAAAAAATTTCGAAATATGGGAATTCGAAAATTCTCTGGAAGCCAAAGCGCAGAGATGGGCGGGGGGGTGGGCGCTCGGCCCAAAGGGTCGTGTGGTTTTTTTTTTTCGGATTTCAAATTTTGAAAGCTGAATCCAAATTGAAATCCGGGGTAGGGGGGGCGGGTTTCCTTCCGAGACAAAGTGGGGAAAGAGCCCGCCGTCCAATGGGGCACGTGGAGCGGCGTGCTGCCCGAGGGGCTCCCCATATATATTATTATATATATATATATATCTTATATATATATATATTATATATATATATATAGATATATATATATATATATATATATATATATATATTATATAACCTTTCCGAGACAAAGAGGGGGAAAAGGAGCCCGCCGCCCAATGGGGCACGTGGAGCGGGCGGCTGCCCGAGGGGCCTCCCCATATATATATATAATATATATATATATATATATATATAATATATATATATATATATATGGGTTATTTTTGTATAAGGGCTCCCCAGTGCTCGCAATGGGCCACACCCCTCGGACAATATATATATATATATATATATATATATATATATATATATATATATAGATATATATATAATAAAATATATATATATAAAGTATGGAGCTCTCTGGAGTGTGGCTGGATCCCATTGGGAGGAGAGTCCCCGCTCTTCGGCCTCGGCCGGCGCCATCCGCCGATGGACGTCGCCCCCCTCGCCGAGCGCCTCCAGCTCACTCCCGCCACCGCGGCCCCCCGGCTGGCCGGGTGCCCCCTGGCCGCTCCACCAGCTCGGCCCTACTCTCCTTGTCCGACGTGCGGCCCTCGGCGTCGCCCCGCCCGCGCCGCCGTAGGCCCCGCCGAGGTCGACGCCTCCGGCCGTCCAAGGATCCCTCCCTCCTCGGACCCCCGCCTGCCCATTTCGTCGCCTGCAGCTCGCGTGTCCCCGCCCGTGGCGGCCGCTCCTCCGGCCACCATCTCGTCTGTCGGCCCGCCTCCTCCTCCAGTCGCGGCCCCTCCTCCCGCCTCCTCCTCCCGGTGGAGGCCCCACGATTCGGACCCCCTCATTTCCTTGCTTTCGGAGCTCCTGCGGGTGAGGCGGCGCTCCCGGCCCGTCCGACCCTTCCCTCCCCTGCCCCGCCATCCAGGAGACCCTCGCCGTGCCCAGCCCAGCATTGGCAGCTGCCCTGCCGCCTTCCCCGCGCCTCCCCCAGCCGTGGTTTCGTCCGAGGCAGCTCCCGGTTCCCCCTCTTTCGTGGGAGCGACCCTCTCTCGTCGCCCCCCCCCTCTCTGCTGCGGACCCCGCCGCCCCGACCGTGGAGTCGCCCCCCGCCCTCTCCGCTGTGGACCCCGCCCCTCCACCGGTCGGCCAGTTCGCGCCGTCCTCTCCTCCGCGTCAGTGGTCTTCTATCAGGACCCCTCTCCCTGAGGTGGTTTTGGTATTCCAACCCCGTCCAGCGGCCGCGACCCTCCCTGCCTAGCCTCCGACCGTCCCTTACTGGGCCTTTCCATCCTCCGGCGACTCCGGCGTCCCTGCCTCCGAGTCGTGGTGCCCCTGCGGCCGCTACCCTCCCCACCGCCGGGCCTAGGTTCTCTGGGCCCCCTCGGCGCCTCCCTCGTCCATCGTGCGATTCACCTCCTTCCGTGCCCCCCGCCGGCCTCTAGCTCCGCCACCCTGGGTCTCCCCGCCTCCGCCGGTTCCCCCAGCGTCGGCGCCACCCCTCCGCCTTCAGCCCTCCGTTCTTCCCCGTGTGGCCTTGTCCGTCCTCCAGGCCGACTTCTCCCCCCGGCGAGGCCCGGAGCTACGCCACCTGCCCGGCACCGACGTCGCTGGGAGTCCCCTCCCGTCGCCACCCTCGGCGTCGTCCCCCCCCTCGGTGGCAGTCGGGGGATTCCCGAGCCCCTCGGGATGCGCCCCCCGTCGGGCCCAACGCCCCGTGTAGTCTCCTCGGTCCCCGCGCGGGTTGCCACGTGCCCCCCCTCAGGACTGGGTGCGGGTTTTGAATTTCAATTCAAGTTTTAGTTGTGGACAGCCACGTGTTGGTGCGGGTTTGGTTTTCGTATTCTCGTTTTGTTGTCGGCCTTATGTGTGGGCCAGCTGTCCTGTGTTGTATGTTTCCTTTGTGTGTTATTTCTGATTCAATAAAGTGTCCTTATTCCCCAAAATATATTATATATATATATATATATATATATATATATATTTATATATATATATATATATATATATATATATATATATATATATATATATATATATATATATATATATATGTCCGAGGGGTGTTGGGCCATTGCGAGCACTGGGGCCTCCCCATATATATATATATATATATATATAATATATATATATATATATATATATATATATATATATAATATATATATATATATATATATATATATATATATATGGGTTATTCTGTATAAGGGCCTCCCCAGTGCTCGCAATGGGCCACACCCCTCGGACAATATGTGGTATATATATATATATATATATATATATATATATATATATATATATATATAAATAAAAAAAAAAAAAAAAATATATAATATTATATATATATATATATATATGGGTTATTTTGTATAAGGGTCCATAATATAATTAGACTTTGGGTACTATAATTTTTATTGACACATTTTAGTGACAATATTCGTCATTAAAAGACTTATTTCGTCACTTAAAGTCTACTTTTGTTACTAAAAGTGTCACTAAAAAAATTTGAGTACCCAAACTCTAAAACGGACAAACCCAGTACCCAAAGTCTATTTATATCCTAAACCTGGTACCCTTAGACAAAATAACCCTATATATATTTTTTTTCTATATATATATATATATATATATATATATATATATATATATGGAAAATGAGCTTTATTAATGGATCAGACGCAAAATTCCGAAGCCTATACAAGTAAACACGCCAAGCGCAAAAAACAGGAGAAACAAAAGGGGCCGTAAGCCAAGAGAACCGAGCCCGGCCTGAGGTTAGGACAGAGCCTCACAAAAATGGTCCGGAGTATGTGTGCAGCGCCTCCGAATCTTGAGAATTTGTCGGAGGGATTCTCTGGTCAGCTGTAGGGGGTTGTATTGGCGTCCTTCATACCTATATTTTTTTTGGTTCTTCCAGAGCACCCAAATGTCGGCGGCTGCGATGATCTGCTTCCTGTGAGAATCGTTCGAGCTGGCGAGGAGATCGTTGAAGCCCTCGGCCCGATGAACCTGGCCGCATCAGCAAGAGAGGCTGATCCATAGTGAGTGGCGAGGTCGCCAGAATATGTTCGACGGTTTTCGCTTGGTATAAAGTACAGCAATAGCAACTAGAGGCAAGGCTGAAGCCGAAGGTGAGAGAGTTGTCGGTAAGAAGCTTCCTGCGGTGAGCTCTCCAGAGCAGAACCAACCATTTGTTGGGGATGCAGGGGTTCCAAAAAGGAGCGAACAACGGAGACCGCACGCAGGTTCCTCTCACCACGATCCTGGCAGAAGCCATCGTGAAAGTTTACCAGAGGTGGGGGTCCACCTCAAAACGTTAGGGATATCGTTGAGCTGCACATCGCGACGGCAAGGGAGCCCGTCGCCTCTGGACCCAGCCACTCTCTAATCTGATCCCACCTCCACCCCGAGCCGTTATGCCATAAATCATGGATCGTGCAATTTGGGGGGGGGGGGCGTTCGGGGTTGGTTGGAGAACCGCAGTGCCAAGCCACCGCTCGTGGCATAGCGACGAGCTGCCGTTACCGAGCTGTAGGCAGATTAAGGGTTTGGAGAGGTATCGGCCGCGAAGGATGAGTGCCAAGATTCAAAGGATCAATTGTTAGCTACGGCCGTTGCGGGGTGAGAATGTTGGAAGTATCTGGCCTTCATGAACCGAGTCCAGATAGAGTTGTCCGTCCGGCTTCCACCACAGCTTCATGGAGCAGGCATCGAAGATGTGAGCTAATCTGTTGAAGCCTAGCCCGACCGCATCGGTAGGTTTGGCCACTGTATCCCAGCTGGCCCAGTGGTGTTTATCTTTACCGTCGAGGTGTCCCCAAAAGAAGTTGGCGAAGAGAGATTCCAACATGGATTAAACCTTCTTAGGGGGAGCAGACGGCCAGGGTATAAATAGGGATAGAGGATTGGACATGCTTGATCAGAATCAACTTGCCGCCCGAAGAAAGGGTCGCGTTGTGCCAGACCTCGATTTTCATTCTGATCTTGTTTACTAGTCCTTTGAAGATGCCCGAATTACATTTACCATAAACCATCGGGCACCCCAGATAGGATAACGGCAGGTAAGCAATAAAGAATGAGGTCATGTTGGCGAGAGTAGCCGAGTGGTTCCTGTCAGCTTTGTGATGGGTGTAGATTAAGCTTTTGTCGGTATTGACTCGTTGTCCCGAGCACTTGGTGTATTTCTCCAGCGTTCTGCTGACCACCTCTACCGACCCGATGTCACCGGATGAGAAGATGAGGATGTCAATGACGTAGGCCAGATGAGTAATAAGGGGGCAGCCAGTGGAGGTATGGAAGTGGTGGAATCTGGGGATATTAGGCATGCTATTTACGTTTCTGCTGAGTGCTTCGGCTGCGATGATGAAGATAGTAGAAGATAGAGGGATTCCCTGTCTAACCCCGTGGTTAGATTTGAAGAAGTCGTCGGCTTGCCCGTTGATGACAGTGGAGAACCAAGAGTTGCTTATGGATCTGTAGATGATATCAATCCAAGTTTCGGAGAAATCGAAGGCCCTGAACACCCAAATCATGAATTGCCAGTCTAGACGGATGTAGGCTTTCTCCATGTCGAATTTGATGGCAATATTTCCCCATAGACAGGAATTTTATGCAAGTAATCATTTTCTGGACGAGCAGGATGTTGTCGGTGATGTTCTGCCCAGGGACAAAACCACTATGCTCCTCGAAGATTATCTTGGGAAGGAGAGTGGACATGTGGCTCGCGATGATTTTGGAGATGATTTTGTTGGTGAAGATGCATAAGATGATCCGTCTGAAGTCTCTGAAGGACTCTAGGTTGTCTTTTTTGGGATAAGGATAAGGTCTTCATGAGAGATGGATTTGGGGTATCTCGCTCCAGAGAAGAAAGCAACAGCGGCCTCAAGCAAGTCTGATTCGATGATGTCCCAACAAGATCGGAAGAAAACACCAGAAAAGCCATCAGGCCTGAGGGTGTTGTGCTCGTCAAGTGCCTAGACTGCGGACTTGACTTCCTCCGTGGAGGGGGGTCAAGAGCTGAACGTTCTCACGTTCGCTGATCAAGAAGGGGATCTTAGCCAGGAGATCCTCATCCTTGATGACGACTTCTTTGGAGAATAATCGGGTATAGAAGTTGGCGGCTGCCACGTGGATGTTTTGCTGGTCTTTGAGTAAGACGCTGTTATCGTTGGAGATTTGGTGCAGATTAAGTTGATGCCTGCGACCTTTGACGCAAGCGTGGAAGAAGCTAGAGTTTTTGTCACCCTCGATATCCCAGGTTTATCTGGCTTTCTGCTTCCAAAATTCTGTCTCGACCTTCAGCCAAGACTTGAGGAGAGCTTTAGTGAGGTTGAGAGCGGCTCGGGCCTCCGAAGATCTGTCCGAAGCGAACCGTATCTCCGCACAGGTAACGTCATCCTCTGCCGTATTTATCTCTTGGAAGATGTTGCTCCAAGATGATAGAGCGCCCCTGGTTGCCTTGAGTTTGGCGGCCACACGAATAAGGGGGTGAGGATAACTTGTCGAGCTCCAAGTAGAGGCTACGCTGTTCCTGAATTATGGGTGGAATCTCCAGAAATCTAGGAATCGAAAAGGATTCTTGATTAGGTTGGAGTTGTTGCTAATCTCGATTAGGAGGGGGGAGTGGTTTGATTCAGTGGAGTTTAGGTAGGAGAGGTTGGAGATGAGATCCATGTCGGACCAACGATTGTTGACCAAGGTGCGATCCAGGCGTGAGTATTGTCTTCAGGTGCCATACTGCATGTTACACCAAGTGAAGGCGTTACCGAAGAATGGGAGAGGGGATATGTGGGCGTTGAAGATAAAGGAGTTGAAGTCATTAATGGCCGGCTGAGGGGGGGCGACCCCCAGACTTTTCTTCTCTGCTCGAGATCGTGTTGAAGTCTCTGAGACAGAGCCACGGAGAATTGTTGAGGTGGAGGCAGTTGTCTAACAGGGTTTCCTAAAGTAGCTTGCGCTCGCTATAATCACAGCTGCCATGGACGGCGGAGAGGAAGGAGCGGGACGGAGATTGGGGTGCTCAATCCAGAAGGAGAGCGCCTGCTTCGAGTCCTGGACGACGTCGAATTTGCATTCAGCAGCGAAGAGGATCCAGATGTCATGGCACCCGGTGACAGCAGATGGGAAGCCAAGTTGAAGCTGTATGGATTTGAGTTTTCTCTGAGGTATTTTAGGTTCGATGATGACTAATATGTCGACCTGGTGTGTTTTCTTGAGTCTAAGTGTTCTCCTCAAGGTGGGTTTATTGTCCAGCCCTCTAACATTCCACGAAAGGATGTTAAGCATTCGGATGGTTGCAGAGGGGAAGGGTGTTGAGCTTGGTGGCTGACCGTGTGGTCATGGCCGTGGGCTCTTGGGTTTGTTTTTTCTTTATTTTTTGTGATCTTTTGGACGGTCTCAGAGTGGCTGCTGGGGTGTCGTCCGACGCCTCTCTCGAGCCTCGAGAGGAGTTACCTGTGCCCTGCGTCGGAGTGGAGGCAACATCTTTTTCAATTTTTACCAGCACGCAGAGGGGGTTGCTGGGGTCTAGGAAGTCGGCGTCCACGGCGAGTTGGAACCTTTCCACGGGCAAAAGACCTGAGATGGCCAGGTCGCTCTCGGGGACTCTTTAGGGGCAGAGAGGCGAGATAGCAGTATTGGCTAAGGAATGATGGATGATCATAGCCATCTGGTTCTTCCCGTCACTGGCCGAAGATACAGCGCTGCTCGATTGCTCATTAGCAGCAACACACGAGCAGCAGGGGAGGTCGTACCGGGATGAGGGTCCGCCTGGTCGATGACTGGAGGGGAGGATGTGAGGATATCGAACCGGTTGTTGAGGGGGACGGCCGACGGATCGACAGGAAGCTGGCCTTAGCCAGCGAGAGGGGGGGGGGGGTTGGAAGAGCCTTCGCTGTCCTCCAAGTGGGAGTGGAAGTTAGGGAGTGGAAGAATAGGGGCTAAGGGTATGAGTTGGGTCACCTTAGTGGGGTGCAACTTATGGGGAGCTTTCTTTTTAAGCTCCGGGTGGGCTCTGAAACAATGCTTTATGAGGTTGTCTCTAAGATGGCAGTGCTTGCAGAAGATGATATTATTGTCATATACCAGCGTCTGAGAGTGTGTCTGTCCCCCGAGGTCGATCCGAATAAGAGTGGGGGGTTGAAAATACTTGTCGAGCTCCACGCAAATCTTCGCGTAGTTGCCTTTGGAGAGAATACGGGTTTCTTCGGCAATGGCCACTAGGGTCCCGAATGAGCTAGCAATTCTCTTTAGAGCTGCGGGGGTGAAGTAGACTAGGGGGAGGTTTGGGAGGCTGATCCTCGTCGAGATTATCGTTGAATTGACTATGGGATTGAAGCCGGGGGACCATTTGGCGATCGTGACGCTGTGGTGGCCAATATTGGTGGTACCTTTGGCCCATTCTAAGGAGTAGTCGGGTCGAAGGAGAGGTAGAGGAAAAAGTGTTTGTGGTCTAGCGGGGCGATCTTGAAAGCAGATACGAGGACCCAGCCTGCGATAGCTTCCTATGCTGTAGAGATCTTTAGGCACCGGAAGGGGAACTTCAGCATGAACGTCTTTGCGAAACTGGACGATAAGGAGGAGATCTCAGCTGAAGAGAATGGAACGCGGATGGTCTGTCCGTCGGGGGGGCTCGGGAGCTCGATGTCCTAGAGTTCGGTGTCCTCGACTTGGAGAGGAAGCTGAGCCTTGCAATCCGGTCGCAGAATCTCTACAAAGAAGGGGACCATAGGGGGAAGTGTTGGAAAAGAAGCACGGAAACCTTTCCCCAAACCGGAGAGTACCTGCGAGAGGACCGAGCAATACAACGCACGAATCTAAAAACAAACACACAAAACAATCCACGCAGACACAGAGAATTTTGGATGTGGAAAACCCTTGCGAGAAAAACCATGGGACGATCGGAGTCCAACCCTGAGAAGCCTCCACTAATGGAATAGAAGAATTACACCCTCTACAAACTCCTTCCGATCCAAATCGGATCCCCACAACACTCAGAAATAAGAACAACGATTACAAGGCTACGAAGAGCGAGAACGACGAGTAAAGATTACCCGAACATGATCTCCTTCGAATAGCGACCTTCAATTCTCCGTCTTCTTCTCCGAAGTTGCAATGGCACTCTTGCCTCCTTCCTCTCTCCAAGTTGTGTTCTCCACAATTGTGTTGCCTATACGATAATGAATTAGGGTTGAAAAATCCCAACTTAACTCCCTAATCCCGCAGCCAACCTGGACCGTTGGATTAGATCCAGTGGTGAAAAGTCACCCTAAAATCTGCTTCAGCCCCCGACGACACAGAGTTCGGCCAGAACTCTGTGTCGAGCAAACAGCACCTAACGCCAACATTCTGGAACGGCCAGACCGAGTTCGGCCAGAACTCGGCCTGGGACCGAGTTCGGGCCGAACTCGGCAGGCCCAGGCCAGAATCTCCTTCAGGAGCAGCAGCAGTAGTAGCGACTCCGCGTCGCCTACTTCCCGAGCTTCTTTGACACACGAATGGAGCACGTCGCACTCCGGGGTCTTCTCCACATAGGTTGGGAACCCCACCCACTCCAACAAATCTCCCCTTTCACAACTATGGGGAGGATGTCGTCATCCCGACGACCTGTCTGCAGTACTCAAACTTCCCCCTTGGTAGAATCTTCGTGAACATATCAGCTCCGTTGTCATCTGTATGAACCTTCTCAAGCGTCGCGTCATTCTTCTCAACCACATCCCGTATCCAATGATACCGATTCTCGATGTGTTTGGACCGGATATGAAACGTCTAATTCTTCACAAGGTGAATAGCACTCTGACTGTCGCAAAGCAAAGTATACTGCTCTTGCTTCAGTCCCATTTCCTGCAACAGCTTCTTCATCCACAACAGCTCCTTGCAAGCCTCCGTCGTCGCAATATACTCTGCCTCTGTCGTCGACAAGGCAACACACTTCTGCAACCGCGACTGCCACGACACTGCTCCTCCCACAAACATCATCACGTAGCCCGAAGTCGATCGCCTCGTGTCTACATCTTCAGCCATATCAGCGTCGGTATACCCAACCAGCTTCGGCTCGTCACCACCAAAGGAAAGTCTCCAACCAGCAGTGCCCTGAAGATATCGTAGAATCCACTTGACCGCACTCCAATATACCCTTCCAGGATTAGAAAGATACCTGCTAACCGTACCAACTGCATGAGCAATATCTGGCCTCGTACACACCATAGCATACATAAGGCTTCCCACAGCTGAGGCATATGGAACCCGCTCCATATCTTCCTTTTCGTCCTCGGTAGATGGACACTGCTCCTCAGTGAGCTTAAAGCGAGCCGCAAGAGGGGAACTTACTTTCTTCGACCCGTCCATCCCGAAACGCTGAAGTACCCGGTAAATGTACTTCATTTGGGACAAGTGTAGCAGCTTGGACTCTCTCTCTCGGCTGATCTCCATCCCAAGAATAGTCTTCGCTGCGCCCAAATCCTTCATAGAGAAGGCCGCACCCAGTTGGCGCTTCAACTCCGCTATCCTAGTGGCATTCCGGCCCACTAATAGCATATCATCAACATAGAGCAATAAAATGATGAAATCATCATCGGTAAAATACCTCACAAATACACAGTGATCCGACGTCGTCCGTACATAACCATGCTCCCCCATAAACGACTCGAACTTCCTGTACCACTGCCTCGGAGCCTGCTTCAGACCATACAAGCTCTTCCTCAACCGGCAGACCAAATGTGACTTGTCCTTCTCACAGAATCCCTCTGGCTGCTCCACGTATAGCTCCTCCTCAAGATCACCGTGGAGGAATGCCGTCTTCACGTCCATCTGCTCGACCTTCAAGTCGAGACTGGCTGCTAATGCTAGCACCACCCGAATAGACGAATGCTTGACGACAGGCGAAAAGATCTCATCATAATCCACGCCTTTTCGCTGACCGTAGCCTTTGACTACCAGCCTCGCTTTGTATCGAGGGCGAGTAGCATCATCCGTCTGCTTCACTCTGAACACCCATCGATTCTTTAAAGCCTTCTTGCCCTTTGGCAACCGCACCAGATCATAAGTGGAATTGGTGTGCAAGGAACTCATCTCCTCCTGCATAGCCTCCATCCACTCCTGCCTGTGTTCGTCTTCCATAGCCTCTGTAAAAACTTTCGGGCTCTCCCCCGTCAGTCAATAGCACATACTCATCCGGTGAGTATCTCGTAGATGGTCGACGATCCCTGTCACTCCTTCTCAGTGGAGCCACTGGTGCTGGCTGTATACCGACAGCCTCCTCCCCTTCAGGAGCTACCTCTCCGGCATGCTCATCCTCCTGAGGGACACCCTGACCACCATCAGCAGGCTGATGATCAAGGTTGGGAGCAACTCCATGTACCGGCTCCCCCATAACTGGATCCTCTGCGATGTCCTCTGGAAACTGCTCGAAGCAAAATGACTCTAACTCAGGCAATTCCTCAGCCTCAGAAGGCGTCTTAGAATTCTGAGTGTTGGTCATGGTCTGATCCTCGACGAACACCATATCCCTGCTTCTATAGAGCTTTTCTTCCACTGGGTCGTAGAGTCTATAGCCAAACTTATCCCGACCGTAGCCGACAAAGATGCATCGCCTCGTCTTCGGCTCAAGTTTGGTCCTCTCGTCCTTCGGTACATGCACGAAGGCCTTACAACCAAACGCCCGCAGGTGATTGTATGACGGCTCTTTGCCGTACCATACTTTGTCAGGCACATCACCCTGCAAAGGAGCACTAGGAGACAAATTAATAATATAAGCAGCTGTGAGAAGAGCCTCACCCCAATAACTGCCCGGCAAGTTTGCTACTGACAGCAAACACCGCACCCTCTCCATCAGTGTCCTGTTCATGCGTTCCGCTACACCATTGAGCTGAGGTGTCTTTGGCGGAGTCTTCTGGTGTCGTATCCCTTGCTCTCTGCAATACGCATCAAAGGAACCGATGTATTCACCGCCATTATCGGACCGAACACACAACAACTTCTTGCCCGTCTCTCTTTCAACAGAGGCCTGAAACTCCTTGAAAGTAGGCAGCACCTGATCCTTGGTCTTTAAGGCATAGACCCAAACCTTTCTGGAACAGTCATCAATAAAGGTTACAAAGTAAGAAGCACCACCAAGAGATTTTACCTTCATAGGACTGCAAACATCCGAGTGAATCAACTCGAGCAACGCCGGCTTCCTCGAACTTGGGTGACTTTGGAAAGACACCCTATTTTGCTTCCCAGCTAAACAGTGCGTGCACTTCTCCAACTTTGTAGACTTGAGCCCCGGAATCACCTTCCTGTTCACCAAGTAGCTCATCCCCTTCTCGCTGATATGGCCGAGCCGTCTGTGCCATAACTCGGTAGACGCATCACTGACTGCGTTCACCTCCTGTGCCCCCTCTGTGCTCCCCTCCATATAGTAGAGACCGGACTTCTTGCTTCCTCTGGCAATCACCATCGAACCCCTGGAAAGCTTCCACTGACTATTCCCGAAGAGACTGAAGAATCCCTCGTCATCCAACCTTCCAACCGACACCAGGTTGAAACGGATATCAGGGACATGATGAACATCCTTGAGAACAAGAACCGCAACCGTCTTCATTCTCAAATGCACATCTCCAACGGCAACCGCCTTCGACACATCTCCGTTGCCCATCTTCAACACGCCACAGTCGCCTGTCGTGTAAGTGGCAAACAGTGCCCTGTTGTGAGATACATATGCTGAAGCCCCTGAGTCCACCAGCCAAGAATTGTCATCGCAGGCGAGGTTAGTAATGACCTCATCACCTACGACAATCACATCGCCCCCATGCGTCGAGGCCGCTGCTGTAGTGTTCTCTTCTTGCTTCCCCTTGTCGCCCTTCTTCTCTCTCTTCCAAGCGAAACAGTTCCGCTTGATATGGCCCTTCTTACCGCAATGGTAACACTCTGAGTCCTCGTAACGACCCTTGGACTTCCTCCTGCTCTTGTCTCTGCCACCACCTGGACCCCTGCTTTTGCCCCTTCCGCGGCTCTCTGAAACAAGTGCCTCTGAGTGGTGGGATGTGGATGAAGTGCCCTGAGAACGTCTCCGCATCTCTTCATTCAGCACCCCGCTCTTGGCAAACTCCAGACTGACCACGCCCTCTGGAGCAGAAGCGATCATAGATACTCGTACGGTCTCCCACGAGTCTGGCAAAGTACACAGCAGCCATAGTCCCTGAACTTCGTCATCGAACTTGACTCCCATAGAAGATAGCTGGTCAACCACGCCCTGGAACTCACTCAAGTGATCCGAAATAGACGCTCCATCCTTGTATCGCAGACTCATCATCGTTCGGATCAGGAACAACTTGTTTACCCCGGTCTTCTTCGCATACAAGGATTCCAGCTTATCCCACAACGTTTTCGCGTGCTCAATATTGGCAACGTGGTTGGACACGTTCTCGTCCACAAACTGCCGTATATACCCACACACCTGTATGTGCTCTAATGTCCAGTCCTCCTCAGATTTATCACTGGGCTTCTCGGATGCAAACACGGGTAGATGCAGCTTCTTGACAAATAGCAAATCTTTCATCTTGCTCTGCCAATAGTGATAATTGGTACCGTTCAGGTTTACCATGCGCACCGGCTTCGCGTCCATCTCTCCTCTCTGGTTTCTGTCAACTCCTGACACCCTTCTGAATTCCAAAACCTGGCTCTGATACCACTCTGTTGGAAAAGAAGCGCGGAAACCTTTCTCCAAACCGGAGAGTACCTGCGAGAGGACCGAGCAATACAACGCACGAACCCAAAAACAAACACACAAAACAATCCACGCAGACACAGAGAATTTTTGACGTGGAAAACCCTTGCGGGAAAAACCACGGGACGATCGGAGTCCAACCCTGAGAAGCCTCCACTAATGGAATAGAAGAATTACACCCTCTACAAACTCCTCCCGATCCAAATCGGATCCCCACAACACTCAGAAATAAGAACAACGATTACAAGGCTACGAAGAGCGAGAACGACGAGTAAAGATTACCTGAACACGATCTCCTTCGAATAGCGACCTTCAATCCTCCGTCTTCTTCTCCGAAGTTGCAATGGCACTCTTGCCTCCTTCCTCTCTCCAAGTTGTGTTCTCCATAATTGTGTTGCCTATACGATAATGAATTAGGGTTGGAAAATCCCAACTTAACTCCCTAATCCCGCAGCCAACCTGGACCGTTGGATTACATCCAGTGGTGAAAAGTCACCCTAAAATCCACTTCAGCCCCCGACGACACAGAGTTCGGCTAGAACTCTGTGTCGAGCAAACAGCAGCTAACGCCAACATTCTGGAACGGCCAGACCGAGTTCGGCCAGAACTCGGCCTGGGACCGAGTTCAGGCCGAACTCGACAGGCCCAGGCCAGAATCTCCTTCAGGAGCAGCAGCAGTAGCGACTCCGCGTCGCCTACTTCCCGAGCTTCTTCGACACACGAATGGCGCTCGTCGCACTCCGGGGTCTTCTCCACATAGGTTGGGAACCCCACCCACTCCAACAGGAAGCTGAGCCTTGCAATCCGGAACGAGGATGGTCTGTCCGTCGAGGGGGCTTGAGAGCTCGATGTCTCGTAGTTCGGTAAAAAAAATATATATATATATATATATATATATATATATATATATATATATATATATATAAGGCTTATTATATTCTCTAAATTATAACTGTCATTTTGTTTACATTTACTCTTAGACGAAATCAAAGCACTAGCACGTATTTTTGTTATAATATTTAAATAGAGTAATGCAAAGCTTAATTACTTTTATTGATCAATGAAAGGAAAGTCAAGCACAAAAGCAAGTATTCATGTCTCATTCGTAACAATGGGTCTTTTAATTTTCCTTTGTTAATTACCATTATAGTTCTTTTACTAAATTTGCATTTATGAATATTATAAATTACTTATCTAACAATATGAAGGAAAATAAATTTAGCAACATGTAGATATGTTTCTCTTCCATTTGTTTCAGACAAGCATGATTTGGTAGGAGCAATAGGCCAAGCATCAAGCTATTATTTATAGTAAAAGTTCATCCAATTCTATGTTAATTCGCCACTAGGAGGACCTAAAATATGCAAGTTATACTAGTGAGATATAATATCTCCTACTTTTAAGTGGACGATTAAGTTCCTTTATTTGTTTATTTATCTAATGCTATATTATCATCAACTAGAGTACGACACTTGAAAATTTGACGCCAATTCATTCTATTTTATTGACATTTGGAATTTGACTAGTGGTAATATATACACCATGGCCTGGGCCCGAGGCCCTAGTCCGAGACTAGTACCAACCTTTAAGGGATTAATATATCTATTATGTCCAAATTCACCCTCTTCTACATGACCCCTTTATTCAAATTAAATGATATATCAAAATAATCTCACACCGAACTCGAGTGGTTCATGTGGTTATTGAAGAGAGGTATAAGACTCTGGCTCGATGGCGGAAGATCAGTGGATCGAGCAAAGAAGACATATTATTCCTTTCATTTATTTGGTAGGAGTTGGAGGACAGTGGACACGTCCTGTGCATATCGTCGGGTATCTAAAAAAATCCAAATAATACCAATATTATATGAGGCTTTGTCAGACTGTTTGGATACATTGCACACTGTTCTATCCTCCTGCAATTTAAATTGGGGTACTTGCTGATTAAGTCGATGGAACCTTATCAATAATGGTACATGATAAACATGATATTAATTGAAGATTTCTCACAAAGGCCATTATATGGTGCCTCCTCCGGCCTATATATGGTGCCTCATCCTAAAATGATACGCTTAAAACTATGTCAAATTTTGTACCAACTTTAAATCTTATCCCAACTTGAAAATCAGGTGGCATTGTAAGAGAGTACCCTGCCTCTCCTACGTTGTGTTCTTGTAAAACAAGGAGATGAACAGAATCTCAAAGACTTTCCGATGAAGAAAGAAGATATTGTAAAAACCACGGTGAAAACAAAGTCATTAGATTAACCTCCATCATGGGGCTCAGGAAAGGAATCTTCCCCTTTTTGTGTAACTCGATCTTTTGAGCCGCATGCATCCAACATGCACTTCGAAATGCACCTAGTTCCTGTCCAATATGAAGCCTCATCGGTGTTTGATCTCCAACCATGAAAAACACAACTATCAATTTTCTAGTTTATCTCGTCATGGTTGTAATTTAGAATTTCTGACAAATCTTCACATTCTCTAAAAGGGGATAATATTATGCATAAGGTCTCACCCTCAACACTACCTTTTCTAATCCCTCACTTGCGTATTATAAAACACCGTTACACAATTGCATCACATTCCCAACTCAAAACTAAGAGGGCAAAATAACCTTAGTCCCATGCATTTTACATAGCTAGGAATCATGTTGTAATTGCTCGAACCGAAAACATGAAACAACTTTCGTATTTCAAAATCCATAGTCAAATTTCTCTAACAAAATTTCTTATTAGTTAACATAAACAATGTAAAATATAATATAATCTAGTACTAGGAATTTAGTTAGAAAATTATTAAGATATTAAATAATTACATAATCTCTTCAAATTTTTGATAAAATTTTATTTCTAAATAACTCTACCAGGAAAGTAAAGAATTAAATTCTAGGAAATAAGTGCAAAACCACAATTGCATATCCCCCCTTTCTATTTTTTTTTTGCAAATCTAAGTCTGTCCTTGAAGATCAAAACCAAAAGCATAAAAAAAACCTCTAATGTAAAAAGTAGCCTCCTATATATACTCGCATTCAACTCAATTCACAAACCCAGCCATGCCCCCGGCCTCTATTAACAGTCGTGACCACTACACCACCCGGTACCATCAGAGTCATTCTTGACCCGTCCATTTCGATCAACCCTGCCTCCATCAGGTCTCCTCTTCATATTCGACCCATGTCATGGGTAATAGTCAACAGAAGGGTATGGATTTCAAAGAGATATTTGTTAGTCGTCAAGTTGTCATCTATTTATATGGTGCTATACTTTTTGATAGTTTTGAGCTGGAGGTCAAATAGATGGATGTCAATATGAGGTTCCTCCATTGTGATTCAAAGGGGAGTTACACATCATGGTTGTCATTTGTGGGAGAGCATGGTTAGCCCGTACTAGTACATTTGTGTTTATAAAGCATTTTGTCGAGGATAATTTTATTATATTCTTGCTTTATATAGATGGCATGTGATTGGTAGGACAATATGCCACTGTGATAGCTTAGGTGATCAAGTGCCAACTGGACATGACCTACTCTATGAAGAATTTGGGTGTAACGAAGACTACCCTTGGAATGGAGATCATCTTAGGAGATAGGCTCAAAGTTAATTGCTTGTCCGAGGAAAAGTACATTCATAGGGTACTTCAACGTTATGAGATAGACGAGTTGAAGAAATTGAGCACTCTAGTTATAGCTCACATCGGATTTACTACTGAGTGAGTGTCTATCGACCAAAAAAAAAGATATGGGAGTATTCCTTATGCTTCAGCTATAGGGAATCTTATGTCTGCCATGGTGTATACGAGGCTGGCCGTCGCTCATGTTGTTAGATCAGTTTGCCAGTATCTATCCAATCTAGATATGATGCATTGGAGTATGGTCAAGGGATTCTACGATATCTCTAGGGTACTTCGAGTAGGTGACTTCCATATGGGAGAGACATGCTGAAGCTGGTCGGATATACTAACATTGATATGGCTAGGCATGTTTATACTAGGAGATCAACTTCATGCTACATGATAATTGTTTGCCATCGAAAATGCGATAAGGTTTTGTTGATTAAAACTTTGGTATTTCAATTACAAACAGAATAGTATACAATGTAGGACTTAGACATAGTCCTATGAGTACACTTTTGTTTTTATCTGAAAACTGTATCGATGGAGCGAGAGGTAATGCGTTGACTCCGTTGACGATCTGACAACAATCTTGAACTCTCTGAAGGTCTGGGTTGCTCTGCATGCCGGAGCGTTGCAAGGAGAAGCGGACGTTAAGTGTCTCTTTTGGCCTCTGTATGTGGATATAACAGTCTGCCTGTATATATTTCTCTATGTATGTCTGTCTCTCTGTGTGTATATATCCCTCCTTGGAGGTGAAGAAATGATCCTTCCATTTATAGTGAGTAGGCTGGCTGCTCATGTGTGCTTATGTCGGATGCACCTGGACATGGGGACACAACGTGGCTGATGCTAGCGGGGGCGCATGGTTGATGCACCCTGAATTGAAGCTGAATCTGCTGGACTACTGCGCTGGGCTGCGATGGAGCTGACATGTGACATTCTTTGAATAGAACTAAGTTAAGGGATGCGTGGCATATGCCTGTGGCTCAAAGATCTCGGTTTTGGAGGAGAGTGATCTATCGGGGTGCACCTAGGATCGGGCACATGGAGATGACTTAGTCTATGAGTTTTAGGCATCATAGACGAGTCTGGTCGCATGGCTTTTGAGGCGCATGCAGAGCTTCGCATCAGGGTGTGCCTAGAATCGAGGACATGGGAGGCTACTTGGTCTCATGACTTTTAGGAGCCATGAGCAAGTCCAGGCGCATGGCTTTTGAGGCGCATGCAGAGCTTTGTCTTCTGTTGCTTGAGATCAGAAGTGAGCTGAGGGGGCGTAAGTCCACTAGGGCGCACGCAGTCTTCTGGGCGCATGGCCACGAGGCGCATACGAATAATAGGCTGGCCACGTGGCAGTTGTTGTCGACCCAAGGTGTAATAATGGTGCTAACATCAGCGGCGCTTTATTTTCTGTACAGCTGATGGGACGGATCTTGGAATGCGTTGCCGCTTTTGTCATTCAGTATTAAATGTTTGATGGAGAGGGTTGCATTAGTTAGTGCCAATCTGGGCGCATGATTATGGCCCGCTGGGCGCATCCATGGGGAGCGCATGATATCGACGGCGCATCAGCCAATGTGTCGCATCCTCTTTGGCTTGTCTGTTGGGTTCTTCGAGGCGTAAATGGCTGCTTTGACTTAGCCGAATACGAGAAGACGGATGCATTTGCTATTAATGTAAATTTATTGCATGGAATTTGGAATGTTGGCCATTTGGCACTCGGGTGTAGGCTGCCCGTGCTTATAAATAGCTGCATGATGGAAAGCTTTTGCTTTTATTCTTCATTTCGATATAAAGATGAACTTGGCCGGAACTCCGCCTTGGCGAACTGTCGAACTCGAGCTCTTACCGAGGGTGAAGATGCGCTGCCCCAGTCTTCCCGTCATTCTGAGCTTCCATGATAGTGTCTGTTGCATCCAAATATCAGGATCGTCGAGTCCCGACACAAGCCGATGGTGCCTATTGCATCCAAAGGTCGGGGGGGCCGCGCTCCGTCTTTCATTATGCTGGCAGAGCCACAGGCTGCCGAGTGTGCCCGTTGCTTCCAAAGACCTGGGCATTGTGTCGCGATCTTCGTCGAGCTAGGAGAGCTCCTTCTCCTGTTACACAAGGGCTAATTGGTGCTAATGCGTCTGTGCCACAATGACGAGGCGATGCGCCTGGATGAGACATCAAAGTGATGCACCTGATGGATGATGCGCCTGGCATGGTCGCATAGCAGTTGCTGCGCCTGGCTATTAGCTTTAAAATCTTTTCTTTTTGTAGAAGTTCTCCTTTATAAAGCCTTTCTTTAGGCATGTAATAGACTTTCATAAGAAATAAAAGCCTTACTTTTAATGTATTTAAACTTGTACTGTTCTTTGCTGTGCCAAGTATCTGTTTGAGCTTCCTGGCGCATTCGAGTTGGTCACATGGTTGGGTTTGGCGCAAAGGAATTCTGGCCTATAGATACGTCTAACATTCTATGCTTCTACAATAATGTTTGCAGGAGGGGTAGTATCATGGATGTTTGAATTGTTGAAGTGTGTCACCTTTTCTACAACAAAGGCATAATTTATTATGGTGATAGAGGATTGCTAGGAATACGTTACTACGGATGAAAATGTTTATGCTAGAGATGGGGCTAAAGCAAGAATAATACACTTTTCTTTGTGATAGCTATATTGTAATTTACCTTTAGAAGAACCCTACTTTTTATAATCGGTCGAAGCATATTTCATCTCAGTGTCATTGGATACTCCCAATATACTCCCCAGTGTACCATTATAGTATTTTTTTTCTTGAAAAGTTACACATCAAAGAAATTTACTCACAATAGTACAAAAGTATACTAGAACTTGATCAAAATTTCTAGAATATTTTTTCGGGCAAAAAGTTTCGATCACAATATGCTACTAGTATATTGTCGACGTCGGGCTAAGCGGACTTTGGTGTTTTATCTAGACTAATGGATCGTGTTGGATGTAACGATTGTCCGGAGATTATAGTGACTTAAATAGGGATTTCTTATCTAATTCTAAATAGCAATTACAAGGGAGAAAGAGTTCTCTAGAGATTGTAAGAAAGGAGGGCAAATTGAATGGAATTTTTTTTGTTTGATATAAGGAGGGAGATTTTGCATCGGCACTTCTTCTTGTTCTTAATTTTAGTAAACTTATTTATTACCATTGTAATCAATTTCTAGTGTTTGAGTAGTTTTGGTAATCTGTTTGGATCTGTCGGAGAAGTTAGAAAAGGGTCGGTGTATTTCTTTTATTCAATGGAAAGCATTTTTCGATTGTACTCCGATCGTCTCATAACTTTTTTGTCAAAAATTTTCATATATATATCGTTTGTGTTTGTGTTGTACTCCTTGGTTCGTGGATAATGCAGGTTATGCGTTTTACTTCGATCTTCAACATTTTTGTCCATATCTAAATTGTACTTATTCCGCAGGTTCTGTGTCCCTTCCCAACACAATTCTAGTTCATTCCCTAGATTACACAAATAAATCAGCAACTGAATTGTTGCTATTGTAGTGCCCCGTCCCAGTATCGTACCTTATTCCTCGTTCGCGGAGAGCGTGGTTAATAAATACTATCGGTATCGATTGATTGGGACATATTGAATCAAGATCATTTCCTCGTTGTGGATTGGGATTTTAAGAAGCAGGTCCCATATTCAGTGGATTGCGTCTCGATAAAGGACTCTGCGGCTGTGTCACGAGAGACCGTTCCTTTGCTTGGTTTTCGATGCAACACTTGCCCTATTTTATGTTGGTTTTATGAATACATTTTCAAGAATATTTTGGATGGATTTTATTGCTTGAATTATTTGAACTTCGTACTTCGTATATAATCCTTAGAGAATGCCAATTTATTCTAAGTCTCGTCGTAGCCTATCATTGATGGATAACGTGCCACATACTTCTGATTCAACACTTTTGCTACAACATTTTTTTCGGTGTATAGTCGATCGTCAAGTCATCCTTGATTATCTCCAACCAACACCTCTGTCGAAGTTCAACTCTTTCTGAGTAAAGAGGTACTTAAGGCTCTTGTGATCCTTGTAGATCTTGCACGCCATACCATAAAGATAGTGTCACCACAATTTTAACGCGAATATAATTGTCGCTAACTCTAAGTTGTGCGTGGGATACTTCTTCTCGTGTGGCTTCAACTATCTTGTAGTGAAAGATATCACCTTGTCCCTCTACATGAACACACATTCCAAGTCCTGGCCTGAATCATCGTTAAAGATTTGAAATCCCTCAGTCATGTCTGAAAGTGCAAGTATGGGGTCAAAAAGAGCCGCTACTTTGGCTCCTGGAAGCAAGCCTTACAGTCGTTAGACCACTCGAAAGTGACTGTCTTCTGAGAGAGGTGAGTAAAGGGTGATGCGATCCTTGACAACTCTTTCAAGGATCATCTATACTATCCCACTAAGCAAAGGAAGCCTCGAATCTCAATAGCTGATACGGGTCAATTTCGATCACCAATAGCTTCAATTTTTCTTCAGGTCGACTGAAATGCCTTCTGCGAAAATGATGTGCCCAAGAAATGGTACGCTGCCTAATCAGAACTCGTACTTTCTCAACTTTGCATACAACCAATTGTCTCCAAGGGTTTGGAGTACGATCTGTAGGGGATCCACGTATTGTATTCTGTTCTATTCTTCGAGTAGACGAGGATGTCATCGATGAAGACTACCACAAACTTATCAAAAAATGGTCGAAACATCCGATTCATTAGATCCAGGTATGTAGCAGGGACATTTGTTAGGCCAAACGACATTTCCAGGAACTCATAGTGGTCATAACGAGTATGGAAGGTTGACTTTGGCACGTCGTTGGATTAATCTTGAGTTGATGGTAACACGAACGAAGATTAATTTTTAAAGTCATCGACGCACCTTGTAGTTGATCAAACAGATCGTCAGTCCTAGGTAACGAATATTTGTTCCTAATTGTATCTTTGTTTAGCTCTCGATGATCTATGCACAAGTGCATTATCTTGTATTTCTTTTTCACGGACAACATTGTTGCTCCATATGGCTAGATGCTAGGTCGAATGAGTTCTCGGTCGAATAACTCTTGCAACTAGACCTTGAATTCCTTCAATTTTGTAGGAGATGTTTAGTATGGGACTTTGGAAATTGATCGAGTACCGGGAAATATGTCGATGATGAACTCGATTTCTCGATTGGGTGGCATGCCGGTAGTTCTTCGGGAAATAAGTTGGAGAATAATACCACAATGTTAGTTTGACCTGCATTTGCACCATCATGTCATGTGTCTCGAATAGATGCCAAGTATCCTTCCCGACCGAAATATAGCATCCGTCGAGCAGAAATTGCTGAGTTCACTATGCAAGCCATCGTCGCTTAACTATAAAAGTAGCAAAATTTGTCTCTCCAGGTAGGCAAAATATGACTTTCTTTCCTGCGTAATCGATGGTGGCCAAACAAGCGTCGAGCCAGTCCATTTCCAAGATAATACCGTAGAACTTATGGTCTAGAATTATCGTAATGAGAGACAATCTCCTACCTCCAATACAAATGCATCCGTCTCTAGAGACTAAGTATGTAGGTATTTGCGTGTCCGACGGGGTGCTAACACTAAGATTAAGACCTACCGGTGTCATAGGTAATTTGGGTTCCTCGAAAAAATTTGCCAATATAAAACTGTGAGTGGCACCCAAATCTAATACTATACTAGCAGACATATTATTGAAAAGTAATATACTTGGCACCACTGAATCAGAGGTGCATGTCTTATACCATGTCATGGCGTAGACACGTCCCTCGGCATTGGTGCAATGGTCCTGGCCATTATGTGGCACGGCTTGAAGAAAGATATGTCTCCCTTCATGTCGTAATCCATGGCCTGTCAGAGGGCGAAAACCGAGCACCAGCGGCCAGGCGTGGAGATGCAGAACATCACCACTCTTTAATAGAAGTAGAAGCATATCAGCATAGATTTTATTGTTGGCTTGTCGAAGATGCCATGGGGGAAGGATGCTGTATGGGTCATCTTCGATCGATTAACCAAGTTAGTGCACTTTATTGCAATCAAATTTACTTTGAGCGTCGATCCTTGACTGGCACAGATTTATTTTGACGAGACAGTACGGCTGCATGGAGTTCCGTTACCCATCGTTTCTGATTGGGATAGGCAATTCTTATCATATTTCTAGAGTAGCATTCGATCGACTATGGGGACTAAGTTAAAATTTAATACAACTCATCATCCTCAAATCGACGGCCAAATAGAACTAATTAGTCATATTCTCGAAGATATGCTACGACTCTGTGCAATAGACTTGAAGTTAAGCTGTGACGTTCATCTACCGCTAGCAGAATTGCATACACTAATAGCTACTAATCGAGCATATAGATGGTGCCTCATGAAGCATTGTACAGACGGTAGTACAGATGACCTATTTTTTGGGACGAAGTCAGAGATCGGTAGATTCTTGGCCCGGAGCTGGTGGAGCACACCCTACAGAAAGTCAGGCTGATACATGAAAGACTGAAGGTGGCTTAGAGTCGATAGAAGAGTTATGTCGACACCTACCAGCAATCTCTCGAGTTTATGGAGGGCGACCACATGTTTCTTAATGTAACACCTATGTACGGAGTCATCAGATTTGGAACAAAAGGCAAGCTTAGTTCGAGATTTATTGGTCCCTCAAAATGCTCAAGCGAGTCACCCCATTAGCTTATCAAATTGCATAGTCGCAAGTACTGTCGGATGTGTATGATATCTTTTATGTCATGCAGCTACAAAATTATGCACATGATCTCAGCCATATGGTAGATTTTGGTCAGCTAAACCTGAAGGCAAACTTGTCGTACGTGGAGGAATCAGTCCAAGTCTTGGAGCGCAAAGATAAATTACATCGGAAACTTGCGATCCCTATCATACGTTTACTCTGGAAGAACCACTCGGTCGAGGAGTCGACGTGGAAAATTGTGTCTGAGATAAAAAAAAAATTTCATTATTTTTTTAGTGGTAGGTTCTATTCTTAAGTTTCGATGACGAAATTTTTTCTTAGTTGATCATAATGTAGTGTCCCGCCCCAACCTCATGTCTCGTTTCTAGTTCATGGAAGCACACATAAGAAACACAATTCGTATCGATTGACCAGGACAAATTGAATCAAGATACTTTTCGTGTTATGGATTAGTTTCTTCGGAATCAGGTCCCATATTCAGCAAGTTGCGTCTCGGGAAAGGAATTTGCGGCTAAGTCGTGAGAGACCTCTCCGTTGCTTGCTTTTCGATGCCACACTTGTCCCTTTTTGCATTAGTTTTATGAATACATTTTCGAAAATATTTTTGATTGATTTTATTGCTTGCGTTCTTTGAATCTTGTACTTCATATCAAATTCAAAGATAAAGGGTAGAGTATTGATCCTTTGCTTATGCGATTGCAGGCGATCATGTAGGCGATGCATAGTATAGAAGACCTATTCCTCTTGCCCCATTTAATCAATAGTGAGCGGCTTTACTTTTCTCTCATGGACCCTCATGCTCTCCAATCAACCAAACGATTGCAGTAACATGGAATTGCTAGATATGGTTATGCATACATGTTGTTTCACGCTTGTTTACTTAGAAATCCAAATCATATCTCAGTTCACTTGTTTACTTATTATTTCTGGTGTACAACTGTAAATCGTAGAAATGCTACATATTTACTTATGTTAGGCCTACTAGAACTGTGCTACGTAGAGATCGAATCGATAAATGAATGTTGCAATGATAATGCGAAACGTGCCATTGAATGCTAAAATTGATGTGTAGAACACTAATAATGTAACGTTCCTTATGATCATTTCATAGATCAGGTTTGAGTAACAAGTTTTAGTCCAACAGGATCATGGACAATTTATGTACAAGGGCAATGTTTCTTCAAACGGTATCCCGGAACCACAGGACAGATTCGACTAGAAGTAAACAAGATCGCTATTCTGGATGCACACAACGGGTATTCGAAGACTTTCAAAGGCTTTCGCTACCGATACTAAAAGTATCACCGTATAAACTAAGTTATATGTCCATGATGGCTTGTCATGCCAATGACATCGACTAATGCACACTATTTTAGCTAACGATATCAAACTGACAGGGAAGAGCATCGTCAGCTTCATACTGTAGCGGCAAACTCTGTCGTGGGTAAGTTGCAACGTACTTTATTCTGTTGTGCCTATCAAATGTTTTCATGCAATTGAGTAGGATGACTAGAAAGATTACTAAATGTACTTCATGCTTCACATAACTTCTATAACAAATGAGATCGTAGGATTTAATTAGTCATTCACTAGTATATGGTAATGTACTGACCTTCGTCTCCACAGGTGGTGCGAAAAAGGGAGGCGCGTCGAACAACTGAAGGTGACACTTGAACCTTTTGAAGCCTTGCTCGAGTGTGAATGATTGCTCAAGTTTTGAATACTAGTCTAACGAGAATGACTCAATTTTCTCCAATTTCAAGTGCAATGAAAGTTTTGGTTGTATAAAGGAGTATAATATATGGAACGACTATCTCATCAGTGTTTGTTTTGTGTCAAGTTTGTAAGCCAGAACGACAATCCTTGTAATCAAGTCTTGTAAATGATGTTCATTATCAATAAAGCACCATGTTCTTCTGTGCAAGTGCACAATTTCTCTACATAATCTATTTATTGTTATGTTTCGGATAATTTTATGACCTTGTTTTGTGCGAGTGCAACTTAGGTTCGTACGATATCACGTCCGGAGGACGACATTCAATTCTACGAAATTGGGACGCGGCAGCTATAACTCTAAATGCAGACAATCAATTAGTAGTTAATAGCATCTTCGAGTAACATAATAGAAATCCTTTGGAAGAAAGCAAGGAGAAAAACATACATATTTTCTTAGGTAGGGAATAGCTTGAATGCCCTTTGTTTCGAGGATATCTTTAGCCATTTCGTTGGTTGTATCAAAGAGCCCCAGTAAACATATCTTCATATAGTCGGGCAGTTCTTCCAGTGTACTAGCATCCCATCTAAGCAAAAAAAAAAAAATCCAAAAATTTTGTATTAGTATAATCATTCCTTTGGCTTCATTGGATCAACTTTGTGGTTAACGCAAAGATCCCCTCACCTTTCAACAGCACTAGTAAAGAGCTCTAGTTCATCCAGTGTGCCATGGACATCATAAATATCATCAATAGTAGTAACAAAACTATTAACTTTAGTTAAATTTTTCCTGCATCTTTCAAACTTTGGCTCAAATGCCCACCCAATGCAGAATAAGTAGTTCTCGACTAAGCGGTCTCTGCTGAAGCTTAGCTTCTCGGAAAAGCCTAAATTACTCCACCACCTGAAACATAGAATCATAAGTTGGCAATTATCATAAAATTCAACATATATATAGATATGAGTAAAGTTTAATAGTAATCACCTCGCCAATGTTTTAAGTTCTCTCTTGTACGTGCTTTGAACCTTGTTATAGTCTAGCTTAGCTAGTTCAAGTAGATTCTGATCCATGTTCTCCATCTTATGGTAGGCGTGGATGAAGTACCAGGAATGCAACCTTGCCGTCCTCCAGGTAAGCGGAAGCTCCAACGAGCCTACAACATGCTCACTTCGAGAAGGTTCTAAAGACGCGATTCGTTCCTGGAGATGTTTGGAAGCGAAATGTCTCATCTCATCCAACATGTCCTCCCCTTCTTTTGCAAGATAGGAAGCTTCATACAGACTGAGTAAACTTTTCGTATCAATGAAGGTACCATTTTCGATGTCCTTGAAGGTGTTCAGAACATCTGGATAAGCAATTAATAATCAGCAACAACAAGGCATAACACTATTTAGTATCAGTTGGCAATTCCTTAATTATGTAATTTTTTTGTGTTCCATTAATTTCTCTTTATCGGAAGGGTCAAGAAGATTTCTAACCTTGTGAAACATTATACCCATGTTCCCTTAGAAGTCTAAATAGTAAGGCTGCATAGTGAAGGTCTTTGTTCATCTCCACGTTTGTCATGGACTCCACTGATTTATATATGGTTCCTAAGACATTATCGATCTCCTGTTCAAAATGATACGCCACACCTAGTTGGCAAAGGGTGTCAATTATCTCCAGCCTGCGAAAAGCTTGCTTCTCCTCATCCAACGTTCGCTTGACGTACTCCTTGAGCATGTTGATCCTCGTAGCATCTTTTTCCTACAAACCATTCAAAATTATGGATACACCATTAGTAGAGAGCTTGTAAAGTTTTATGTGCAATATAATTTCTCACGACTACCATGGGGTCGATCTTCAAAGACTGAATGTAGCTGTTGTCCCACAAGCTTGTTGGGAAATTTGCTGATCTTCGGAGTGGAACTGCAAATGATCTCTGTGCATTGGTTGTAGCTACAACTCGGGTTTGGGTACTCGAGTTTCGCCAAATAGGAAGGGCAGTAGTAGTAGGCATACAAGGAAGGGACGGAAGGAAAGAAGATGTAGCCATCTGTGTTTTTTAAGTTATAATAGATCCTTAGTTTGAACCTCTATATATAATCCAGTTGTCCCAGCAAAGCAAACTATTCTGATGACCACAAACATACTTTTGATAAACCATTCTTTCATGGTTTACTTCCACGACACATTTGCGTTTCTTAAATTTGTCCCTCTCAGATTATGCAAAGGCCACGCCGTAGCATGTGGAGCCGCCATGAACCTCTCTATATAATCCGGTTGTCACAGCAAACTATATATTCTGGATGACCACAAACATACTTTCGATAAATCTTAAATTTGTCCTCCTCACATTTTGCAAAAGTCACGCCAGTTGCATATGGCGGTGTTTGGTGCACAAGGACGGTGCCATGAAGTAAAGCATGTGGAGGTGTTTGGTGGACAGGGACGTAGCCATATATA
>JANAVB010003200.1:17803525-17973525 GCA_029216955.1 Iris pallida
AGCCGTCGATGGGTGGATGTTCTTGAAATATCTGGCCTTCATGAATCTGACCCATAAGTTCTGAGAGGTACGAAGCTTCTACCACAGTTTCATCGAGAATGCGTTGGTAATGTGGGAGAGTTTGGCGAATTCCAACCCCCCTTCCTCAGTCGGCCTAGCCATAGAATCCCAACTGGCCCAGTGGTGCTTGGCGGTGCCATCGCTGTAGCCCCAAAAGAAGTTGCTGAAGATGTTCTCGATGGAGTTAAGGACAATCTTGGAGGGGGAGCACGCCGCGAGGGTGTAGATGGGGATGGAAGTGAGAATGTGATTAATGATGATCATTTTGCTGCCCGGAGATAGAGTCGCATTGTGCCATCCTCCAAGCTTAGTCCTGATGCGGCTGACAAAATCTTCGAATATGCCCGCGTTCGATTTCCCGTAGACCAGGGGACAACCCAGATAATTGAAATGGGGTGCTCGATAGCGAAAGGGATGGTATTGGAGAGTGCTCCGGCTTGCTCGGTGGTGATTGTGTGGTGGGTGTAGATGACGCTTTTTTCCTGGTTGACCTTCTGGCCCGAGCAGATAGCATAATTCTGGAGGGTGTTGTGGACCACCTCGATCGACCCGATATTTCCGGAAGAAAAGATGAGGATGTCGTCGACAAAGGCAAGATGGGTGATGATGGGACAGCCGCTAGCCGTGTAATAGTGGTGGAAGCTGGTGGTATAAGGCATCCTGTTGAGGTTCCTGCTCAGGGCGTCTGCCGTGATGATGAAGATGGTGGATGAAAGGGGATCACCCTGCCTCACCCCTCGGGTCGATTTGAAGAAGCCGTCGGCCTCACCATTGATCACCGTAGAGAACCAGGAGTTATTGATAGATCTCCATACTATATTGGTCCAGGTTTTCGAGTATCCGAAGGCTTTGAAAACCCATATCATGAATTGCCAATCGAGCCTGTCGTATGCTTTCTCCATGTCAAGTTTGATGGCGATGTTGCTCCCTCTTGACGGGAACTTCATGCAGGTGATTAGTTCTTGAGCTAGCATGATGTTATCCTGGATATTTCTCACGCGGACGAAGCCGTTTTGCTCTTCAGAGATGATCTTGGGAAGGAGATCTGACATACGGGATGCGAGATCTTGGATATAATTTTGTTGGTGAAATTAACAGGCTAATAGGACGGAAATCACGAAAGGATTCCGGGTTATCTTTTTTCGGAATGAGGATAAGATTGGTGCTCGAGATGGCTCTCGGGTACGTCGTACCTTGGAAGAAGGCGACGACCGCCTCGTGGATGTCGGTCCTAATAATGTCCCAACAGGAACGGAAGAACCCCCCCGAAAATCCGTCTGGGCCCGGAGCGCTGTGCTCGTCTAGGGCCCAGACAGCGTCTTCCACTTCCTGCTCGGATGGAGGAATCTCAAGCCGGGTGTTGTCTCCTTCGTTGATGAGATGGGTAACAACCTCCAAGAAGGAAGGATCCCTGATGACTGTTTCTTTGGAGAATAAATTGGAATAGTAGTCGGTCGCTGCCTCTTGGATGCCTTTGTGGTCTTTGATGATATTGTCATTGCTGCCCATAATCTAATGAATGGTGAGTGTAAAGACCCTAATTTTGGGGGATTTTTTTTATTTATTTTATACGATTAGATGATTGTATATTTATTGTATTGTATTTTCATATTAATTATAATTGTAGATGTACTTTTCTGTGTCTTTGATTCTTGGAGTATAAGACTTGCCCATCTCTCGAAACGTCCTTCATAAGTTTTGTAGTAGACAGGATGACCTTCAATTTAATATATCATGTCCCAACCAAACTTGTCCCCTAACATTCTTTTGGCTTCGCACAATTTTGGGTCAATTTAGGCCATTTGAGTATTTACCGTAATTCTAGACCGAACTTCCAACTTGAGTGCATGACTCAACATAAATCAAAACTATTTGACCCAATATATGGTTTTAATCCATTTTGAGTCTACGACACACATGCGAAGGGTGAGCCACTCAATCGAGTCTCCATGTGCTATTTAATTGCGAATGGCACAAGTGACTTATTGGTTGACTCTTAGAGTTCGATTAACTTAGAAAATATATTTGGACCCTAATCTAGCCAACCCCACCTGGTAGGAAGCCATGTTAGGTTGCCATGACAGTATAATTATTATGGATTTATTTTGGGATGTTATATAATTAAATAGATTTAAATGCAATTTTGTATATATGATTATTTTTATAATAGCCTAATACCATATTTATTTATGGCCTTAGTCATGGATAAGTTAGAGATGCATATCGACTAGGAATTTTAGCACGAATAATGTAGTTGTGTACTTTGACTAGCCTATTAGCCATGCCAAGGAAGATCCAGCCATAAGTGTGGCCTAACTAGAAAAACTAGGCCAAGTTGTGATATGACCGTTATAAATAGTTTAATTATTTATTACTAAGATTTATTGACTTTGCAGGAACCCGGTTGAACCAATTTAGTCCGAACTGGGCCGAACCAAATCCATGCCCATGTAGGCATATAGTGAGACCAAGGACGGCCGTGTAGACATATTTTTGTGTACAAATATTTATTATTTGTTTTATGAATTGACGACTAATTTCTAAATATATATTATATGTAAATTATATATAGGTAATATTAAATAGCATTTTAGATTATTATACGATTATAGGACCAGTTAAATTAGAGGGATAATGGGGCACCCTATACTAAACCTTATTATTGGTTATTTTAGTTTGTTAGTGTTATTATGATAATGATTATTGTTATTATTATTATTATTATTATTATTATTACTATCACTATCATTATTAATTTAATATTATTATGCTTAAATAATACCTTTATTATTCATATTTTATAATCCATTGTCAAGTAGATTATATACATATACATACTTTTACCATGCACAAAGAAAATATTATTAAGATTTTCTTTGGTTTATTAGATATTTATTCATATACATATGGATATGCATATGAATAGATATATTTGCATATATATATATTAGTATATATAAGGATATATATATAAATCTAGCTATAAGGAAAAACAACTAACAGCAAATCGAGCCCAAGCCATAATAGGCCCGAGCCCATCCCTCACCCGAAGGCCAACAGCCCGGGCCCAGTCCCAAACGTCTCAACCCGAGAGGTTTTTAAACCACAGCCGCTCGGTTTAATCCAAATAGAGCCGCGTATAAACGAAACAGAGAGGGAGAGATCGAGAGAAGGGTGCGGCAAACCCTAAACCTAGGCGCGCGCCACGACACCCAGATGATGTTAGAGGCTGGGCGACCCACCCTGAACTGCCGCCGCCGTCGTGGAACGGCCGACCGCCGCCGCGAGACGGCAACAGCAGTTCGCAGAGACAGCAGTAGTAGTTTTCGCGGGAGACTTAGTGACGAGATTTTTAGACGCGTGGTCAACCAACTTCGAAGCTGTCTTCTCAGGTATGCTCACAACCTATAGGCCTACAAGGCTGTTCCTTTAGTTAAAATTGGTGCGATCTAGACTGCCCACAAAATCGACGAAAAGTCGATGAAAAACTGTCCAAAACAGGACAACAGTTAGAACCCAGACACCCATCTTTGAAGGAGACAAACCGCAAATCCTGTGATATTTTTAAAAATTTGTTTGACTAGGTTTATAGACAACATGTAGGGCTCTATGTCCCAATTCGCAGAAGTCGATTTCATCGACTACGCGTCGAGAAATCGAACCCCGAAGTTTACCGAAAATCTGTTTTTAAAAATATAAAATTCATCCACACGACGTGCGTCCCGCCAATCCGAGCGACGTGGTCGCGAACCGAAGGTATCGAAAGGTGCGTAACGGCTTCGTGGTCGTGTGGGCTTTGACGGAATTCAAATTGGTTGCGTGTGCACGACGAATTTGATACGTATCCGTCGAAATTCACCGTATCGGCCTCTGTACAAATTTCCTAATTACTTTGTGCACGCTCGTCAGATCGAGACGAAACTTGTGCCAACAGGACTGTATCATTTTTCTGGTTCTGTATGCCAAATTTGGTCCGATTTTGAGACTGTTGATCGGATCACCGTTTTGCGGGCCCCACGGTCCAACTCAATAGGCGATTTCGTGCACGGCTCATCGGAATCCAAAATTGGACATACCGTTGGGTTTGTATCATCAAAACAAATCCGTAGACTTGTAGTTTGACGACTTTAGAGACCATTGACTCTGGCACGCTTTTCGGTGCAAAGCGGGTCCAACGGCGGACACTGTTTTAACCTGAAATTACCGTTTTGCTCCTGTGTCCAGAATTGGACTTAAGGACAGGCAATCCTAGCTAATTTGACTAATCTTGAAACGTTGGCAACATCTATTACAGCTTCTGGAGGCAGTTGTGAGACTTGGACTTTTTGACTTATTGATTGGCGATATATTGTTGGTTCTTCGTGCAACCCTCAGGCAAGTACACCTTGCAAAACTCTACAGTACTTACATGCTATTCTATACTGCTATTTTTTTGTGTCTCACTTGGTACATATTTCTCTTTCGCTTCATATCATGGATACTTTTTACAGTACTTACATGCTACATATTTCTCTTTGCCAAACTTTACAGTACTTACATGCTATTCTATACTGCTATTTTTTTGTGTCTCACTTGGTACATATTTCTCTTTCGCTTCATATCATGGATACTTTTTAGTTTTACGTGCACGTAGATTATTACTCTTTCTTTTCTCTTGTTACTAGTCATATTTTTCTATCGTGTTCATGTCTAGTGATAATATTGCTTAGCCTCTGTCGTGTCCCTTTCACGTGATTGAGCAGGACTTAATTTGTTGACTTGTTGACTTGACTTGCCTTGATTTGACTAGTATTTCTAGGCGAGGACCTTGTGATAGATGATGACTATACTTGACTACTCTCTGTTGTGAGCCCCCACTGAGCTGCGATAGAGACTTACTATAGGTTGTGAGCCCCCACTGAGCTGTGATCTATAGGACCGTGAGTCCCCACTGAGCTATGGTTTACTCCGATTTATTCTTAGTCATTAGTCATGTTTATCAGCACGATTCTCGACGGCATGCCATTTCCTTATATTTTATTCTTGTACTACTCTGCAGTCACTACGCCAAAACATACATTTTTCGACAGACCAAAACTGTCGTAAATTACGATAAACGACAGTTTTGGTCCGTCAGAACAACCGTCGTTAATAGCATGTCCCAAAATATAAACGACAGTTATAGACTGTCGTTTCCTAGTTGGAAAAAATGACAGTTATTATCTGTCAAATAAAAACAACGGACAAAAACTGTCAAATAATATGTGAATTGGTCTACCATTATATTTTTCGTTTCAATAGTTAAAGTCTGTCATTTTTTTGGAAGCAAAATTCAAAAAAAAATTCTCAATTCACCCATATCAAAATTATATAAGCATGTCCATCCTCTATATAAAACTAAAATACATCAAAAAAATATAATTTCATATAAACCACAACAATCATCAACAATAAAAGAAACTTAATTAAAATTGTATTAACTAATAAATGTATAGACTTTACATCGTAATATTTCATCAAAATCAAAATGTAACTCCAATGTTGCTAGTTTACAATGACTTGGTTCTTATGATGAGCAAAAGAGAGAGAATGTTATTGATTGTAATTCTAGCATTGGTGACGAAACAGCAAAGGAAACAATATCTCCAACGGAAGACAGACAATCCTGACCATGGTAGACTTGCATCAGCTCACTTCCTCGCTCCCTGACGTTCAGATCGAACCAAACTGGAACATTTCATCCTGCTACCAGAACAATATGCATGGACTCATGTAACGTGTATCGATCATTATCAGTCTACCTGAAAATTACAGTATATCTACGTTAGGTTCAGTTGAACATAATCTAAGCTAAAAGAAACATAATGATGCAAAAAGTTTTAAGTCAAATGTTTGGTTCGCCAGTTTAACCACCATATTACTTCCAAGAAAACATCAATGATATGATACTAAAATTATTTCTTAGTATCAATATGATATGATACTAAAAATATGAACTGATACAAAAAAGCCAACAAAATTGCTTAGAATTGGAAAGAAAATTCAAACACTTATGATACTAATTATCAGCATAAAACTTATCATCATGGCCCTAAAATGAAAAAAAAAATCCAACATATAAGCTGCCCCAGATCATAGAGTGTATTGCCCTCCTCATTATCGAAGGCTTGGCTCCAATGAAATCATTAGGAAATCATCAACCTAGGAAATTTTTACTTCCACAAATACTTACCAGAACATTTTGCTCCACAAATTTAAGAAATATACATTGATTTTATGATTTTACTCCACTAAAATTTTAAAACAAAAGAAGTCCCTATGTTTGTTAGAAGTTTACTGTTTCCGTAAACATCAAGTGCATAAAAAGTACATGATAAAAAGACTAGTAAATTTCATACAAAAAGGATGGGAAGTCCTTACATTCAGAGGGTCCTCGCAAACCTAGAACCATCTTCTGCAAAGCCTCCATAGCTAATGTGTCTGAAAGAACAAAAACATGATTATGAGACATGACTTTGGAGTCTCTTCAATCTTTAATTCACAAGCAATGACTCTTGCTACATCCTTCTATTTAAAACATTAGAAAAGAATTATTTCATCAGTTGAATCCATGAAGCCCCTATAAGTACAATACAATGCCCAAATATGAGAATGACTACCTTATATGTTTGTATCCCACAAAGTAAACCATGAATCTTTTAGTAGTACAACATCAACCTCCCTAGAAGCCATCCTACAACACATAAGTCATAGTGAGCACTAACATAATAAGGAGTACCTTTTGATGCATTAATCATCAGAGCTGATTGAACAGAAAAGATGATGCTTCCAGGATATAACCCATGTTATAGTGTAAAAGGAAAAGAAACACATTAGTCACAGTAACCCATGTTATAGCCTCATTCTGTTTTCTTCTCCTTTATGTCATTGATAGCCTTAGTAAGTGATGTTTTACATTATAGGATACATAAGAAAGTATATCAGAACATACATCCAAAAAATAGCAGTGTCAAGTATTTGCTATAAAATTCACCATGGAAATAACATTTCCATTGAAGTATCCATGCAACACAAAATACTAGAGTAGAAAACATAATATCATAATTCACAATCAGAATCATCGCACCTATGTACTGCAGGATATAGTAAAGTCCTCATCTTTACCATCCAAGATTTCTCTCATCGAGCATGGAGCATGAGAGCCTGATGAAGTTCTGACAGGCAGTCAACCCCTTGTCAACCCTCTTTGTTGGTGTCGAATTCCTAGCCAAGGTGGGTATGAGCAAGACAAGGCCTTAACAAAAAAACCTATAGGCGGTTGGCAGGTAGGTGGGACTACCCTTGAGCTAAGTCATCATCGTCATCATAACGGTCCCAGCCTTCTCACATTGGAATGGGGTTGTCAGCTTTATAGCATGAGAGCTTGATGAACTTTTAACCGGCTGTCAAGTGTCAACCCTCTGTTGTTGCCAAATTTCATCAAAGAGAAATTTGATCTTGAAGTATTAATTATGGCCATTATATGCATCTAATCAAATATTCCAAATACATAACTTACTGGAAAATATATATAATGTTCCCCCATTTACAAGAAACTCCTGTTATACTCCAAAAGTTACAACCACTCCCATTTTTGCTAACAAAAATAGGTAACTACAAATTAAAGAGTAAGTTGTACCTTAGCAGCATCTTCAAGGTTGTTCTTCACAGGTGCGTATGCAAGCGAAGTATCCATAACCTTATAGTAGATAAACATGTTATGCATCGGTACCTTTGTATAGAGCTACACATAAAGAAACAATGAAGAAGATTATACTATTCCATCAATCCGTTCAATCATAATTATCAAACAGGTCTTAACAATAATCTTCTCCAAAAAGAAAAGTAACTTAAACAATACTAACAATATTAGCACCAAGTATGCAATTCAGATTGAATGGTGAGAGTAAAAACCAAATACGAGGTCGTATAACCATAGAAACTCCATTATTTTAGCCTCATCTAATTCTTAGAATTTGGAGCAGACAAGTAGGAATTGTTAAATTAAGAAACAAGGGGTAGAAGAAGGGCCCAGAGATGTGGGGTGTACAGGGATGGTGGGGATAAAGATGAAAGTTTCTTCCATGGACCTTCTGAAATAAAATAGCAACTGTTATCTTATCTAAATATAATAAAAGATGCCCTAATATATTAAGCATCTGTGACCTTTACTTATGCAAGAAAGGTTGTCGTCCATAGAAATAAATATTGTAGCTTTAAAGTCTAAAAAATCCAGCACAAAGTATGCTTTCAGGGGTAAAATATATAACTGCATATAGGTAGTAACTTACAGTTCGTTAACTCCGATCGGATTATTGTCACTCAGAAAGAACAGAGCCATTTAGAGAATTCTAATCGACTCGTACGTTTTCAGTGAGTAATATGTATCAATCTCATATATGCATGCGATATATATATATCAATTTCATCACTAAATACAAACATATCAGTTGTATTATGAAAAAAGTAGACTAGAAACATATGTAGATATAAAAATGGCTATATGCAGATGGCATGTATATGTAAATTACAAGTAAAAGTAGGAAAACAAAAGAATAACTATCAAATAATTCTTTCACTTCAGCCCCAAGGCAACTATCAGGTACTAATATGTAGAATGGACTCTACAATGATGCCCAACACAATACAAATATATAAAAACTCACAGTACAGTAGAATGGACTACTGTCTCCATATGCTAAAAAAAACATACACCTACTCCAACCTAGTTACCTTTACATTCTATGTCCGAGTTAACCAAACTATATCCCTTACTTGAGCTGTGTTTCCATATTATTATCATTCATCTTTCACTATAGTGTTACATCATATTCTAAAACTAGTAGTTCTTTGCATGTACAAAACAAGCAACGAGAACAATGGTAATAGTCTCATACCGAAGAAAGAAGGAACCTGTGATCCAACCCATAACAAGATCCGAGATTCCTGGAGGTAGTAAAATATCATCACAAATCACCATAGCTTTTTGCTTATGGACTTCTTATTTCCATGACAATAAAAACAAGCAAATTTAGGAAAAAGAAATGTCAGCATATCTAAATGAAAAAAAGAAGGAGAAAGATATAAACCATGATGCTGAATGAGTTAGATCATTGTATAGGCATACCTCAAAATTGAAGGGTTGCTTGCTAAGTGGTGGTCTTAGAATCTAGGTTGCAAAGTGAATTTCAAGGGCAGTTGAGATACATACACCAACAAATCATGAGTTGGATTTCAATGTTTCTCCTTTCACCACAGCTATATTCATTATTGACTGTCCAAAGTAACAAAACTAATAACAAAATCTACAGCTTGTAGAGGGCTAGTTTATATGAAAAGGCTAACTTGTTCATTTCTACAAAATTGATATGTTAGGCTTTCAATAGTAACATCAAATCAGCAGCAGAGTAGGCAGTGAAGTTGACAAAATTGACTCCCCATTCCTATAACACAAAATTTTTCTCCCTGGTGCATCCTTGAATTTTGCTTGGCATTCTGGTTTGAAACTGCCAAGCAGTCTATCCAATGCTCTAAGGTATCTCAAACTCCAAGATTTTGATCCATACCAACTTGATGCTTTTAGGCTCCTCTAAACTATTTCTCTAGGCGCCTCTGACACTCCCTATTTTAACTTTGGAAAAAATTACAATATATATTTTGAATGTTTCCTATTTACAGATTACGAGATTCAAATTTTCCTAATTTCATATATAATTATAATGAAAACTAGTTTCTAATATACATTTCAAATGTTCCCTATTTTCAGCTTACAAGATTGAAATTTTCCGCCTAGTGGAGAACAAGATTCCATCAAATGACATTCAAGAAGGCTAGATCATTGATGTCCCATCAAGAAAACATTAGATTCTGCAATTGGAGATCTCTGATATGGAAAACACTGCTTAAAGCATGAAATACAGAATTGACAAATAAAAGTATATGCATTGTTGATGATGACTAAGCTAATGGGACACATGATACGAGAAACTAATTGAAAAGGGTTCATAGGAATTCACTTCCTCGTCTTCTACACTTCAAAATATTAAGTCCAACAAAAGAATACTACTTTTCATAAATAACAATGACAAAACTCACTATTTCTAAGTTCTAACATTTCATCATTCACATGGGGAAAGACCTCGCACCAGTATTAAAATTATGATTCATAGATGTTGCAGAAATGTTATTAGTGTATTCTTTTAGACAAATTGAAGCTCTATAATTCACTTAGAGTTTTGTGTTACGAGTTCTAAATGGTGACTTATGAGTTATGACACAGATAGCAAAATTATACATATTGACTCTTAGTTTCTTACTGCTACTTTCTTTGTCCAAATTTATTTCGACCTAGTCTTTTTCTTCCTTTCAGGTTAGAGGCTTGTTTGTCAGAGGCAAAAAGCACATTTAGGCACCAAGGCTCTCCGGCCTAGGCACAAAGAGCAAAAGCAAGGCATGCGCCTTACCACAGCAAGGTGCACCTATAACAAGAACAGAACTCCTCAAACCTCAAAACTGCTGTGTTGCTCTGAAGAGTCTCACTTGTTCACAATAAAATAGGGAAGATTCAAAGGAGACAACTAGCCGAGGAGGGTTGAGAATTCTATCAGATCCTTGAATAAGGTTAGAAATGTTTGCAACAAAACCTGCATGTGCGCCTAGCTGAAGCAAGGTGCAACCTGCCTTAGCATAGTGCTTCTCGGCTAGGCACGTGCCTAGGTGCATTTTTAATAGCTATAGTTAAGGGCTATTTTCCATAACGTTGTACATATTGCAAGTAATATACAAATACCTAATTGTCAATTTTATAGTTGTTCACCTTATTTTGCTTAGTGCCATATCCTTTGACTATCATGATGAATCTACTACTATTACTAATGTTGTTCAATGGTGTCAACATTGGTAAATTATCATGAAAGCAACTTTCTCGCAATGAACTATGTGCCTTATTATGTTACTTGTATCATTCGCTACCAATAGGGGGAATGTGCAGGCACCATTCATTACCCTTTGTATCTGTCTTTCCTTCTATATAAATTATTCAATAATGTAACATCAAGTGCAACGCCCTTCAACAGTCAACTTCAAAGTGCACCAAGTAATTAAACTTGTTGCTGCATAAAACCCAACATTTTTATGTTTGGTCAATTATCCACTACTTCATGCATTTTTTTTGTATTGCACCCAAAGTGCCAAGAAGAGAGTAATAGTAGTGCATGACATATCAGCTCAGTCATCAAATATGCCTCAGCTTTCACACAACATTGTCAAATTCCATTGTGTTATTAATAAATTATTCAATCAAAGATTCTAGATCCATGTGTTTGTCAAATTAATTGATACTTATCTATGAATCAATCGGAAGTGGAAAAAATGCAACAAGAATTCAGGCAAAATCAAGCTTCAAGTAATATTAGATGAAGTAGAGGTTTAGAGGCACAATAGTACCTCGTGATCATGCCCATGATAGTGGTCCCCATGTCCTTCCCAAGGATGCCTCCATCCCTGTAAAGAAATATTGAAAAAACTGAATGGTAAATACCCTTGAGGTACTAAAAGATGAGGTAGATTAAATAGAGAAGAACATTACCAACAGGACATACCCATCTTGCTTAGCCTTGTACTGAACCCGAAACCTACCAAAGAAACAGTAACAAAGTATAGATTATTTAAAGCAAATTTTGTTAATGTCAGTTAACACAACATTGAAAATTCAGCTTTTAACCTTCCAGACATTGTTTCACACGATTATAGTTATCATACACATCACTATTACTGGTGAATTTGGGATTGTCATCCTTCACTCTTTAACGTAGTGTGTCATAGAGATGAATGCAATTATCTAAAGAGAGGCACAACATGCATGAGACGTTCTAACTTGAAGGGGCATATGTTGATGCTAGTGAGAGTAGGTTTCGAAGCATTATTCATGCAACGCATATATTCTCTTGAGATCTCTCTTGACTTCTATTGCATTTTAGAATCTAGGATCTTGACCATGTGTTAAATTTAAGAACAATAGCATGTAAGAAGGAAAAGGCATGCAAATATGAGATGTATGTATCCTCTTAAAGTCCAAGCTGCCAGGTTACTTCAAAATTTTCATTACACATGAATCTAAGCAGAAAAAGTTAGTTAATTTGGATAGGGAAGACACATGGTAAAAAAGCATGCCAAAGATGCACACAAACTAGACCTGAGTTTTGAGTTATCAAACTTTTCCCCCCTCTTTTGAATTGTACTAGTCAACACAAACTTTCATGAGAGGTTGACGCCACATTGCTCCGAAATGTATGCATCTCTAGTTCAGGTTGCAGTCAAAGAGACACAAGCTATTCATCGTCATCATACAAAAAGAAAAATTATATATAGTTCATGGTACAAATATAAGTACAGTTCAAGCGATAATCACCCATCCAACCCTTAAGAGGCCTAAGATCAGCAATAAGAACAACACAATAGTAGATAAAGTAATCAAATAATCAAACTTTTTAGTTTCGAAACAGGCTCGTCGTCTCTATTCCTGTATTGTTTCTACTACGAGAAAATTGGTGATGTATCCATGTAGGGATGGTTCGAACCCTATCAGTTGTGATGCACACTCCAACCTTTGACGCTTCTAATGGTGTGTGCGCCCCTGCAACATTAGGTAGCTACAGAATGGACCTATCTGCGGGTTGAATGATGCCTTCACATAATGTTTCTTCTCCATTTCTTTCCTTATGGTAATAAAAAGTCCTTAAATTTTTTGGGGGTTTCTCAATCAAATGTCTACTACGATCTCTTATCAACCTATCTCCATGATTCAGCAGATGGATCGTTATGATTAGGGTTTTTTCCAAAAACAATTGGGGGGGGGATGAATGGATCTAGAAGGTTAATGGGTTAGGTTTAGGGTTTGTGGGGGTGAGGCGGATAAGATTATCGCATAACTGTGCAAAAAAACTCTGATCCAGTAATTATTTCTTCATCCTAGAACAAATTCAAACATAACATAGAAGAAAAGGTCTAAGCCGAAAAAAAACTACAATGAAAAAGAGCAAGAGATTATTCAGTCCCATGGCGTGCACCTCAGTCCTCACCATTTCGATCAGATTGGCGGTTGCCCACCACCGCCACCGCAGACACCGCCGCCACTATCACCACTACCACTCCTCTCTTCTCTAACCAAAATACATAGGGAGGAGAAAAGAGAGTTTGAGAGAAAATGGTTTTAGAAGAAAGGAATTACCTAGGGTCCGACATGGTTCCAGCGGGAGGGACGAGTGTTTTGAGAGAAGTTTAAGAGGGAGAAATGAAAAGAAAAGTGGAGAAAAAATAGTTTTGAAGGTTCCAGCGGGAGGGGCACGAATTTAGATAAAAATTTGGCTCCAAATTTTTTTTAATAAATTAGGAAGCTAAAAATTTCAACGAAAATTTGTATGTCAAACAACATTTCTAATCCGTCAAATTCAAGTTTACTTTTATTGTGAACAAGTTTTAATGTAAAACAACGGTTGTAATCCGTCGAAAATGCAACGACTGTTTTAATACGTCGTTGTTGGACAACTCTAACTGTTGCAAATCGTCCATTTTGGTGTAGTGAGTCTTTATTTCTTGTACTATTTTCTATCCTTCCTTTCATGTTAAAACTGTTAAAGTAGGCATGTATATTATGTGTCTTGCTAGTCCTCTGAGGACCTGGTGATCTCTCCAGGTATTAGATGAAGGTATGGTACACCGATGGAGGATGATTTCTACACCGAGATTTCAGGTATACATAGTGTGTTATTACCATATCTTTCGTATTTCGATTTTGTCCTATATTTGATTCTTGCTACATTATAGCTTAGTCTTGTACAAGATTCTATTTTCTTCTAGCTTGTTCATGATAAATGTGTTATTGGGGATCCACTCTAGCATATTTTTCTAATCTAGAATCAGTGTATCATGGCCTGATCAGCCTTACTGCACTTGATTCGTCATATTTATCATTATTATGTGGATTGAGATATAGTTAATCTAGAATAACCAGACATCTTATATGTATTCGAGTTGGGCTGGAGTCCTCTCGATGCGTAGCTGGCATGTATACGTATCCTGGTCCTACGTATTTTGGGACTGGGGCGTTACAGTGAGTTTCTGCCTACGCCCATTGACGCAAGTGTGGAAGAAACTAGAGTTTTTGTCTCCTTCGCTATCCCATTTAAGTCTGCCTTTCTGCTTTCAAAAATCTGTTTCCACTTTGAGCTGGAATTTAAGAATAGCTTTCGTGAGGTTGAGGGCACTCCTGGCTACGGGAGATCTATCAGTCATAAATCTGATCTCAGCGCAGAGAACATCATCCTCTGCCACCCGGATGGCTTGAAAAATGTCCCCGTAGGCCTGCTTGCTCCAATCCGCCAGAGCTTCCCTAGTGGCTTTGAGCTTGATAGCTACCCTAGTAAGGGGCTCAGCATTGTACGCGCTATTCCAGGCTTTCAAGACGACCTCCAAGAACTGCGGGTGGGCACTCCAGAAATTAAGGAAACGGAAGCTCCTTTTGTTTGAACCCAGTTTGCTGGAGATGCAAACTAACAGAGGAGCATGATCAGACTCCGTGGCATTGAGGTGGGAGAGCTTGGAGGTGGTCCCCATACTGTGTCAGTGATCATTCGTCAGGGCCCTGTCCAGGTGGAAGTATTGTCGGCGACCGCCATCCTGCAAGTTGCACCAGGTGAAGGCGCTGTCTGTGAACGATAGGGGGTGAGGTTGGCGTTGAAAATGAAGTTGTTAAAGTCTTGCATGGCTGGGAGGGGTGTGGCCGACCTCCAGTCTTTTCCTCTCTACACGTCACGGCATTGAAGTCCCCAATGCAGAGCCAAGGAAGATTGTTGTGGTGGAGGTGGATGTCCAGCAGGTTGTTCCACAGGCTTTTGCGCTCGAAAATTTCACTACTGCCATGGACAGCGAATAGGATGACCCTCTAGGGTAATAACGGGTGCTCCATCCAGCATTAGAGGGCCTGCTTGGAGTCATTGATGACCCCGATCTTGACATCCTTAGAGTAGAGTATCCAAATGTTGTATATGCCAGCGATGGCTATGGGAAAGCCAAGCTGCAACTGTATGGATTTGAGGTTCTTGTGGCGAATTTTGGGTTCAATGATGATCAAGACGTCAATCTTGTGGGTTTTCTTGAGGCTGGATATTCTCCTCTTGGTGGGTTTGTTCGCCAGACCACGAACATTCTACGAGAGGATGTTCAGCATTAATGGAGTTTGTTGGGAGGTTGGTTGGCCCGCTTAGTTGCAGACCTGGTTCGAGCGATGGATGATTTATCAGAGATATTCTATTTGGATTTCTTTATAGAGTTCGAAGCCTTCTCCGACAGGGTAGTGGATGAACTAGAGGTAGGATCGATGTGGTTGGTTGGGGGTTCTTCTTGCTGATCAATCAGATCTCCTGCTGTATCGGACACGGGGTCTTGGAGAAGAATGGGTGTAGAGTCGTCCTGGTTGCCCATCATGTTGCCTTCCAGGTGGAGAGGAAATTCTGCTGCGATAACCTGTAGTCCTCTCGAAGCTTGGTCTGGACCCAGGATGGCCAAGGCCTCTACGACGTCGATATCCTGCGGATGCTGGGGTTCGGGAATGACCTCCTCATCGGCTTCCTGAATGGCGCAACTGACTTCCAGTGGGTTATGGGGGTCCTCGAGCTCCGATGAGTCCTCTTTCAGGGTGCTAAACTTGTTGGAGAGGTTCAGAGTTGGTAGGTTGTGGAGGACCACCGCTACAGCTGTTGTTTGGGTCTCCGATGAGGTCGCCAGGGATTCTTGTTCTGTTCCGCTTGCGCTAGATCGAAACCTGATGAATGGTTCAGATTTAAATGCATACCAAATTTATGTGCATAAGAGTCAAATTTGACATGCATGCTAATTGATAGTATGCTCTATTAATTAGTGGGTATTTAGTTTGGCATGCATGCAAATTAATACCAATTATTCTATCAAACATGAACCATTTATTTACAAAGATGTGCGGCTGAGATTGCGTGTTATTTTAGATGTCAAATTGTATGTGTCACCTGATCCCTACCCTATATATATATATATATATATATATATATATATATATATATATATATATATATATATATATATATATATATATAAGTTAACTTCCAAGTTAATGAGATAATTTTCACCATATATATATATATATATATATATATATATATATATATATATATATATATATATAGTGAATATATATATATATATATATATATATATATATATATTTTTTTTTTTTAGTGAATATATATATATATATATATATATATATATATATATATATATATAATATATATATATATATATATATATATATATATATATATATATATATATATATAAAATATATATATATATATATATATATATATATATATATATTTTATATATATATATATATATATATATATATATATATATATATGCCAAAATATGGCTTCCTATACAGTGAAGTATGGACTCAAAAGCAAGAGAAGTAGAAAAAAGAAACAAGAACAGGTGCACAACAAGCACGTCCCAACGTATCACGCACGACGCCCCGCTATCTAGAAAGTGTCGTCAAAATTTTCTGTTTCGTGTTTCCCATATGTTTGCATACCCCAATCACCTTCCCCACTTGTCTAGTTTTCTCCTGTGTCAGCCAATCGATGTTGTACTGGTTCTCTTCATAACGAAATTTTTTATGGTTCTTCCATAGGACCCAAACAATGGCGGCCGCAACAATCCGGTGACCGTGTGTAGAATCACCCCATATGAGCAGCAGGTCAGCAATCCCCCCGGTCGAATTCCTAGCACACCGACGACCGAAGCAAGACCAAACCTACGAAACCAACTCTCCCTCAGCAAGAATGTGACCTGCGTATTCAACCTGATGGCGTTCATAATAGTGACATGACGAAGCAAAACTGAAGCCAATAGTCGTTAAGACGTCGTCCGTCGGAATCCTATTTCCCCCCTCCAGATTAGGATGGCCCACTTCAGCGGGATACATCTGATCCAGAAATCATCCAATCTCTAGATGACGAGGCTAGGTGATCGAGCCAGCACCCTAGCAGACACCATCGAGAACGTGCCAAGGGTGGACCAGTACACCTCGTCCGATGCATCCCCGAGCTGGACCCCCGCCTCTGCAATAAGTTGCCGCCCCGGCCACCCCAAATAACTCCTCTGCCTGTCTCCAGTTCCACCCGTCGGAGACGCTACCCAGGTCCTGAATCCTGCTAAGCGCAGGGATGATAGAAACCGGACGCAGCAGACCCTCTTCCGTTCAGTTCTTCCCCAAGATGCTCGACTCCTGTAAACCCCCTAAATTTTTACTACGATTTTTTTTAAATTTGGTATCGAATTTTTTTTTGTTTTTCGTAATTTTACGTCGCGTATAAGTTCACATTTTTCGTATTTGTACGTAGCGTACGAAATTGCGAGATGGTATATATTTTATATACAAATATTTTATTAAAAGAATTCTTCGTATAGAAAATAAGTATTTTATTTTTATTTATTGTGTCGCGTCGTGATTGTAATTCCAGATGAGGGTAATTTTGAAATTTTGTAATTATAATTATTATTTATTGATAATTATTTCATATTATAATTTTTGGTGATTTTTAATCATTTTAAAACTATTTAAAATTATGACTTGTGATTTTGACATTTTACTATTGTTTGGTTTTAATTTCGAGGAATTTGTCATCCCCAGTTTTCAAAAACATGAATATTTTTGTCATTTTATATTTTTGAATATTTTAAAATTTTATTTTATTATTTATGATATTATTTTGGGGTTGAAATTTATTTTATTATTTATGATATTGTTTTGGGGTTATTTGAGTCGGGTTCGAATTTCAGCTCAATCCGACTTGAAACGGGGACCCGGGGGTAGTGTTGACTTTAGTGTACCCACACATTTGTTAGCAATGGCCCATATGATAGAAATATTTTAGTTAGAGGTTAGACTAATTATTATGGATAAGGTTAGTGTGATTAGAGACTTTAGAATGACTAATTTAGCCCCAACCAATTAGCCCTTTCCTAATACTAATAGAATAGGTTAGTGGGGGCATTTTGGACCTTACCATAATAGGACAAATAGCCCCATATGGCCAGCCACTTTGGGAGAGGATAGGCTCAAGTTCATTTCATTATTCTCATCCACACTCTCTCTCTTGTTCTTCCCCAAATTTCTAGAGAGCAATCCCTAGCAATTTCTCCACCAAATCCTTCCATTTCGCCACCAAATCTTCTTCTTTCCTTCTCCATTCTAGCCAAGGAGGAAGCTACCCAAGTTTGGGAGGATTCGGAGCTCGTTCGTGTCCTTTTGGAATCTCTACGTGTCGGTGTCGCTCCGGGAAGGCTTTTCTTCGATTCGATCTACCGGGAGGTATAAATCCCTTCTCCTTTTCATTTCCTCATGTATATAGGTCTATTTTGAACCCATAGGAATGACCCCCATGGTTGTATCTCCATTTGTGTCCATTTCGTGTCCATTTGGAGGTCATAGGAGTGTCTTTTATGTTGTGGTTGTGTCCATGTGGGAAACCCCCAAATTTGGACACACTATGTGTTGTTGTTATGTATGAATGAATTATTACATGTTTAATCTCATATTTTTGTATTGGAGATGTGTTCTATGGTGTCTCATATATGTATTGGTGTAGAGAGTGAGTTCTTGATAAATTATGTTATATGCTTGTGTTCTTTTGTCTCAAACTACCCAAATTCGTCATAATTTTTATCCACATTTTTAGTAGCAATAACAACTTAGAAATATCATAACTTTTAGCTTAAAACTCCGATTTATCTTCCGTATTTTTTAAAAGAACCGTATCGAAGTTAGCTTTCCAAATATATATTTTAATAAGACAAATTCTTTCTGTAACTTTCTGTAGAATTATTTGAGTATCAGCTGTACGAAAGACGAACGCGTTTCGGTATTTTCGCGATTTCGGGAGCTTCCGGACACGAAAATGCGATCCGTTTGAAGTTTTGGAAAGCGAACACGAAGTACTACAACATACTTTAATCATAGAATTTAGTGAATGCCCAATTGGTACAGTATTGGTTTTAAGTAAAAGAGTGACTATACGATATATGCATTTTGTGTAACCTATGAGCCTATGTAGTATGGATATTAAATAAATATAGAGTATGTAATGCATGATATATTAGATGAAGGAAATGATATATATGATATATATCCTCTTTACATTAATGTATATATATGGTTGAATGCAAGCATGTAGGAATGCAATTAATGTAATATATGTAAGCAATGCATAAATGCATGAATGAAAGAATGATATACAATGCATGCATGAAAGTATATAATGAATGCTAGATATAAATGCAAGATATATATGTAATGATAGATATGAATGCATAATGTATAAATATTGTAAATGCAATATCAGATTTCATATGTAGACATAGAACCAATGCATGAGCTGTATGCATATGGGATGTTGCCTTAATGGCAGATTTCAGATAATATGGTTCATTTTATGTGGTTAGTTACACCAGTTTATGGGATAGCTCACTTTAGTTTATATGTAAATGTGGAACTAAACTGAGAATGAACTTCACCATCTGCACAAGGATACCCCACTCTATATCAACCACCATGCCATGTAACCCTTCTCTAAATGATTGCTATAATATATATAGATTTATGTAAAGTATAGATGCATGTTAGTTATAACTTAAATAGTCTCTACTCTAATGTATATAGATGTATACTTGTAGCCATGCATGCTAAGTATAATACATGTGTAATGTAGATGGGTTAGCTTTGTGCCATGTGTAGTGTAAACTCATAACTAGTGTTGATTTCTCTTTTCATGTACACCTTCATGTTCACACACACACACATAGCTTTACATGTTAGTTCTTTTCTCTTATATATATATATATATATATATATATATATATATATATATATATATATATATATATAATGTTTAATATGCATGAATGTGATGTATCTTGATATGTGACTTGTGTTGGCTTGTATAGCCTTGGATTTGTATGGATTGTACTAGCTAGGGTAGACTGGTTAGGCCTAGTGAGACTTCATTGAGTCTATGTTGACCCAGTTGACCTAGCTTTGACTAGATAGTTGACTAGAGTTGACCAAGTGTTGACTTTAGCCTAGTTTGACCTAGACAGCATGAAGATGCATTGTAGCAGTCTATTTCCTTATTTTAGACATGTTGTAACTTGTGTTGCTCTGATTATGAGACAGACACCTCTCCTCAGGCAGTACATTTACTTCAGACATTCAGATATGAGGCGAGTACATTCTCTGACTGTTTCATACTTGCCTGGATTTACATTCTTGCTCTAGATTACTGTACTTGATGCTGACACGATTGTTATCACGGATTGGTACTATAAGGATCTTCTTTTGGGATGTTATCCCCTTGTATTCACTAGATACATATTGTGATGTGCGTTTCACTTCTATATTGTATTTACTGAATACCTATATCCTTGTACACTAATTGTGCATATTGTACTCGCATTATCATATGAGTTCCAGGGATAGACCATTGTAAACTATTGTATAACATTTTACAACTATTGTACAACATTGTACACCTATTGTATAATATTGTACATCCATTGTATAACATTGTACACTATTGTGCAAGATAACGTAACTGGAGTGGATCCTTGTGTATTGATTGGGGAGGGGGAGTAGAATTGGTTATGTAATCAAATCCTATTGTACAAGATTGTATAACAATTGTATATGTCTATTGTACACCCACGTACAATGGAGTTACCATTGCATTTTCCTAGACCGTTTACATAACCATATTGTACTCTAAATCACAGTAGGCTTACAGTTCTTACTTATCATATTTAGATATTTCCTGTTATCAAATCTCTACTGTTTTTCATACACTTCTTTCTTTCAGCGTTTCATGTACCTTACTCTATTGCATGCTTTATATTTCCTAACATGATATGAACTGCGTGAGATGTTTTGTGCTCGCTCCCGTCCTGACTGGACCTGTTGAAAATTTTACAGAGGATGATAAGGCACCCTGCACCCTTGCTTGGAGTTTGCCTAGTTGACACTCGCGACCTGGACCCCAGGGGAGGTTCAGGCAGCTGCTGAGGACGATACCTTGCTTAGTATAGATAGTTTAGACGGTTTTCCTTTTCATGTTTAGTTGTTGTTCTTGATTCAGAGTTTGTATATTGTAGAGATGTTGAGACTTGTATTTCATTTCTATTGTACCTCGGTTGAGGATTCTTTTATCTATTTTATCGTGCCGTATTCTATCTCTAGATTATGATTGAGTTGTACCTCTGTATTGGTCTCCTTATGGAGAGCATTCATATTATGTTAGTTATAGTTCATGACCTAGAACAGCGTTCTACCGCCGACACTGTGGCGTAGGCTGGGCATTGTTACGCTCTCGTACCCTCACAGTGGGTGCGGGTCGTGACAAGACCTTTATTGTTTATTTATTTATAAAGAAGGCAATTTTATTTTATGATACAAATGATAATTTAGAAAAACTATTGCTTATGTCAAAATAGACTATTTGTGTGCGAGCGACATGAAATTTATTTCATTGTCCACTTTGATTTTTTTTCGAAAACTAATTGTTTTGTTTATTTATAAAAATGTATTCCAAATATTTAAAGTTTATTGTAGATTTCAAAATTATTTATTAATATATTTTTATTATTTATAAAAAGTAATTTTGTAAATTTTTAATTTAATATTTAATTAATTATGATGATTTAAATTGAAAAAGATTATATTGGCTTTATTTTAAAATAGCTTTAAATTAAAAATAAAGTCTAGCTAGATTTATTCGGGATTTGATAAATTATTTTAAATTAAATATGTAATTATCTATGGGAGGATTTAAACCTTCATAGTTCTTATATATCTAGGAGTCCACCTCCTATATAAGGAAAGGCCCCTTCCCCTCTCTTTTTTTCATAAAAATTCACAAACCTAAATTTCCATCCAAGTGCCATGCATCGTGTCCGTGTCGCCTTTCCCTTCCACTATATTATCTATTACAATTACAATTCTTCCCGACCCCATGTCCGACAAACCCAAACACGAATCTAGTATACAGACCCCCTTTCGTGTCGGACACATCCCGACACGATGATCTAAACCCTAACCTAAGCTAATCCCACGCTACCCTAACATCGGCCACCTGTCCGCCCCATCTCTGCCGCCCGGCGTCCCCTATCCTGGCGTTCCTTGCCCCCGACCACCAATCAACCACATCCTCCGTTGTTGCCAGCCTACGCCCTCACATCCCGACCACCACCAATTTCCTTCTACCGTCATCGTCACCGACAACCACGACGCACCACAACCCACTGCCAGAACCCCCATCACAGCCAGTGAACCACCACCACCGCAACCCTTTGTCACCACCACAGTCCGGCCACACCCCCTACCAGCAACATACCGTCGGCTCCACCTAAACCCCCAAAATTCGTCACCACCACCGCCATAAACAGAAAACACAAAACCACAATCATTTCGTCGTCGCCATCATCATCACCACCACACCCATGGACATCTGCCTACCCGGTGTAGTGCCCCGTCCCTACATCGTGCCCCATTTTTCGTCCACGGGATGTGCGAAAAAGGAATACTGTTTCCATCGATTCGGTCGGAACCGATAGGTCGGGATCGAGCAAATCGGTCGAACGGGAATGGTTGAATTAAGATCCATTCCCCGTTATGGAATGGCTTCTTCAGAACTAAGTCCCATATTCAATGGATTGTGCCTCAAGATTGACTCTGCGACTGAGTTGGGAGAGATCTTCCGTTGCTCCTTTTTCATGCCGCTTGCGTTGGTTTTGGCTTTGGTTTTTGAATGCGTTTCGTGAATGTTTTCGATGGTTTCATGGCTTGCATTTCGAACTCGCATTTTCTATCAAACTTTTTTAATAATACAGTGTTCTAATCAGTTGCTTGTGCGATTTCAGGTAATTACGTAGGCAAAGTCTAGTGCGACCAACAAGTTCTCTCGCCTCAAGCAAACTCAAGGTGAGTGGCTAACCCTTCTTCCCTCGACCCTCTTCTCCAATACATTATCAATACTAGACATGTGTTAGGCTAGATGTAATGCTACGCCACGAATGATATCCTAATAAACGGTTACACGATGTCTCACGTTCATGAACTATAAAACTGCTTGTCATATAATTTTATCGTGCTTACAATTACCATATTATATAGAACCGTGCTAAGAAAACACGAATCGATTAAATGAATGTCGCAACAATACCATAAAGATGTGCCTTGAAATAACGGTTAACTTAGCACGGTCATGGACAACTTGTCGACAAGGGTGATTGTTTCTTCGAACGGTATTCCGAGGCCATGGGACCGTTCCGGCCTTGGAAGAAACACGGATAACTATGCCGGATGCATGCCACGGTAGGCAGTGGCTTTCAACGGGGCTCACTACCTATGCTGAAGGACCTCTGTCTTACCAAGCTATATGTCCAGGATGGCTTGTCATGCCAGTGACCTTCACAAATGCACTCTGTTATATTTCCTTATTATCAACATGACAGGAAAGAACATGGTAAGTTTACGTTACAACGACATGCTCTGCGGGGGGGGAGGGGGGAGGGAAGACATATCATCGTTATACTATTGTGCCTTCAAATATTGGTTTGAATTTACAAGGATGTTTAGAAAGTTCACTAAACATTTGCATGCACGTTCACTTAAGTTCTTCAACAAATGAGAGCATGGGATTTAAATTGCCACGCAACAGTATAAAGTGTAATGTACTGACCCTCGCTCTCAACAGGTACCCAGATCCAGATAGAGTGCTAAGGGAATGAAGGCGACGCTCATTTCTTTTAAAGCCTTGCTAGCGCGAAGGCTAACTATACAACATTTTGAAGACTCTAATTCAACTGCATCATGCAGAGCCAACTCTAACTGATCCCAGGTGTTAGAGAGTCATTTTGATGTTTTGTATAAAGGGATGTAAATATATGGAATGACTATCTTATCGATGTCAGTTGTAAGCCCGAGAGTCCTCTTTTGTAATCGAGTCTGTAATCTAGCTTATTATCAATGAAAATCCAAGTTTCCTTCTCTATATAAATGTGTTTAGTTTCTCTACGTACTCTCATAAATACTGTTGTTTCGGATAACCTTATGATCCGCCTTGTGCAAGCGCAACTTAGGCTTGCACGGCATCACGTTCGGGGGACGACTATCGATTCTACCGAATCAGAGGCATGACATAATGGTATCAGAGCACGACTTTACGTCCTTTGACCTTCCGTTCTAAGACTCGAACTCTTGATTCCGTATAGATGAGATAAGTCATTCCATATGAGTGAGTCCGTAATAAGTTTTGTGACTAATGTATTTTGCCTTCAAAAATCCCAAAAGGCACGACGGTGAACGTGGTGGCAAACGAAGAAAGCGCTTCGAGCGGTTCGAGTAGCTCGAGACCCGGACCCTCTAATGATGCCATGGAATGGATGTTGCGTATGCTAGAAATGCAACAACGGCAAGCTGAGGAGAATCAACGCCAGAATGAGCATCATCGATGGCTGACGGAGGCATGCCAGACTCAGTTTGAGGCCCGATTCGATGCACAATTCAAGTTGCAGCAGAAGCAGCTTGATACTCTTCAGTAGATCATTCAGATAGTTATGGCCAACAACAACTCTGCGACAACCCATGCCATAACCGAACCTGCGGCAAGAAAAATTAAAGTCGAACCGGAGGTACCCGAGCGTCTACCTGCAGCACCAAAAAGTCTCAACTTTGAGGTGTCAAAATTCAACAAAAGTTTTTTCTCTCCCTTCAGCGGTACTGAAGACCCTTCCGTGGTGATCGATTGGTTAGAGGAGTTAGAAGATAACTTTAAACTTCTGGGCGTTGAAGAGTCCAAGAAAGTTGCCTGCGCTCAGTTGTAACTCAGATTGAACGCACACGACTGGTGGGCCGTGCAAAAGCAAGCAATCCGACGTTATGATGAGACTACGACGATTCCTTGGGCCACCTTCCGAAAAGCGTTCAAGATCGAATACCTCTCTGCCGCCGTTCGACAAGAGAAGGAAAATGAATTTATGCAGCTAAAGCAAGGGAATATGACGGTGCGGCAGTACGCAGCAGAGTTCAACAAGTTAGCCAAATTTGCTAGAGTTTCCTGTCCTCCACGGAGAGTCGTGCTCGACGGTTCGAAGTGGGTCTACGACCATCTATTTCTGCCCATGTTTCTATTCTGGAGTACAAAATGATGGAGGAGTCTCTCAACCACACCATCCGCCTTGAACGCCAATACCCTCCAGTTACTGCCGGCGCTGTGCATACCTACCATCACAAGCGTCCTAGCTGTAAAACCCCTAAATTTCTACTATAATTTTATTTTTATTAAATTTGGTACTGATTTTAAAATTTTTGTATTGTACGTCGCGTAGTCATATTGTACGTCGTGCACAAAAATTTTATTTTTAGAAATTGCTCGACGAGTGCGAATATGTGCGAGCGTACATATTTTTAGAAAAAAATATTTTTTATTTTAAAGTTACAAAATAATATATGTAATAATTATTTTAGCTACCATACCAACATTTCCAAGTTCGTTATTTTATTTATTTTATTGTAAAAAGTCTTTCGTAAAAACAGTTATTATTAATAAATATTTTTTTGTGCATACATATATTTCATAAATATCTTATTAGTTTATTTTAAATAATAATGTAATTTTTGTTATTAGTATTTTTGAAAAATATATTTTGAAATTATTGTGACGATTTAAATCTTGATTTGAATTTATGGATTTATTTAATAGTAAAATATTTGAAATTTGAATTATTCGATTGATTTTAAACTAAGAATTTAATTAGATTTAAATTAGATTTGTATTTGGATTTAGATTTGATTGATTTTAAATTAAATTACGAATTATCTAGATTGGGTTTAAATTAATCCTAATTCTTACCCAATTGGGAATTCCCACATCCTATAAATAGGCAGGTACTCCTCCAATTTCTATCATTCACTATTTCTCCAAATAATTTTTCCAAAAACAAACTTGTGCATCGTGTCCGTGTCTCAATCTTTTCCACTAATTCTCTTCTTCTACAGATACATTATTTTTTGTCCCGTCCGACAAACCCGGACGTCCATCCTTGTCGTGTCGGACAATCCCCGACACGACCTAATCCTAAATCCTAGCCTAGCCTAGTCCCCGCTCCTGTCACTGCACCCCGCCGTCGCCACGAACACCAGCCAACACCGACCCAAAACCTAGCAGGCAAGTCCCTGCGACCAGACCCCAGCATCTTCTTCCACCACCACCAATCCGATATCCTTCCGGCAACACAGCCGCCACCGCGGCCACTGCCGCGGCAGCCCCGCCTAAACCACCATCACCACCAAAACCCTATCACCCGGCCGAACACCTTGCCGTCACCCCAGCCTCCTCCTCCTCGACGGAACCACCACCTCCGGCCAGTGGCCAACCCCGGTCCTCTCCTCGACCCACACCAGCAAACACCTAGACCAATAGGAAAAAGAACAAACCTAACCTTGCCGCCGTGATCCCCCGCGCCGGCGAACTCCAGCGCCCGATGGCGAAGCCGCGTCCAGCCGCATCCCCTCGAACACGCGTCGGAGCTCCGGCAGCACGCACAGCCGCGTGCGCCGCACCCTCCTCCCAGCGCCTCGCGGTCTCCTTCCTTCCGCCGCCCCAGATCTCCTTTCCCAGCCGCCGACCGGTCCAACCCACCTCCGCCGTGCGGTTCCCCACCGGCGCCATCCACCGCCCATCGAAACCCCTGTCCCCGCGTTGACCGCCCCTCGCCGCCTGCGGCGAATTGCCGTCCGCAACCCGCGCTCGGCTCCGGCCGAGCGAGCTTTCCCTCCGCGCCATCACCGGCGACGTCCCGCACCGTTTGTCGCCGCCTCCGCCGAAACCCCCTTGGGAAACCCTCCTCTCCGCACCTTCGGCTCCGCCGACTCCGCTCCCTTCTCACCTTCTCTGGCGCCGCCGTAGCTCCACCTGTCCGACCGTGCTGCCCAACCCACCGCGCGCCGCCGGCCAAGCCCTCTCCGCTCCTCTCTCTTCCTCTCAGCTTCTCTCTCTAAATGATTTTTTTCCTAAAACTTGATCTTTGTTCTCCTCGAAATGAGGAGAACCACTGTTATTATATTTTAACTATTTTTTTGTTAATTAATAATAATAATAATAATAATAATATTATTATTATTATTATTATTATTATTATGAGTATTAGATGATAGTTCATTTGGGTTATATTATTATTATTATTAATAATAATAATAATATTATTATTATTATTATTATTATTATTATTATTATTATTATTATTATTATTCTGTTGTTTTATTTAGTACATTTTTATATCATATAGAGGTAATTATTTTTATATCATTCTTTTATAAAATTTTACATAAACATATATTTAGGTTAAGCTTTGGAAATAGTTATTATTAATTTTTGCCATATTTTAGTTAGATATTTGTAAATCTAACATATATATTATTATGGTATTTCTAAAATAGCTTTGACTTAAATGTTATTTTTAAAAACCCTAAATAAATTTTCTAGATTTTTATATTACCTAGAAATATGCTGACCCATAAAATGTAGTTACAAATTATGAAATAAATTCTTGGTATTTTCTCTTCAATATTTATCTAAAGTATTTTTGAATTATAAAATATAGTTCTTTACCTAAAATTGTATTTTGACAAACTTAGAGTTTTTAGCCAAAAATGATTTTCTTGACTTTAGGTCTTTTTCCATAAATATTATTTTAATAATAAAATCTAGTTTTCAAATATTATAAGTAATTTCAAATATTAGTATCTCTATTATTTATCATTTCTCCTTTGATTTTCCCTTTCCATGACTAAGCCTATTATTCCTATCCTCCTACAAATTCTGTCCTTCCTTATGACCACCCTAACTAATTTGATCGTCGTGAACCCGATGGAACTGTCCGTGCCACCATCAGAGGTCACTTTGCATAGTTGTTGCACCGAAGTTGCAGTTTATGACAACTTGATCATTGCAGCACACCAGGCGTCCTACCAGGCAAGACACCTTGCCATTTGCTGTTTATTTATTTTAGCTCATATTTCATGCATTATTTATTTTTGTTATGCAAAATAAACTGTGATACATGGCATAACCTGTTAGAACTTACTGTTTATTTATATTCTGCTATGTATTATTTTTCTTACACATTAAACCTAGATTTAAGGGACCACCTTTGTGTGTTGCATTCATGGCCTGGACACGTTGTACCACGAAGTTGTGTGTCGTATGTAGAACACGGAAGTGCGTGATTGGCTGGCCACCAGAACGTACAAGCCGTACGATAGGAATAACCGCTAATAGAAATTGTATGATTAGTTTGACTTAGCGGTTATAGAGGTTTACTGTTGTGGATACAACAGAGTAGGCATTGGGCGGGGAGGACAATTCCTTAGCGTATGGGCTTCGATGCACTTTCCCTTGTGACCCGGATTCTCCGCTGGAGATACGGGGTTGTTGACCCATGATTACTGACGGCCACTAACGATTCTTCAGAACGTCATGCTCTTATTGATTGGGCCTCTAGTACCCCAAGGGGGGACTATGCCGATCCTATTCAGCCAGGACCCATGCGTAGGAAGGATTGTTCTTAACTACATATCAATTAGAACGGTAGGCTACCTTTATCCGTTTGGTACGAGTACTTTTGGTTTGGGTACTTGTATCTGACCGTGGCTTGGAACAATAACTTATCGCGGATTAGTTCGTCACATCTTGTTCTTGTTAGGTTGTAGGTGTGACTTACTACTTCGATGAGAAGGTATTGAACCTTGTTGGGGTCCGGATACCATATTGGATTCATAGCATGGAAAGATACGTCACCGTGAATTAGTTTACCATCTCATGTCCTTGTTTGGTTGGGGGGATGGTACGCTCGTTCAATAGGTGTGTATTGGACCATGTTATAATTTAATTGACTTATATATTTGAGCAATATTTATTCAGTTTATATGGCATGATATTATGTGTCTTGTTACGTCCTTCTGAGGACCTGGTTATCTCTCCAGGTGTGTGTTATTGTCTTTCACAGGTGTTCTAGCTCTAGCCATGGTCCTCTCTATTTCTTCAAGGATGATTGCACTTGGATCGACTTCGCTTCGCTCGCCAAATTTATTCTTTTGTACATCATATATTTTTCCTTTACTTGTTGGTAGTGGATTTGTCTCCGCCCAACATATTGTATCAAGACAATTCATTATCATTATATGATATCTTTTATTCATTTATTTTGTGTGGATGAGATTAGTTCTAGTTCTACTGCATTCTACAGCTTACGTATATTTATTATACGGCTGGCATGTCTACGTTCCTAGTCCTACGTATTTTGGGACTAGGGCGTTACATGTTTTTGTGGTGGCCCATACAGGTCGAGATAAATTGTTTGGTTACTTTACCGTACCAAGCAAGCCTGCGTATAGGATTAGAAGTCTAGGATCTCATCCACATACTTGACCTCTTTCCTCGATTCCCTATTCGAACCTTCCGTTCGACTCATCGATGGCATCTTGCTTGATCCCTTCTATCATAATTCCTATCTTCCCTTCGTGCTTGCTAGAGATTGATCCTACTAGTTAGATGTCCCAAATACCCTTAGTTTAATTCTTTTAAGTTGGGTAGAATGCCTTATGACCTAGCAAACCCTTTGTCATTGTGACCTATATTAGTAAGTTTACTTAGATTCTAGAATCTAGAAGACCTTAACCCATCTAGACACCCAAAGACTTAGACAAGAAGACTATAGGATGACTGTATGAAGACCATCACATGACGTGACTTATATCCTTTAGAAGTTCGAACAAATTTCTACTTCTTCCAATATTAGTCTTCCGTGCCTATGTTTTACCACCTTGACTAATGTTGATACTATAATCTAGTTTTGCAAACTCATCCATTTATCGAGTTTGTTCATGACTTATGCTATTGAGCGCGCTCACTAATATATTGTCTAATCAGAACCGGTGCATGATGGTCTGATCAACCGAGTGCACTTTGGTTCGCTTTTGTCTATTATTCTACGTGGATGGGGACACAGCTAAACTTGTCCTTTAGAGTCCCATCCGCGACTGCCTTGGCAACTCCATTTGAATTATTCGGTCGCCTTTGAACCACGTATTCGTATTCGATAACGTCTTTTTCAAACTCTATTGCTTTGGCCTTCACCTATTTTAGAAGGACGAAAGCATTATACTAGAACTTCCTCTAACTATCCTATCACCATTACCACTCAATGTAACTATATCTTTGTCTTGAACTACTCGACCTTTCCCTCGACCCTAAATCTACAAGCTTGACTTTCTAATCACTTAAATTTAAGAAGTGATTACAATCGTCTCACAATTATATCCTCAACCTAGACTATGACCATATAAACTTCTTTAAGGAACCCTTCTATCTACCGTTGTGCCTTCTCACCCCCCTGCAAATTCTTAATTTCGATGACGAAATTCTTTTAAGTTGGGTAGGATGTAAAACCCCTAAATTTCTACTATAATTTTTTTATTAAATTTGGTACTGATTTTAAAATTTTTGTATTGTACGTCGCGTAGTCATATTGTACGTCGCGCACAAAAATTTTATTTTTCGAAATTGCTCGACGAGTGCGAATATGTGCGAGCGTACATATTTTTAGAAAAAATATTTTTTATTTTATAGTTACAAAATAATATATGTAATAATTATTTTAGCTACCATACCAACATTTCCAAGTTCGTTATTTTATTTATTTTATTGTAAAAATTCTTTCGTAAAAATAGTTATTATTAATAAATATTTTTTTCGTGCATACATATATTTCATAAATATCTTATTAGTTTATTTTAAATAATAATATAATTTTTGAAATTATTATTATTAGTATTTTTGAAAAATATATTTCAAAATTATTGTGACGATTTAAATCTTGATTTGAATTTATGGATTTATTTAATAGTAAAATATTTGAAATTTGAATTATCCCATTGATTTTAAACTAAGAATTTAATTAGATTTAAATTAGATTTGTATTTGGATTTAGATTTGATTAATTTTAAATTAAATTACGAATTATCTAGATTGGGTTTAAATTAATCCTAATTCTTATCCAATTGGGAATTTCCACATCCTATAAATAGGCAGGTACTCCTCCAATTTCTATCATTCACTATTTCTCCAAATAATTTTTCCACAAACAAACTTGTGCATCGTGTCCGTGTCTCAATCTTTTCCACTAATTCTCTTCTTCTACAGATACATTATTTTTTGTCCTGTCCGACAAACCCGAACGTCCATCCATGTCGTGTCGGACAATCCCCGACACGACCCAATCCTAAATCCTAGCCTAGCCTAGTCCCCGCTCCTGTCACAGTACCCCGCTGTCGCCACGAACACCAGCCAACATCGACCCAAAACCTAGCAGGCAAGTCCCTGCGACCAGACCCCAGCATCTCCTTCCACCACCACCAATCCGACATCCTTCCGGTAACACAGCCGCCACCGCGGCCACTGCCGCGCGGCAGCCCTGCCTACACCACCATCACCACCAAAACCCTATCACCCGGCCGAACACCTTGTCGTCACCCCAGCCTCCTCCTCCTCGACGGAACCACCACCTCCGGCCAGTGGCCAACCCCGGTCCCCTCCTCGACCCACACCAGCAAACACCCAGACAAATAGGAAAAAGAACAAACCTAACCTTGCCGCCGTGATCCCCCGCGCCGGCGAACTCCAGCGCCCGATGGCGAAGCCGCGTCCAGCCGCATCCCCTCGAACCCGCGTCAGAGCTCCGGCACCATGCACAGCCGCGTGTGCCGCACCCTCTGCCCAATGCCGCGCGGTCTCCTTCCTTCCGCCGCCCCAGATCCCCTTTCCCAACCGCCGATCGGTCCAACCCACCTCCGCCTCGTGGTTCCCCACCGGCGCCATCCACCGCCCATCGAAACCCCCATCTCCGCGTTGACCGCCCCTCGCCGCCTGCGGCGAACCGCCGTCGGCCACCCGCGCTCGGCTCCGGCCGAGCGAGCTTTTCCTCCGCGCCATCACCGGCGACGCCCCGCGCCGTTTGCCGCTGCCTCCGCCGAAACCCCCTTCGGAAACCCTCCTCTCCGCGCCTTCGGCTCCGCCGACTCCGCTCCCTACTCACCTTCTCCGGCACCGCCGTAGCTCCACCTGTCCGACCGCGCCGCCCAACCCACCGCGCGCTGCCGGCCAAGCCCTCTCCGCTCCTCTCTCTCCCTCTCAGCTTCTCTCTCTAAATGATTTTTTTTCTAAAACTTGATCTTTGTTCTCCTCGAAATGAGGAGAACCACTGTCATTATATTTTAACTTTTTTTTATTAATTAATAATAATAATAATAATATTATTATTATGAGTATTAGATGATAGTTCATTTGGGTTATATTATTATTATTATTATTCTGTTGTTTTATTTAGTACATTTTTATATCATATAGAGGTAATTATTTTCATATCATTCTTTTATAAAATTCTACATAAACATATATTTAGGTTAAGCTTTGGAAATAGTTATTATTAATTTTTGCCATATTTTAGTTAGATATTTGTAAATCTAACATATATATTATTATGGTATTTCTAAAATAGCTTTGACTTAAATGTTATTTTTAAAAACCCTAAATAAATTTTCTAGATTTTTATATTACCTAGAAATTTGTTGACCCATAAAATGTAGTTACAAATTATGAAATAAATTCTTGGTATTTTCTCTTCAATATTTATCTAAAGTATTTTTGAATTATAAAATATAGTTCTCTACCTAAAATTGTATTTTGACAAACTTAGAGTTTTTAGCCAAAAATGATTTTTCTTGACTTTAGGTCTTTTTCCATAAATATTATTTTAATAATAAAATCTAGTTTTCAAATATTATAAGTAATTTCAAATATTAGTATCTCTATTATTTATCATTTCTCCTTTGATTTTCCCTTTCTATGACTAAGCCTATTATTCCTATCCTCCTACAAATTTTGTCCTTCCTTATGACCATCCTAACTAATTTGACCGTCGTGGACCCGATGGAACTGTCCGTGCCACCATCAGAGGTCATTTTGCATAGTTGTTGCACCGAAGTTGCAGTTCATGACAGCTTGATCATTGTAGCACACCAGGCGTCCTACCAGGCAAGACACCTTGCCATTTGTTGTTTATTTATTTTAGCTCATATTTCATGCATTATTTATTTTCTTTATGCAAAATAAACTGTGATACATGGCATAACCTGTTAGAACTTACTGTTTATTTATATTCTGCTATGTATTATTTTTCTTACACATTAAACCTAGATTTAAGGGACCACCTTTGTGTGCTGTATTCATGGCCTTGACACATTGTACCACGAAGTTGTGTGTCGCATCTAGAACATGGAAGTGCGTGATTGGCTGGCCACCAGTACGTACAAGCCGTGCGATAGGAATAACCGCTAATAGAAATTGCATGATTAGTTTGACATAGCGGTTATAGAGGTTTACTGTTGTGGATACAATAGAGTAGGCATTGGGTGGGGAGGACAATTCCTTAGCGTATGGGCTGCGATGCACTTTCCCTTGTGACCCGGATTCTCCGCTAGAGATACGGGGTTGTTGACCCATGATTATTGACGACCACTGACGATTCTGCGGAACGTCATGCTCTTATTGATTGGGCCTCTGGTGCCCCAAGGGGGGACTATGCCGATCCTATTCAGCCAGGGCCCATACGTAGGAAGGATGGTTCTTAACTATATATCACTTAGAATGGTAGGCTACCTTTATCCGTTAGGTACGAGTACTTTTGGTTTGGGTACTTGTATCTGACCGTGGCTTGGAACAATAACTTGTCGCGGATTAGTTCGTCATATCTTGTCTTTGTTTGGTTGTAGGTGTGACTTACTACTTCGATGAGAAGGTATTGAACCTTGTTGGGGTCCGAATACCATATTGGATTCATAGCATGGAAAGATACGTCACCGTAAATTAGTTTACCATCTCCTGTCCTTGTTTAGTTGGGGGGATGGTACGCTCGTTCAATAGGTATGTATTAGACCATGTTATAATTCAATTGACTTATTTATTTGAGTAATATTTATTCAGTTTATATGGCATGATATTATGTGTCTTGTTACGTCCCTCTGAGGACCTGGTTATCTCTCCAGGTGTGTGCTATTGTCTTTCGCAGGTGTTCTAGCTCTAGCCATGGTCCTCTCTATTTCTTCGAGGATGATTATACTTGGATCGTCTTCGCTTCGCTCGCCAAATTTATTCTTTTGTACATCATGTATTTTTCCTTTACTTGTTGGTAGTAGATTTGTCTCCACCCAACATATTGTATCAAGACAATTCATTATCATTATATGATATCTTTTATTCATTTATTTTGTGTGGATGAGATTAGTTATGGTTCTACTGCATTCTACAGCTTACGTATATTTATTATACGGCTGGCATGTCTACGTTCCTAGTCCTACATATTTTGGGACTGGAGCGTTACACTAGCCATGTGGGAGGTTACAACATGAACAAACGTTCAAACATTGGGCACCAGGCTGAATATCAGGCACAGAATCAGGGACCTTACTGTACCAAATGCAACCGGAATGGACATCTTAACGTCAACTGTGAAGTTCATAATGGCGGGTGTTTCATCTACGGAAAATGGGGTCACTATCATGGAGATTGCCCGAACTGAAAAAGAAACTTGAATACGCCTCAGCATCAATAACACCGTCCGGGGAACCAGGGTCCAGCGCCTTGAGCCCATCAACCCGTACGATAAAATAGCCAAGACCGTCGCCCCAATGCCCAGGGCCGCGTCTACGCCATGACTCGAGATGAAGTGCTTTCATCAGATACGGTAGTGATAGGTATACTAAATTTTAATAATGTGCCTGCTCGTCTACTATTTGATTCAGGTGCTTCGCATAGTTTTACATCGGTGGATTTTGCCGTCGAGCACAAATTTCCTATAATATCATTAGATCTCGACCTTAGCGTAAATACACCTTCGAGCATACCACTACTCACGAATTTAGCCTAAGATGGCAGAATTATCTGTATCGGCGGTCAAAAGGTCGGTCTTGACGATAGTTCTAGATATGAAGGACTATAACATCATTCTGGGAATGGATTGGCTCGCCCTTGCAATGTCACCATTGACTGCACATGAAAGAAGGTCACCTTCTGCATACCTGGAGTGCCCGAATTCTGCTACTCGTGTAGTAAAGCATCGTCGACGTGTATGGTGATTTTGGCAATTTTTGCTCGGAGGATGTTGCATTCAGGATGCGAAGGCTACTTGGCATCCATTCAAGACACGCGACTGGATGGTGCAAACGTAGGTCAGGCGGACGTTGTGGCAGAATTCCCCGACGTGTTTCCGGATGAGCTACCTGGAGTGCCATCCGATCGAGAAATCGAATTCACCATCAATACATTCCCCGACACCCGACCGATCTCAAAAGCTTCGTACAGAATAGCTCCTACAGAATTGAAAGAGCATAAGGTACAACTATATGAATTACTTGACAAAGGGTTCATCTGTCCAAGTGCCTCGCCGTGGGGTGCGCCTGTGCTATTTGTCAAAAAGAAGGATGGATCGATGCGGCTCTGCATCGATTATCATAAATTGAATAAGGCCACCATCCGGAACAAATACCCCCTGCCCCGCATCGACGATTTGTTTGATCAGCTCCAAGGTGCCACGATGTTTTTGAAGATTGATCTTCGATCGGGTTATCACCAGCTCAAAGTCAAGCCAGAGAACGTGTCGAAGTCTGCCTTCCGCACTCGTTACGGCCACTACGAGTTCTTGGTGATGCCATTTGGCCTGACGAATGCTCCTGCAGCCTTCATGGATCTAATGAATCGGGTGTTCCGTCCGTTCATCGATAAATTCGTAGTAGTCTTCATAGACGACATTCTCGTCTACTCGAAGGATCGGACGCAACATAGAGAACGTATGCGGACTGAACTCCAAACCCTCCGAGAAAATCAGTTGTATACAAAGAGGAGCAACTGCGAATTCTGGCTGAATAGCGTCTCATTTTTCGGGCACATCATCTCCACCGCGGGTATCTCAGTCGATCCGAAGAAAGTCGAGGCAGTTGTTGATTGGAAACGACCCACATTAGTTAGCAAAATTTGAAGCTTCCTAGGCTTGGCGGGATACTACCGACGCTTTATGAAGGACTTCGCGAAGATTGCATCACCGTTGACTCGCCTCGCCCATAAAGGAGTCGCATTCAAGTGGTCAGACGACTGTGAAGCTTCCTTCCAAGAGCTCAAACAACGGCTCATTTCGGCCCCGATACTTGCTCTTCCTCAAGGGACTGAGGGATTTCAAATCTTCAGTGATTCTTCTGGCCAGGGCTTGGGGTGTGTGCTCATGCAGCAAGACAAGGTAATATCTTTTGCTTTCCGGCAGTTGAAGCCGTACGAGAAGAACTACCCCACGCACAACCTAGAACTAGCGGCGATTGTCTTCACGTTGAACCTGTGGCATCACTATCTTTATGGAGTGGCATGCAGGATTTATACGGACCACAAAAGCCTCAAGTATCTCTTTACCCGGAAGGAACTGAATTTGCGACAGAGACGACGGCTTGAACTGATCAAAGACTATAACTTATCAATCGACTACATGCCGGGCAAAGGAAATGTTGTAGGGGATGCGCTGAGCTGGAAGTACTTAGCTTCATTATGCATCAATAGTCGACTACTGCATGACTTGGAAGGGATGGGCATTGAACTCCAAGTTTGTTTTAGAGACGTGAAACTGGCACAACTACGGCTAGAATCGAACTTATTGGAGAAAATCAAGTCTGCTCAGAAGGATATCCTATACCTGGAGAAGATGCGGAAGCTGATATCGACAGGGAAAGAGTCCGACTTTGTAGAGGACGATTCGGGAGTGTTACGAGTGAAGGGTCGGCTATGCGTTTCGGATGACGCATAACTTAGAAAGGAGATAATGTCGGAGGCACATTATGTAAAATATTCCTTGCATCCTGGTAGCACCAAGATGTATAAGGACCTCCGCCTTGTCTTTTGGTGGCACGGCAGGAAGAGGGACGTAGCGCTCTGTGTGTCAAAGTGTTTGGCCTATCAGCATGTTAAAGCCGAGCACCAACGACCGGGCGGGAGATGCAGAACCTTGCCATTATAGAGTAGAAGTGGGATCATGTCACTATGGACTTTGTTGTTGGCTTGCCAAAGACTCCGCAGAGAAACGACGTCGTCTGGGTCATCGTCGATCGACTAACCAAGTCAGCGCACTTTATTGCCATTAAAGTTATTTGGAGCGTCGACCGCCTTGCTCAGATATACCTTGATAAAATAGTTCGGCTGCACGGGGTCCCAGTATCTAGCATCTCGGATCGGGATAGACGATTCGTGGCACGCTTCTGGGGTAGTCTTTATTCAGCATTGGGGACCAAGTTGAAGTTTAGCTCAGCTTATCATCCTCAGACTGACGGCTAAACAGAGCGGATGAACCAGATTCTAGAGGACATGTTACGACTCTGTGCGATCGACTTGAAGTCAAGCTGGTACGTTCATCTACCATTGGCCAAGTTTGCATACAACAACAGCTATCAGTCCAGCATCTAAATGGCAACGTATGAAGCTTTGTACTGCCGGAAGTGCAGATCGCCCATTTGCTGGGATGAAATCGGGGAAAGGCAGATACTTGGTCCGGAACTGGTGGAGCAGACCGTGCAGAAGGTCAAGTTAATACGAAAGAGATTGCAGATAGCATAAAGTCGACAAAAGAGCTATGTCGATACGTATCAATGCCCCCTCAAGTTCTTGGAAGGCGACCACGTATTTCTGAAAGTGACACCTATGTGTGGAGTTACCAGATTCGGTGCGAAAGGGAAGTTAAGCCCAAGATTTGTTGGTCCGTTCGAAATATTGAAGCGAGTCACCCCAATAGCTTACCAAATTGTCTTGCCACCTGCATTATCGAAGGTACACAACGTCTTCCACGTCTCAAAGTTACGAAAGTACGTGCACGATCCGAGCCATGTGGTAGATTTGGGTCAGCTGGATCTGAAGACAGACTTGTCATATGTCGAAGAGCCTGTACAAATCTTGGAGCATAAAGATAAACTTTGCCGCAACCATGCTAGTCCTCTCGTCCGCATCTTCTGGAGAAACCATTCGGTCAAGGAGTCGACGTGGGAGCTTGAATCAGAGATGAAGGAGAAATTTCCTTCATTGTTCTCGTAGAGGTAGGTTCTATTCTTAAGTTTCGAGGACGAAACTTTTTCTTAGTTGGTTATGGTGTAGTGCCCCGTCCCCACATCGTGGACTACCAAAATATGGTAAAATTGCGACGAATTTAGAGACTCCATGAGAGAACATCGATAATTTTTGGGGATTTAGCGACGTGTGAATGTGACATCGCTATTCGTCACTGGTGGTGACTACTAGCGACGAATAGCGATATTAGTATATTAAATGGGAACCTGCGTCGCAATTTCGTCGCTACACGTTGCTAATTATTTTAATATAGCCATGCGTAACGACGACTGTTATATTACGTCGCCGTATATTAATAGTCAGTGACGTTTAGCAACGTCTCATGTGGACGTCGCTAAATGATTTATATAGGGTGGCATGAGGGTTTCTTTTCTATTATTCGCGACCGAAATTTTTCCCCCAAAAATTTTTCTCCTCTGGCGCTCGCACCCTCCTCCGGCGCTCGTACCCTCCTCCGGCCTCCTCCTCCTCCGGCCTCCTCCTCCTCGCACCCTCCTCCAGCCTTCTCCGCAGGTAGCCCCCCCCTCTCTCTCTCCCTCTCTCTCTCTCTATAGGGCACTTCTTTGGGACTATTTTGGGTAGCCCCCCTCTCTCTCCTCGTCCTCGTACCCTTCTCAGTCAGCCTACATAAATTATTGTACACAGTCGTATCCCTGAAACATAGAGTACCAAGTCCAGTAGAACCTTGTATCATTCGACCCCAAAACCAAGCTAGTGCAGGACACACCATCAGGGAGAAATGAACCTTGTGTCCACCCTGAAACGTTGGTGTTCCAATAAGGAATACATTGGTATTTATGGTGTGGGGCCTTGTCCATCCTGGTTGAGTAACAGGAATCAGTCCAGTTATAGTACATTAGGAGTATTGGAGATGGTATAATAGTGCCCTGTACTGGTACAAACTGGGACAAGGAAATTCAGGTGACTGTACAAGTAGACTCTTGGGTTTAGACGTATGTTTCAAGGATTAGAGCCTTGGTATCAACAATATAGGAAGGCTCGGCTAGCCTATATGAGGTGTATTTATGTTTAGCATTTCGAACCCAGTCCTTAACTGATGTTCAGTCCAATAACATATGATAACAACCCATGAATATGTGAACAGTCTATGCTAATGTTAGTCCAACTTTGAACTTTTGTCCTGTAAATTTCCTTATACCCATTGACACTAATCTGTGGATTCTTCCTAGCATCATATTGACACTACTAAATGGTAAAGACCTGGACCCATAGCCTTCCAAAGCTGAACCTTAAAGTCTGGCACCTTAGACACCACCAGTACCACTGCTGGGCCAGCAGCACCAAAGTAGTTTCCCCCTAATTTATGGCCTCTTTTCTTCTCCTGTTTGTTGTATCGATTTGTTGAGTATTAGCTTTCAATATATTTGGATTGTTGTTCATTTGTGGATTCTCTATATTATTATTGGCTTAAATGAACCTATGTATTTGATTTTGAATTACATTAGGGGCCTGATTTTGAGCTGTGTGAGGAGGAGGAGTGTGTCTGGGTTTTGAATTATATTGGGGTCTGATTTTGGCTTAAATGATCCTATCTGTTTGTTGAGTATTGGCTTTCTGTATATTTGGATTATTGTTTATTTGTTGTTCATTCATGGATTCTCTACATTCGTAGATTCTCTATATCATTATAAGCTGTGTGAGCACAGTAGGCCATCTTCATTGGGGTCTGATTTTGAATTACATGTTTCTAATGTGAGGGGTGTGTCTGGGTTGGGAAGTAACTGTCCCATTAATCTGATTTTGAATTACATGTACCAGCCAGATACTGTCCCTGCAGCCATTCGACTGGCGAGGTAGAAATCTATGTACGACATTTGTTATAAGAAATTTGTATTAATCTACGGTACGACATCGTGATCAGGACATAGTCCCTGCAGCCATTCGACTGGCGAGGCAGAAACTATGTAGCCGTAGATAAAGTTGACTGTCCTCCGACCCCCATCCCTCGGTAATGATGAAACGACAACCTAACACTACATCTTTTAGTAGTAGATAATGTCTTAGTATTACATTTTGTGGGTTCATCATATTGATTCTGTTGCATCCTTCAGATACTAGATTCGATAAGAACATATACTACACCATATGTACAGAACATAGATGATTCACACTAATGTATGCTAGAATGAATTTTGGGTTGTGTTCTGAGCCATTCGTCCCCACACTTGGCAATTAAGCATGTGAAATATATCATTGAAAAACATAAAACTTGTGGTCGTTACGCAGAACGTGCAGACCGACATGAACTGACGCACGAAAAGGAGGAGATCAAAGCTGTAACAAGTAAAGTTATATTTTGGATGTTCTACTCTTGTAAGCTCTTTGTTCACAAAGCAAGATATAATGAATACAGAACAAGTATCGAGTTTATAACTCTTGTAAGCTCTATACTTGAGTCACGAACTCGATACTTGTTCTGTATTCTTTAATTATAGCTTGTTTTATGAACAAAAAGTTTACAAGAGTTGTTTTTCCAAAGCACAACTTTACTTGTTCCAGCTTTGAGCCCCTCATTTTCGTGCATCAGTTTATGTCGGTCTTCACTTTCTGCAGTAATTATCTTAAAATGGATATGAATTACTATCTGCAGAACTGTTTGTGGATGTACAATCGTCATCCTGATGAATTACTATTTGTGTCAATCTTTGCAGAATTATCTTAAAATGGATATGAATTACTATCTGCGGAACCGTTTGTGGATGTACAATCGTCATCCTGATGACATGTGCGATGTGCGGGATGAATTTATACAGGGTGTGCAACAGTTTCTGCAGTTTGCCAAGGCGTTCCCTCAGTACATGGACTGTACAAAAATTAAGTGTCCATGTGTGAGATGTCGCAACTTGAAATATCATTCGAAAGTGGATGTGACATATCATTTGTATTTGAGGGGTTTCATGCCAAATTATTATCAGTGGACCGCACACGGAAAACTTGTGCCTTTAGCATCCGAGCCGGAGCCTTATATGGAGACTTATGTAGATGTCCACGAGCATGTTGATTACGACCAAGGGTGGACGAACATGGTTTTCGATCCTATGGGGCCTAGTTTCGATCCGAACAATCAATATACAGCTGAGGAGGCACCGAATGCTGATGCTGCAAAGTTCATGGAGTTGCTGGAGAATGCAAGGACTCCTTTATATCCTGGTTGTGATAACCATTCACCGTTGGAGGTGATTACAAGATTGTTGAGCATAAAATCAGATTTCAACATGTCTCAAGAATGCAACAACCGAATCCTGGAGTTAATTAAAGATATATTGCCGGAGGGTGGCAAGTTACCTGAAGACTTCTACCGATCCAAGAGAATGGTGAGATCGCTCTGGATTTGGTATAAAAAAATTGATGCATGTCGCAACGGATGCATGTTGTACTATGAGGACGACAAGGATGAAGACGCCTGCAGATTTTGTGCTGCCGATCGCTTCAAGACAACTAGTACAACAAGGACTTCTGGTGCACGCAAGCCAACAGATTTGATGCACTATTTGCCTTTGACGTCACGGTTGCAGAGGTTGTTTATGGCAAAGGAGATAGCTGATAATATGAGCTGGCACAAGCGGGAACAAATAGATGGAGTACTGGATCATCCATCCGACGGAGAAGCATAGAAGCACTTTGATCGAGTGTATCCCGATTTTGCTTCGGAGCCGCGTAATATCAGATTGGGGCTTTCCTCCGACGATTTTACCCTATTTGGACTTTCGGGCTCGCAATATTCTTGTTGGCCTGTGATTGTTACTCCGTACAACTTACCGCCTTGGATGTGTATGAAGACTCCATATATGTTCCTAACTGTTATTATTCCAGGGTCGAAGAACCCGAAGAGGAACATCGATGTGTACTTACAGTCCTTGGTAGATGAGCTGAATCAGTTGTGGGAAGTAGGTGCAACCACATATGATGTTTCCAGAAGGAACTATCATATGAGGGCCACACTAATATAGACCATCAATAATTTCCCGGCCTATGGAATTTTATCGGGTTGGAGCACCCATGGTCGTCTCGCATGTCCATATTGCATGGATCGCACTAAGGCTTTCCGTTTGAAACACGGAGGAAAACCGTGCTTCTTCGATTGTCATCGACAGTTCCTGCTAAAGGATCATCCGTACCAGAGGAACATGAATACTTTTCATACTGGTGTGGTAGAGAAGTCGAGTCCACCGCCACGGTGGTCCGGGGATACGATATGGGAGAAAGTTAAAGAATTATCAAGTTCTATTGAAGAGCCTGCAGCGGGTACAAGTGTGATGGATTTGGTCACGCTCACAACTGGATGAAGAGGAGTATATTCTGGGACCTACCATATTGGAGTGACCATCTGCTCAGACATAACCTGGATGTCATGCATATCGAGAAGAATGTATTTGATAATATAATAAATACTGTGATGGACGTAAAGGGGAAGACGAAAGACAATCCCAAGGCCATGTTGGACTTAGAAGAAATATGCAGATGTCTAGAGTTGCATTTGATAAAGGAAGGCAGTGGGAAGTATAAGCAGCCCAAGGCCATTTTCTTACCGGACAAGGAGGACAAAGGTAAACTTTGTAGGTGGATCCAGGGCCTAAAATTTCCAGACGGGTACGTATCAAATTTAAGAAGATGTGTTGACCCGAAGGAGAACAAACTACAGGGTATGAAGAGCCACGACTGTCATGTTTTTATGGAGAGGTTAATCCCGATTGCATTTTGGGAATTTTTACCTCAGGTCGTTTGGGATCCACTGACAGAGCTTAGCATATTCTTCAGAGATCTTTGTTCTACTAAGTTGCTCGTCGATCGGCTTAAAAAGCAGGAGAAGGACATTACAGTAACATTGTGCAAGCTTGATAGGGTGTTCCCTCCTGGATTCTTCGACTCTATGGAGCATTTGCTAATTCATCTTTCTTATGAGGCACGTGTTGGTGGGCCCGTCGGTTATCGGTGGATGTACCCGTTCGAGCGCCATCTAAACCACCTGAAGAGGAAGGTAAAAAATAAGGCACGGGTCGAGGGTTCTATTTGTGAAGCCTATGTCCTTGAGAAGATTACAAACTTTTGTTCAATGTATTTCAAGCCTCATATTGCTACAAATAGAACAAGAGCTCCGAGGAACGACGATAGAGATATAGAATATAATGATGCATTATTGAAAGTCTTCAATGCTCTTGGAAAGCCTTCTAGAAAACTGAAAAAAAGATATTTGAATGATGAGGAACTAAGGGCTGCCCAGTTATATATATTACTCAACTGCGAGGAGGATGAAGTGGAAAAGCTAGAGTGGTAAGTGAAAATCTTCAACGTTCAAGTCATCTATTTGTTGATTACGTTGTTATAATTTAACGAGTGTATCCCGATATTTATTGGTTTTCAGCAAATTTAATGATGAGGTGAGGTCAAGTAGACCATACATTGCAGATGAAGAAGTAGAAGAAGAAATGAGACTTCATTTCCTGTATTGGTTGAATGCATATGTACGTAAGAAGCTAGTTAGAATCTTTATCTATTTGTATTTGCACAAAAAATAACTTAACATTGAACTTAATTTTGTATCTTCTCGTGTTTAGGTCGATCGTCCGGACGTCACCCTTGAGAATGAATCTAGTAGAACTCTTGCCGAGGGACCAATTTATGCCGTCAAAATATGGCCAAGTTATTGCGTGAATGGGTTTAAGTTCAAGTCAACAAATGCTCCCATCAGAGATAGCTTCCTGGATCTTGATTCCACAAAAAACAGTTGCCTGTGTATCAAATCTACAAACTACAAAGATGTCATTCCAGGCAATGATTTCTATGGCGTCTTACGGGAGATTGTGGAATTGACGTACAACTATGGCACAGAGCCTGCCAAGATCGTGTTGTTCAAAGTTGATTGGTTCGATCCGATACAAGATCAAGGATGGAAAATTGACAAGCATGGTCTTGTGGATATTAAATACCGTCGTCGATACCAAGGATAGGAACCATTTATCCTAGCAAGTCAAGCTCAACTCATATATTTTACAACATATCCTAGACGGGGAACAACGAGACACGACTGGTGGGCAGTATGCAAGACTAAATCCAAAAATTGCTACGACGTCGACGATGTGGCTTATCAGGAGGACGAGCTACCTCTTGTACCAAAGACAGTTGATGTCGACTCAGCAGAAGTTCTCCATTTTATATCTACTTGTGTAGAAGAGGTACAAGTATCCGAAGGGGAAGACAAAGGAGATGCTAGTGAAGATGAGGAGGAAGAGGAAGAGGATGAGGAGGAGGAGTGTAGCTCCCCTTCCCGAAAAATTTTGAAATATTTTTTTATCTTATTTAAATAGTGATTTAGATTATTATAAATAATTATTTAGTTAATTATTACGGTAGGTGATTTTAGCAATGGTTGAGCTTTGAAGTACCAGACGACTTGAAATCATGGCACAGATAGTGTAGTGGCGTGCTTTGACTAGTGTATTAGCCCTGGTAGGGAAGGCCGAGCTATAGTGATGTCCTAACTAGAAAAATCAGGCTAAGTTGTGGCAGGACCGTTATAAATAGTTTAATTAATTATATTTAATATTACCTGACATTAGGAGACCCGGTTGTACCAAACCAGCCCGGACTAGACCCGTACTAAGCCAAGCTCATGTACGTCCAATGGCATTCGTGTTGATGCATTTTGGTATGAGTGTGTCGTATTCCAATTTTAATGATCTAATGAATATTACTAAGTATTCTTATTTTAAATATTATAAACATCGTTATTAGTTGATTATTTAATTTTTGTATAAAATAGGCTCTGTACATTTTGGGTTTATTAGACGGTGCAAACTGGTATACGCATCATTATTGGTTTGTTGATTTTCGTTATTATCATTATTAATTTTATTGAGGGTATTATTACATAATATTATTTTATTATTATTAGCTATATTATTTTGTCAAATAAATATTATAGTATAAGTGTTCATATTTATGTAGGAAGGTCCTACACTAGTTGGTAAAAAGTATTTAGGTATTTTGATTTTATACAGATTGTCAAATAAGTAAATATGTGAATATATTCATATGTATGGATATTTTCTACCAGATTTTATGAATTCCTTATTCAATGGAAAGGATAGTAAATATAGATGTTTTATATAAATAATATTTTCGTATATAGAGATATTTTACTATACGTATATAGATATATTTCTATGTAAATAATATATATTTATTAATTATAATAGTGGCACTTAAATTATTATTAGATTTTGTGAGTTAGATTTATATATATATAATCCGTTGAGATGAATGGTGGAGAGATTGAACCTGGTTACTTCGATAAAATGTGGAACTCCCTGCTACTAGCACCACATACAAACGAATCCAACCTGAGGATCCATGTGCAACCCACAGTGCATATTAAATATACACAACATCCCCTTTTAACCCGAGGGCTCAGCTAAACCGGGAACAGACCCCACAAACCGAGCTCACCCAAGTCTCCTTCCCCAACAGCCAACAGAATCAAACCAAAGCCCACAAACCGAGCCCCTAATCCTGAAACCCAAGCCAGGCAGCCCATTCTATTCCCCTCAGCTAAATCGCCCCCCCCCTGAAGATGATGACTTATATACGGTTATATATATGAATAGATGAAAACTGACAGAGAGAGAAACGCGAGAAAACCTAAGACCCTAACTTCGAAAACCTAACGCCGCGACCCTCCTTCACTGGGCGACCCCGCGCACACCCGCACGGCGTCGGTGCCACCACCGCGCTGGCCGAAGGACGGCCACGCGTGCGCGGGCGTGCGTGATAGAAACGGCAGCAGTTGCAGCCGCGAGGAGGGGTTCGCGACGACGCTGCTTCGTACACGCTCGACCTTCCGACGAACCATTTCTTCAGGTATGACCCCGACATAACCAAATCCTATTCCCTTCAAATACTTCGATTTATTTTGCGTCATATACGTCGAAAAACGAGCCCGAAGTCGAGCAAAAACCTGTCCAAAAAACAGGATAGTTTTGCAGTCCAGGAACCTACATTGACGGACCGATTTCGATCAATCCAGTAACTTTTTAGAAATTCTACCTGAACACGAATATTGACAACATATACGAGATGGAAACCCTGTTTATAGATTTATTTTTCATCAATTATATTGCTGTAAATTTAACTTCAAAGTGCGGGAAAAATCTGTTTTCAACATATAAAAAATCATCCACACGACGTGCATTCCGCCATTCTGGGCGACGGGGTCGTGCACCGTAAGCATCGAAAGCTGCGTAACAGCTTCATGGTCGTGTGGGCTTTGACGGAATTCAAATTGGTCGCGTGTGCGCGACGAATTTGATGCGTATCCGTCAAAATTTACCGTATCGTACACTTTGCAAATTTCTCAATTACCTTGTGCACACTCATCGGATCGAGACAAAACTTACGCCAACAGAACCGTATCATTTTTCTGGTCCTGTATGCCAAGTTTGGTCCAATTCTGAGACAGTTGAATCCGACGTCGTTTTACGGGCCCCACGGTCCCACTCAACGGGCGATTTTGTGCACGGCCCGCCGGAATCCAACTTTGGACATACGGTTGGGTTCGTATCGGAAAACTGGATCCGTAGACATGTAGTTTGATGACTTTAGAGACCGTTGACTCTGGCACGCTTTTCGGTGCAAAACGGGTCCAACGGCGGACATTGTTTTGGCCCGAAATTACCGTTTTACCCCTGTGTCCAGAATTGGACTTAAGGACAGGCAATCCTAGCTAATTTGACTATTCTGAGAATATTGGTGATGTTTATTTCAGCTTCCAGGGATTGTTGTACGGGTTTTGACTATTGTGACACATTGAGTAGTTCAGACTGTCGGTTTCACCAGCAGAGGACCACAGGCGAGTACAGTTTATTGTCTGCATTTTGATATTGATCTTTACTATATTTCATTGATTAGTCATTGGTTATGTGATATTTTTATACTCTATTATGAGTTATTGAGTCGGGAATGAGAAGTACCAATGATGTGTGATCCGACCGTAGACCGTGTTTACTTTTATGCAGTAGATCTCGTAGACATTGTTTATTTTCATGCAGTAGACCTCGTAGACATTGTTTATTTTCATGCAGTAGACCTCGTAGACATTGTTTATTTTCATGCAGTAGACCTCGTAGACATTGTTTATTTTCTGCAGTAGACCTCGTAGACATTGTTTATTTTCTGCAGTAGACCTCGTAGACATTGTTTATTTTCTGCAGTAGACCTCGTAGACATTGTTTAGTTTCTGCAAGTAGATCTCGTAAAGTAGACCTCGTAAAGTAGACCTCGTAAAGTAGACCTCGTAGACCGTACGGTGTAGCACCCCAGACCGATCACATGTCAACGGTACTTCTAACGGTGGAAAGTATATTGGTCTATTTTTACTATTTATTTTCTCACGACTTTGCTGTTATTTTCAAAACTCATGATTAATGCCTAACCCTTGTCTTATAGTCATTTTCTTTATTTGAAATTGCATTCAGTGAATTGTGCTCGTTCCATTCCTGACTGGAAACCAACATTTTCAGGTTAGCCGTAGATTCACATAGCTTGGGGAGTGACGGGAATACTTGCAGACAAAGGCCTAGAGACTAGCTAGATAGTTGAGTTGTAGTCATTCATTTTTGTACAAGTTTATATCTTTCTACAAATGTAAAACTTGTGATCATTGTAAGTTAAATTAATTATGTGAATGAGTATTATTTGTGATTTTGATCTTCATGGCCGTGACAGCGTTCTACCGCCGACACTGCGGCATAGGCTGGCTTGGACACGTCTCGTATCCGTTTAAAAAAAAAAAGGGGTGCGGGTCGTGACAAGTTTTTGTGGTGGCCCATGCAGGTCCGTTTTCGCAAATAATACAGACTCGTGATAGTACTTAAGTTAGTTGTACTATTGCGAGCCTGCGACTAGAAAATGCTCATTCACGAATTAGAAATTAATTTAATTTACGAGAATGACTAGGACTAGGAGTCCCTTATACAAATTTATCGATGGGTAGTCTAGGCCATGCAATATAGATAAGGAGTTATTAATTTTGATAATTATCAGATCCCCATAGGTACACTAGTATCTCTTGATATGACGATGTAATCTAATTTGGATAGATTATTCCCTTGGTAAGGCAAGGCTTCATAGAATTAATGATCTAACCTTGATAAATGGTGCAATTCCTTCTCCTTACCCTTGGATATCATCCTCACATCTTAGTCAAATTGCCTATTTAGTTCCTATTTTTCCTAAAAATTGTTATTTCTATGTTATCCATAGATGAACCTCAAGTTAGTTTAGATTCAAGTTTTTCCTCAAAGGCTTGAATACACACGGAATTGTTAGAATGTTGGTATTTCTTTGTCCTCGGTTATTTCTCCCTGTTCAATCCTTTCTTTTAAGGGTTGTGAGTGATAGGACAAATGTTTACGTTTTATTTTATAGTCAACTTGTTTGAATCTATAGAAGCCCATAAAGTTTACAGATATAGTTAAAAGAATATTAGTTGACAAATATGGGCAGGACAGCAGCGCACTGTCGCCATTTATTTGAATTATGTACTCACTGTAGCCAGCAGCGCACTGGCGAGACACGACCCCTAGAGTTGAAATTAGATTAGGAAAATATCGGTTATAGGATATTTCTAAAACTATGGCTAGTGGTCCTCTTTGATCGTAGTTACCCTTGTGACAGGTAGAGTATCTGATAGGATATCACCTCTGAGTCACGGAACCAAGGGTTTACCATCGTACGAGTATACGGGCGAGGCGTAACTCTCGGTAAAATGACTTCAAACGTGATTACAGGTTTAGGATACTATGGAGGATAGGACAATGCCAGGTATGTCCCCTAAGATCCAAAGCCAATATTAGTGGAAGTTCTGTAAGTTGAGTAGCATGTCTCCCAACCTAGCATTATGTGGTCTTTGTGATCTATTGACGAGGTAATTGACCGACACTAATAAGTTACCAAGAATATAGAATCCAGAGTTCCATAACCTATTAGTTGACCAAGACCTTATGGACAGGAAGATTTTAGAAAGATTGTATAAGCAAGGACACCAGGTAAGTTTGATTCTCTCTAAACTCGAACTACTTGTGCTTCTTTTCAAAAATCTCGCGTGCTTGTATCTTGACTATCTTGACCAACGCTGCTATTACAGCCTAGTTTTTCTAAGCTTACTCTTTTATCGAGCTTGATTCGAGGCATATGTTTAGTGGGGATGCCTGCTAACTTATTGTCTAATCAGAATCAATGTATTATGGTCTGATCAACCATGATGCATTTGGTTCGCACTTTAATTAATTACCCTACGTGGATTGGGATATAGATGTCTCTAGGATCTCATCCGCGACTGCTTTGACAATTCCTCTTGAATTAAACATTCGCCCTTGAATCATGTAATTGTGATCAGTGACATCCCTCTTGAACTCTTTATTGTTTTGTCTTTCGCGGATTGGAAAGACAAAAACTCGTAATTGATAGATAGACACAGAGTATTCCCATGGCTATGATAATGGTAGGCACAAGTGTAGCTACCAACAACCAGTCCTGTGATTGAGTTACTGGTTCTTCCATCGACCCACAAACTACTATTGAGACTTTCGAGCCATCTGAATTTGAGAATGATTAGGGTTTTACCCTTAGTCAGAATGCCAACCTAGGAGACTACCTATTCTTTAGAGACCAAAGGTTGCGAGTCTCTAATTATTTGCTGGAAGCTTGCCTTAACTAGCAATCCTTAAGCCTTAACCCAACCTTTCCTCGACCAAAGTCTACAGTTTAGTCATGGGATGAATAGACAAGAGTAAGGACAATCATTTACCATGATTATGGTAGACACTCAACCCGAGATTGGTTGCCCCGTCGATAACTCTTGTATACGGTGGACGAGTAGGTTATTTACTTTATCGACCATGTGCCATTGTATACGCTCATTGAGGAACGATCCTTGATTTGACTTATATACTGTATCACATTACGCCGTGCCTTACTCTTCAATTACAAGAGTCGGGGTACAATATCCGGACTTTGGAATTTTTCTGACCTTATCATTCCTGAAACCATAACCTAGCTTCTAAGGTGGGTAGACTGTAAGCCTTCTAAAATTTTAGGATATACCAGGATTATCGAGTGATTAGAACAACTTCCAGTAGGATGATAATTAGAGCCCATGGACTCCCACTTTTCATTTAGATCATTTTGTGTCCCCGGCCGTGTCATTAATATTCGGAGCACGAGACCAGCTGGTACCTTCCAACAAATTTTTTATGTAAGATCTAGACGAGTTTACTTTCACCTAGGTATATCATGTCCCACTCAAACCCGTCCCCTTGTACTCTATTTTTGGGGCACGACTTTCATGTTAGAAGGACTAGTTATAACCTTTACCATAGTACTGGTATATTTCCCAACCTCCATTAGAGCCTTAACCACGACCCCATTACGTTGACCCAATATATGGTTGTGATATACTCGAAGCCCACTATGCACGTGCCATTAGTGTCCACCCAATTGAGGCCTCATGTGCTACTTAAACAGAAAAGTCACTGAAGGCACACTTTGAGCTTTAGGGACCTAGCTAACCAACCTGACTAGCAACTAGCTCAATCCCTTGGGTAGAATCCTATTCTAGATTACCCTAACCTAGTAGACGTAGTTTTATCTTGGGATCTTGTTCGGTCAATGTAGATTGAAACCCAATGTTCAGCCAACCAACGACTGACGTCCAAATAAAGAAACCATTAAGATCACAATTTTGATTTCTCAAATTTTGTTCCATTACGGAACCTTTTTTAGAATTTCGAGAACATGACTTTTGTATTACATGGATTGCAGGCTCCTATATGAAACGAAGGGTCCTTAGATGTAGTAAGTGACTGGACTAGAGTAGCTCAATCTAGCAAATAAGACAAGGGCTTATAAACTTTCCTTCTGTCTACATCATTGGATATCCTCTACCGCTTTGGGAGCTTCATCATCGCCCTCAATTATTTTCCCTATCTTCCTGTCTTTCCTATTGTAGAGTGACGAATGGTCTTACTTATTAGAATTACCAATATTTCTTAGCTACTTGTATAATTTGGTTGTCTGTTATATTTTAGGTTATTTGATAGATAAGAGAAGATTATAGAGGCCAAAAGCAGTAGATATCCATTTTCGCAAGTAATTGGAAGATTAAAAAGTTTTAGGGACATACCATTGAAGGAGTAGTGTGACCAAAGGTGGGTAGAAGTCCTTGATGATTCGTAGATACGGAATGGCTAGGAGGAGAATATAAATAGTTCGGAGAAATTAAAATTCGAAGATATTGTGGTAATAGTGGTTTTATATTTTAATTTTTTATGTTTGAATTTTGGCATGTATATGAGTTAGAATTTCGAGGACGAAATTATTTTAAGGTGGGTAGATTTGTAGCTCCCCTTTCCGAAAAATTTTGAAATATTTTTTTATCTTATTTAAATATTGATTTAGATTATTATAAATAATTATTTAGTTAATTATTACGGTAGGTGATTTTAGCCATGGTTGAGCTTTGAAGTACCAGACGACTTGAAATCATGGCACGGATAGTGTAGTGGCGTGCTTTGACTAGTGTATTAGCCCTGGTAGGGAAGGCCGAGCTATAGTGATGTCCTAACTAGGAAAATCAGGCTAAGTTATGGCAGGACCGTTATAAATAGTTTAATTAATTATATTTAATATTACCTGACATTAGGAGACCCGGTTGTTCCAAACCAGCCCGGACTAGACCCGTACTAAGCCAAGCTCATGTACGTCCAATGGCATTCGTGTTGATGCATTTTGGTATGAGTGTGTCGTATTCCAATTTTAATGATCTAATGAATATTACTAAGTATTCTTATTTTAAATATTATAAACATCGTTATTAGTTGATTATTTAATTTTTGTATAAAATAGGCTCTGTACATTTTGGGTTTATTAGACGGTGCAAACTGGTATACGCATCATTATTGGTTTGTTGATTTTCGTTATTATCATTATTAATTTTATTGAGGGTATTATTACATAATATTATTTTATTATTATTAGCTATATTATTTTGTCAAATAAATATTATAGTATAAGTGTTCATATTTATGTAGGAAGGCCCTACACTAGTTGGTAAAAAGTATTTAGGTATTTTGATTTTATACAGATTGTCAAATAAGTAAATATGTGAATATATTCATATGTATGGATATTTTCTACCATATTTTATGAATTCCTTATTCAATGGGAAGGATAGTAAATATAGATGTTTTATATAAATAATATTTTCGTATATAGAGATATTTTACTATACGTATATAGATATATTTCTATGTAAATAATATATATTTATTAATTATAATAGTGGCACTTAAATTATTATTAGATTTTGTGAGTTAGATTTATATATATATAATCCGTTTAGATGAATGCTGGAGAGATTGAACCTGGTTACTTCGATAAAATGTGGAACTTCCTGCTACTAGCACCACATACAAATAAATCCAACCTGAGGATCCATGTGCAAACCACAGTGCATATTGAATATGCACAACATCCCCTTTTAACCCGAGGGCTCAGCCAAACCGGGAACAGACCCCACAAACCGAGCTCACCTAAGTCTCCTTCCCCAACAGCCAACAGAATCAAACCAAAGCCCACAAACCGAGCCCCTAATCCTAAAACCCAAGCCAGGCAGCCCATTCTATTCCCCTCAGCTAAATCGACCCCCCCTGAAGCCGAGGACTTATATACGGTTATATATATGAATAGATGGAAACTGACAGAGAGAGAAACGCGAGAAAACCTAAGACCCTAACTTCGAAAACCTAACGCCGCGACCCTCCTTTACTGGGCGACCCCGCACGCACCCGTACGGCGTCGACGCCACCACCGCGCTGGCCGGAGGACGGCCACGCGGGCGCGGGCGTGCGTGATAGAAACGACAGCAGTTGCAGCCGCGAGGAGGGGTTCGCGACGACGCTGCGTCGTACACGCTCGACCTTCCGACGAACCGTTTCTTCAGGTATGACCCCGACATAACCAAATCCTATTCCCTTCAAATACTTTGATTTATTTTGGGTCATGTACGTCGGAAAACGAGCCCGAAGTCGAGCAAAAACCTGTCCAAAAATAGGATAGTTTCGCAGTCCAGGAACCTACATTGACGGACCGATTTCGATCAATCCAGTAACTTTTTAGAAATTCCACCTGAACACGAATATTGACAACATATACGAGATGGAAACCCTATTTATAGATTTATTTTTCATCAATTATATTGCTGTTAATTTAACTTCAAAGTTCGAGAAAAATCTGTTTTCAACATATAGAAAATCATCCACACGACGTGTGTTCCGCCATTCTGGGCGACGGGGTCGCGCACCGTAAGCATCAAAAGCTGCATAACAGCTTCGTGGTCGTGTGGGCTTTGACGGAATTCAAATTGGTCGCGTGTGCGCGACGAATTTGATGCGTATCCGTCAAAATTCACCGTATCGTGCACTTTACAAATTTCTCAATTACCTTGTGCACGCTCATCGGATCGAGACAAAACTTACGCCAACAGAACCGTATCGTTTTTCTAGTCCTGTATGCCAAGTTTGGTCCAATTCTGAGATAGTTGAATCCGACGTCGTTTTGCGGGCCCCACGGTCTCACTCAACGGGCGATTTTGTGCACGGCCCGCCGAAAACTAACTTTGGACATACGGTTGGGTTCGTATCGGAAAACTGGATCCGTAGACATGTAGTTTGATAACTTTAGAGACCGTTGACTCTGGCACGCTTTTCGGTGCAAAACGGGTCTAACGACGGACATCGTTTTGGCTCGAAATTACCGTTTTGCCCCTGTGTCCAGAATTGGACTTAAGGACAGGCAATCCTAGCTAATTTGACTATTCTGAGAATATTGGTGATGTTTATTTCAGCTTCCAGAGATTGTTGTACGGGTTTTGACTTTTGTGACACATTGAGTAGTTTAGACTGTCGGTTTCACCAGCAGAGGACCACAGGCGAGTACAGTTTATTGTCTGTATTTCAATATTGATCTTTACTATATTTCATTGATTAGTCATTGGTTATGTTATATTTTTATACTCTATTATAAATTATTGAGTCGGGAATGAGAAGTACCAAGGATGTGTGATCCGACCGTAGACCGTGTTTACTTTTATGCAGTAGATCTCGTAGACATTGTTTATTTTCATGCAGTAGACCTCGTAGACATTGTTTATTTTCATGCAGTAGACCTCGTAGACATTGTTTATTTTCATGCAGTAGACCTCGTAGACATTGTTTATTTTCTGTAGTAGACCTCGTAGACATTGTTTATTTTCTGCAGTAGACCTCGTAGACATTGTTTATTTTCTGCAGTAGACCTCGTAGACATTGTTTATTTTCTGCAAGTAGATCTCGTAAAGTAGACCTCGTAAAGTAGACCTCGTAAAGTAGACCTTGTAGACCGTGCGGTGTAGCACCCAAGACCGATCACATGTCAACGGTACTTCTAACGGTGGAAAGTATATTGGTCTATTTTTACTATTGATTTTCTCACGGCTTTGCTGTTATTTTCAAAACTCATAATTAATGCCTAACCCTTGTCTTATAGTCATTTTCTTTATTTGAAATTGCATTCAGTGAATTGTGCTCGTTCCATTCCTGACTGGAAACCAACATTTTCAGGTTAGCCGTGGATTCACTTAGCTTGGGGAGTGACGGGAATACTTGCAGACAAAGGCCTAGAGACTAGCTAGATAGTTGAGTTGTAGTCATTCATTTTTGTACAAGTTTATATCTTTCTACAAATGTAAAACTTGTGATCATTGTAAGTTAAATTAATTATGTGAATGAGTATTATTTGTGATTTTGATCTTCATGGCCGTGACAGCGTTCTACCGCCGACACTGCGGCGTAGGCTGGCTTGGACACGTCTCGTATCCGTTTAAAAAAAAAAATGGGTGCGGGTCGTGACAAGGAGGCAAACGAAGAAGATGAATTTTCAGAGGATGATTGAGAAACTATGATTTCAATGTATTCATATTTCTGTAATATTAAATTATGAACTATGATCATTTCTATTAGTATTCTGATTTTTGTAAACTTAAATTATGAACTCCAATGTATGCAGATATTTCTAAACGTTATTGTATTTATTTATATTTTTAATCATATGTTATTATCAGCATGGCAGGACGATGCGGAGGCATAGCAGGACGACGCGAAGATGGTCAGGACGAGCCGTGTCCTTAGGTGGGCAAAGAGCTCCGTTACCAGAGGATGGCTTCGGACCATCGTCTGACCCGAGCACTCTATTGTACCATACGGTCGCAGGGCCGGGTGGCAGTACACCTGGGACGAGCAGTTCCAGGCTTGCTGATACTCCTTCCCCTAGCCTTCCTACCACTGACAGCAGCATGGCTGGTGGGGAGCAGGTGGAGGAGGTAGTCCCTACTCCCACCCGTGCGGATCCATACCAGAGCGACCCTCCATGCGAACCTCAGGACGAGATGATGATGGAGAATTGGGCCGACGGTCCTACGAAGTAAGTTAAATGAATATATATATATATATATATATATATATATATATATATATATATATATATACACACAAAAATGAGGAAGAGGCAGCCGGAGGGTCCTCTCCTTGCGACTCCGCCCGTCCCCCTCGGGATCTGGTGGTTCGGGTGGCCGGCCACCCCCGTTTGCTTCTTCCTCCCCTCCGGAGGCTCTCCTGGCTGGCCGGGCGTCGCCTAGCCCACCCCTCCGACGTCGCCCCTGTGGGAGCCCCCTCACCTCGCCGGCCTCCCGTCATCTGGTTTCCTCCCCATTTTCCCCCACCCGTCCACCCCAACCCCATCGACGCCATCGCCGTCCTCGGCGGCAGCGGCGACACCGGCTTCGACGCTGTGAGCACCCTAAATTTCGGGTTAATTTTTTTTATATTTTATTTTTCTGATTGATTTAGTTTCAGTAAATAATTATTCTGTTTATTTATCTTAAGTGTATTTTCCCGTGCCTTTGATAATTGGAGTGTCAGGGATGTTCAACTCTGGAAACCTTCTTCACGAGTTTTGTAGTAGACAGGATTACCTTTATAATGGTATATAATGTCCCATCCAAACTTGTTCCCTTGTGCTCTTTTTGCTTCGCATAGCTTCGGGTCAATTTAGACCATTTGATTATTAATTATTTTTCCTACTCTTTTCCTTGATCATTATGAGCACGTTACCGTGACTTTTAATTTGGGAGCACCAGACCAGTCATTTTCTTGAAACCAACTTCTCATGTATGATCTACTCGAGACGCTCTTCACCAATGACCTTCTTGTCCCACTCAGACACACCATTTTGTGCTCTATTTTCTTCGCACAACTTTCCTGACACGTGACCCGATTTTATTTCACCCCATGGTGTCATATTCATTTTCCAACTTAATTTGTGGGTACCCTGTCGACCAAAACCTGTCAGCCCCAAATATGGACATGGCCCACATTGAGCCTACTATCCGCATGCCACTTGTGTCCCATTTATTGGAATCCCCATTTGCTACTTATTTACCCATGATCATCAACACCTATTTTAATTCGATTATTTCGCCATGTCCGATTTTGATCCAATCCGGCTCCACTGAACCCAACCCCAGCTTCATGTTCCCACTCTCATGATGCCCTCATTTTTCCTTATCCAAAAATAATATTCAATACCTAGTTTTCTATTTCAAATATTGATGTAAATTCTATTGATTTTAAATCCCAAAAATAAATCAATTTCCCTAATAAATTTCTACCCTTGATTTTCCCTCTTTCAATCCTCACCATTAATTCTCCCAAACACTCAAATTCCCCCCCCCCCTCTAGCATTGGCCGGCCCTAAAATTTTTATGGAGAGAATCTCTTTTCTCTCTCTAATTTTATATTCATTATTATATCTTCTCTCTCTCTCCCACTATTATTTTTTTCTATACCATTTCAACACACCAACACCACAAACAGCAAATACACACACACCCGACCACCTCACTCCCCAGCCGAGCCCCCTGGCCGGAGCTCTACCGTGGCCGAGCTCGACCGGCCACAACCACAGCCTCCTCCTTCTTCCTCCTCCTCTTCATCATCTAATCCACCACCATCAACACCATGGTCATCACCACCAACACCTAACCATAACCACCACCATCTCAGCCCACGAGCCGCCGCCCCCGGCAGCCGCTGTGGCCACGCGACACCGCCCCCTACCGTGCCAGGCCGCACGCCGCCGCACGCCTGGCTGACCAGCAAACGCGGCCAGCAGCAGTAGCTGCAACTGCAGCACAGCCGCGCCCCTTGGCCGGCCGCGCAGGCGCCACCACCGGCAACGTGGCCGTCGTGGCCGCCATGGTCGACCCCCGCTAGGCTGGGCAAACTTCGGCGACCCCCCTGGGTCCACTGCTCCTTCTTCGGCTCGACGTATAGGCGATTCGTGCATTTCGCACGAATTTCCGCTGTGACGCGCGCGAAATCAAGTCCGTTTTGGCGCCCCGTCGCAGCAACTTCGCACGTATTTTGCCAGAAATCCGACCGTTGGATCGGCAATTTCTTCGCTCCGTCACAATCTCGGTATATCCACCTTCACTCATGTCAATTTTCGTTCGTTAATTTTATCGTTTGATACATCAAAACCGGCCACCAAGTTGACCGTTTAAATTGTATTAATTTTGGACAGTTTCGCGGAGCCAATATCGTCAGCTTGTACCTCCTCCACCGTAGCTCCATTTGGCATGCTACCAGTTCCTGTGCGAAGCTGGTATAACCCTCTTGCTACCCCTCTAGTTTCGTTTCATTGTGAGCTTGTTTGATTGGTTGAATTCGACGCCAAAGTTGGTCGTCCAAATTCGTAATTTTCAACTTTTAAAATTCTATTTTTGAACACGGGACTCCAGATTTCATTTCTGACACCACCAGTAGATTCGTGGCGTCTTTCTGGCATGTTTTCATATAAAATTTGTTAGATTTGGAGGACGTGAGCCCTGGCACATTTTTCGGTACAAAGTGGGTCCCACAGTCCGGGTCAACGGGATTTTTTGACGCCGGCTTATCGAAATCCAATTTCGGATATACCGTTGAGTTCGTATCATCATTTTGGACTCGTTGACATATAATTTGCTAGGTTTTGGTGGACATTGGATCCGACACGCATTTCGGTGCAAGACGGATACCAATATCTGGGTCAACGGGTTATTTTGAGATCGGCTCATCGGAATCCAATTCAGGATATACCGTTGAGTTCGTATCATCATTCTGGACTCGTTGACATGTAGTTTGTTGAGTTTTAAGAACATTGGCTCCGGCACGTATTTCCGTACAAACTGGAATTCCAAGTTCTGGTCAACGGACCAAATTGAGATCGGGTCAACGGAATCCAATTCTGAAGATGCCGTTGGGTTCGTATCGTCATTCTGGTTTCGTGGATATATAATTTGTTATATTTTATAGACTTATTTTCTTGCACATTTTTTGGTGCAAAACGGCTCCGACACGGATACCGTTTTGACCCGAAATTACCTTTTTGCCCTTGTATCCAAATTGGACCGATGGGTAGGCTATCCTAGCTAATTTGACCATTCTGGACACGTTGGTGATGTTTATTTCATCATCCGACAATGTTTGTTGATAATTTTTCTGAGTATAACCTTTTTATAATTTATTAATAATTAATTCTTATAATGTTCGTATTTCGGAATTAGTACAACGAAACTGAGCTCAGTCAATTCCAGTGATCTCACATCGCTGAAATTGACAAGATAAACACGTGGATCACTATAATAAGATTATCAACTTTATCGATAATCTTCTTATCTCGATTAGCGTGACGTAAGTTTCGACGTACAAATAACGAAGTACACTTTATATCTTTAATAATTAGACTAGAATTGACCCTGTTTGACCAGAGTTGACCAGTTGACCCAAAGTCAACTGTAAGTCAACACTTGACCTAGTTTGACTAGATTATTGACCGGAGTTGACCTAGAGTTGTTTTGACTTAGAAGAACCTAGGATAAAATAGATTGCTTGTAGAGATTTATTTATTACAACTTGAACACCTTGTAACCTGTGTTGCTTTAAATAGGACTCTGTGGCTTCAGTTGGACCCCTATACCTATCAGCTGTTCAGGTTATCAAGCGAGTACATTGTCTTATCATTTCATATCCTGTTAGAATTATTTTTCTGCTTTAGATTACTTACTTGATGCTGTCACGTTGGTAACACGGATTAGTACTATATGGATCCATTCTTGAGATGTTATCCCCTCAGGGAGCATCGTATACTACATGTTCTGTGCGTTTTACTTACATGGTGTATCACTATGCTTCACGATTCTTCGATCACTTGTGACATGTACTCTCATGATCACAGAGTCTTCCCAGAATCACCCATTTATGGGCATTCCCAGAATCACCCATTTATGGGCATTCCCAGAATCACCCATTTATGGGCTATCCATGTATCACCCCTTGTGGGCCTTGGCATGGAATCATAACATAACCTGGTTGGATCCTTGTGTATTGATTGGGGGTACGGAGGAGTAGAAGTAGACATGTGAATAATATCCAAGTAGTGTAGTTCCCAGAATCACTCCATAGTATAGTTCCCAGAATCTCCTATGCCATTCACATGTTTATATTGTACTCTGACTTACTAGCCACTGTTAGTTCTCTACTTATAGTAGATATTTCTATTACAGTTCTCTCTCTGTTTACATACTGTATTTCCTTCAGATCCTGTATCTTACTTTACTGCATGATTATATTTTCTAACCTGCTATGTTTTGTTGAGATGTACTGTGCTTACTCCTGTCCTGACTGGACCTGTTGATAAATTTTCCAGATAGCCTGGAGGTTGCCTGCTAGCCTAGAGGAGACACATTAGAGGTTGTTTAGATAGCTATTTCAGTTGTCTGGAGTTGTATTTACTTTATGGATTACTGTATTAGAGCTTTGAGATATATTTCCGGGTTTGTGTATTTTAGACACTTAGACTTCTATCTGCTGTATCTCTTTTGGATTTCATGTTTTATCTATCTTCCATTATGCTCTACTTTAGATGTGATTGAGTTTACATTCTGCTATGTCATCACCATTCGGGGAGTATAAACTGCTTAGCCTTATACTGTTAGATGCATGAGACCTAGGACAGCGTTCTACCGCCGACACTGTGGCGTAGGCTGGGCGTTGTTACGTTCTCGTACCCTTACTCTAGGGTGCGGGTCATGACAGGCACGGCCCTCTCTCGGCCGCCGCCCCGTTCGGTGAGCCCCCCTCGCTTCGGCTCCCACTTCCCCTGCTGTTCCCGCTGCTCCGCCGGGAGAGCTCCCCACCTCGGCGGTCTCCCCCACCCCGGCGCCTCCTACGTTCGCCGCTCCTCTTTCCTGGCCGCCGTCTCCTCCCGATCCGGCGCCGTCCACCCCTCGGAGGCGGCCGGTTTCCTCTCTCTTCGGTGGCCGGAGACGCCCACCCCGGCACCGGGCGGCCCAGATATGGTCCACGTCTCGTCCCCTACCTTTCCGCCGACGTCCTCTACTTCTTCGGTGGCCCCACCCTCGTGGGCCATGGTGGCCGTGCAGAGGCCCTCTGCTCCCTCTCCGGCCACCGTGCTGTGGCCTCCGCAGTGCTCCTCCTCCCCCGTTCAGGCAGCCCCGACGTCGGTCGTAGTCTTCCCGCCCGCGGTGGCACCGCCCTCGGAGCTCAGGCGCTTCCTCCGCCGTATGCTGGCGGACCCTACCACCCAGAGGTAGGCCAGCGGTCGCCCGGAGGTCGAGCTCCTCTGCTCCCTCCCCCCGGCGGCTCGGGTGTCCATCGTCCACCCACAGCGGCCGAGCCCCGTCTCGGGCGTCCTTACTCCCTCGGCTCCGACGCTCTCTCCGTATCCGGCCGGAGGGCCCTCCCCCCGTATGTTAGCCGCCGCCCCCGTTTGCCGGAGGACGCCCGCCCCTTCCGCTTCCCTCCCTCCCTCTCTCCTTGCTTCGCCCTGTCCTCCCTCCGGGTCGGCCCCTGCCGGAGCCCACGCCTCCGTTCAGCACCCCCCTGTCTCCGCTAGTGCTCCTGCACGCGGGGGGGGAGGAGGGGGCTGAGGCCCTGGGTTTGCACGCCCATCGGGCAGTGCGCTCAGCCTAGGGCAGGGTTCCCCTTGGGCCCCGTGCTCACAGCTGTCCCGGAGGGCAGCCCTCCAGTCTGACCAGATCCTTCCTCCGCCGGTTCTCGCCGGCGCCACCGCCCCCCGCTCTGCTCCGGTCTCCGTGCCGGGGGGGGAGCGGCCGAGGCCACTCGGGCAGTGCGCCCCACGTTGGGCAGAGCGCCACCCACCTGTCTTGGGCAGTGCACTCTTACCAGCATTGGGCAGCGTACCTAACAACCCGCTTACCTGCTTTCCCGCCCGAACCTTTTCTTTTTTTGGTTCAGCCCAGTTTCGAAATAGTTTGAAATTTCGTAATTCGAAATTTCAAATTGTTTCTGAAACACACTTGCTTCAGGAAATTTTGGTACTCCAAAATTTTGACTTTGCACACTTCTTACTTTTGTCTGTTACTACTTTGCTACACAGGACACTTTTGTGTTTTACTGTCCTGTAACCGCTTGTAATGCTCTTCGTGAGCCCCCTTTTATTTTCCTTTAAAATGCCCTCTTATTATTATTATTATATATATATATATATATATAAAAAAAACATATATATATATATACATATATATATATATATATATATATTTTTTATACATATATATATATATATATATATATATATATATATATATATATATATATATATATATATATATATATATTTATATATTCATGAATATATATATATATATATATATATATATATATATATATATATATATATATTCATGAATATAATTATCGTTGTATACAGATATCGTTCCTCGTCGGTACAGAGAGCTGTGGCCTCCTATCAGAGGTCCAACTATGGGGGTCCGTGTATCAACTACTCGGATGCCTCGGAAGAGAGGAAGGTATTCTGGTTTGCCCACTTCAAGGTAATTAAAGATAGTTAATTTAGTATAATTAATATAATTTTAAGCATTTTTTAGAACTTATTATTTTAATTTGTAATTCTTGTAGAGGACTTATTTTTATCCACCACACCGGGCCGAGCAGATTGAGAGGTAGTTTCCTGCCGTCGCCGCCAAGCTGATCCGTGATACAATTGACGATCAGAAAGCTCGTCAGCGCTCCGGAAAGCCGATTGCTTGTTGGATCACACCTGACCAGTGGACCACGATGAGGGATCGATTTGAGGAGCCCCGGTACAGAGAGCGGTCGGAGAAGGCGAAGGCGGCTAGGACGAGGGCCGGAAAGTGGTGTGGTGGATCGATTCCTATGAAGGAGCATTTCTGTCGTCTGGTATGTAATTTATTGCAATATGTAAGATTTTATTGATAGTAGGAGTATATAATTTTCTATTTTACTAAAGAATAAAATATAACAAACATACAGGTACTGAGGGGTGAGGACGCAAACATGGTGACCGTCTTCCTGGCCACCCATCGGAAGGACGGGAAGCTCATCGACGACCGGGCTACTCAGAGCTATGTAGGTACTAATTTAAATTTCGTTAATTTTTAACATAACTTGAAGAATATACAGATAACCATATAGTTAATAATAATTAAATACTTTAGACATTTATTAGGCTAATTTAGGTATGTACTGATTTATAGAGATGCACAATGATTTCTAGGACGAGTTTGTTAGGCTACGTGAGCGTAGGAGTGCTAGTGCACCGGCAGAGGGAGGGGTTGGTACAACGCAGCCCTCTCCGCCTCAGTCAGAGGACGAGCTCTGAAAGACCGCCGTTACTGGTCTTCATAGATGTATGTACTGTACGGGGTCCTACGGCACATTTGTTGCGACGCAGGCATCCAGGGCTCCCTCTACCAATGCGCATTCACAGCCCTCACAGGCCGAATCGAGGATACCATTGCCCGCCAGATTGCTGAGCTGTGAGACGATATGCTGAGGAGGATTTTTGAGCAGCTAGGGTCTCAGGCGCAAGGAGACGCTTCGTCGGACACCACACGCTTTGACGAGCTTGAGCGCACCGTGAGGGACGTACAAGGGACACAGGAGTCCATTTACGACACTGTTACTAGGATAGCGGCTTGCATGGAGCAATGCAGCGCCAGACTGCTAGCCCTAGAGGAAACGCAGACGCACCCATCTCCAGCAGTTACTCTGCCTCCTTCTCCAGCGGTTACACTGCCTCCTTCTACAGTGGTTGCATTGCCTCCTCCTTTATCGTCGTCGGTGGTTCTTACACCGGAGCAGTATGCTTACCTTCTTTCCAGGAGCGGTGATGCTCCTCCTGATCTGCCGTAGTCAACATATATATATATTGTTGTGTGATGGCCCATTGTTGGGTCTTTCATGTGTTTCTACATACATTGTTATTGTGTTTCATTATGTTTGATACTGTTGTTAAATTTTTTCATATATCTGTGTTGAGTGATGTGAATGTGTTTCATACGTGTTCGTGATTGTGTTTCATATTGTTTGATACTTTGTGTTCGTGATGCTCCTCCTGATCAGCCGGTGTTGAGTAGTGTTCCACCAAAGGGGTCGACGAACCCAGGGAAATGCTGCTGTAGGTGTTGATTGTGTTTCATATTGTTTGCTGCAAATGCTGCTGTAGGTGCTGCTGCAATTGCTGTATTTTTTTAAAATTTTTTACCAAATTTAGCGACGTTCAGCGACGTTTAGTGACGTCCATCGACGAACATGTACGTCGCTAACTAAGTGTCAGAACGTCGCTAAATATGGTTCACCCCGTCGCTGATCGTCACTAAACGTCGCTAAATACGACGTCGCTAAAACGTCGCTATGTGTCGGCAATATAGCGACGTATAAACGTCGCAAAACGTCGCCAATTTGCTGACATGCCAGGTCAGCATAGATGAATGAAACGTCGCAAAACGTCGCTAGCTGATGTCGGCAAAAGTATTCGTTGTACGTCGCTTGTAGTCGCTAAATTAGCGACACGACTGCGTCACTAACTGTCGTCGCAATAGCGACGTATTGCAACGTCCTGGTGTTTAGCGACTAGGTAAATCGTGACTACGTCGAAACGTTGCTAAATACGTCGCCAATTGAATTTAACGACGTATTTTTCCTATTTAGCGACGTCCTTTGGTGTCACTGATTTGATAAATTTTAGTAGTGGTGCCCCATTCTCCGTCCACAGGGTGCGCGAGAAAGGAACTATGTCACCATCGATTCGGTCGAAACCGATAGGTCGGGATCGAGCGAATCGGTCGAACGGGAACGGTTGAATTAAGATCCATTTCCCGTTATAGAATGGCTTCTTCGGAACCAAGTCCCATATTCAGCAGATTGCGCCTTAAGGATTGACTCTGCGGCTGAGTCGGGAGAGACCTCTCGTTGCTCTGTTTTTCACGCCGCTTGTGTTGGTTTTGGCTTTGGTTTTTGAATGCGTTTTCGTGAATATTTTCGATGGTTTCATGGCTTGCATTTTGAACTCGCATTTTCTATCGAACTTTTTGAATAATACAGTATTCTAATCAGTTGCTTGTGCGATTTCAGGTAATCGCGTTGGCGACGTCTAGTGCGACCAACAAGTTCTCTCGCCTCAAGCAAACTCAAGGTGAGTGGCTGACCCTTCTTCCCTCGACCCTCTTCTCCAATACATTATCAATACTAGACATGTGTTAGGCTAGATGTAATGCTACGCCACGAATGATATTCCAATAAACGGTTACACGACGTCTCTCATACATGAACTATAAAACTGCTTGTCATATAATTTTATCGTGCTTGCAATTACCATATTATATAGAACCTGCTAAGAAAAGACGAATCGATTAAATGAATGTCGCAATAATACCATAAAGATGTGCCTTAAAATAACGGTTAACTTAGCACGGTCATGGACAACTTGTCGACAAGGGCGATTGTTTCTTCAGACGGTATCCGGAGGCTACGGGACCGTTCCGGCCTAGGAAGAAACACGAATAACTATATCGGATGCATGCCACGGTAGGCAGTGGCTTTCAACGGGGCTCGCTACCTACGCTGAAAGACCTCTATCTTACCAAGCTATATGTCCAGGATGGCTTGTCATGCCAGTGACCTTCACAAATACACTCTGTTATATTTTCTTATTATCAACATGAAAGGGAAGAACATGGTAAGTTTACGTTGCAACGACACGCTCTGCGGGAGGGTAGGGGGTAAGACATATCGTCGTTGTACTGTTGTGCCTTCAAATATAGGTTTGAATTGACTAGGATGGCTAGAAAGTTTACTAAACATTTGCATGCAAGTTCACTTAACTTCTTCAACAAATGAGAGCACGAGATTTAAATTGCCACGCACCAGTAAAAAGTGTAATGTACTGATCCTCGCTCTCAACAGGTACCCGAAACAAGGATTGCGTGCCAAAGGACTGAAGGCGACGCTCATTTCTTTTGAAGCCTTGCTAGCGCGAAGGCTAACTCTGCACCATTTTGATGACTCCAATTCAACTGCATCATGCAGTGCCAACTCTTACAGATCCCAGGTCTTAGAGAGTCATTTAGCTGTTCTGTATAAAGGGATGTAAATGTATAGAATGACTATCTCATCGATGTCAGTCGAAAGGCCTCTTTTGTAATCGAGTCTGTAATCTAGCTTATTATCAATAAAAATACAAGTTTTCTTCTTTATATAAATGTGTTCAGTTTCTCTACGTACTCTCGTAAATACTGTTGTTTTGGATAACCTTATGATCTGCCTTGTACGAGCGCAACATAGGCTTGTACGGCATCTCGCCAGGGGACGACTATCGATTCTACCGAATCGGGGTGTGACACCCGTCACGGCGACAACCACAGCCAAAAAAACAAACAAACACACCACCGCCATCAGCTATAAAATCCTAAAATCACCCGGGCTCGTCGTGCCTCCGCCACGAATGCCGCAAAGCCGCCTTATCCCAGATCTGGATTGTGTAACACCCCCACAGCTACATCCTTCGACCTTGGCCAACCCTCCCCGTCCTCCACATGCTCGTAGCCTTCGACCACCGCATCGCTTCCCGACCCGGTGCTGTGGCTGCGTCAGCCCTGTCCTCCTCCTCCCCCAAGCGCCGTCGAGCCGCACACTTGGTCGTCGCCTCCACGCGCAGCCGGCCACAGACCATGGCCGTGCGCCGCTCCGGTCTCAAGAGCTACCGTGCTCGAGGGCTTCCTTCGTCCGCTCTCATCCCCAACCCGTTCTTCCCCTCTCCGCTTTGACCCTGCCTACGCGTGTATCCGCCCTCTGCGTAAACCGCAGCTCTCCCTCTGTCTCTGGTTCTCTTCTACACTCCTCCTTCTAAATTTTTCTTACTTTGACCTCTCTTTTCTCTCTCTTCCTATTAAACACCTTCTCTTTCTCCTATAATTTTTCTCTGATCCGAACCTAGAGAACAGATATTCTCGGGTCATGTGATTCTTTTGTTTTTTTGGTTTTTTTTAGTATTCTTATTTTGTTTGTTTTTGTTATTCTTCTATTCATTAAATAGTAATTTATTTCAAAATCTTTGTGTTTCCTTATAGTGGATTGAAAACTAATATTATTATTTTACCAATAGTTATTGCCATTACTACTATGACTATTATATAAATATGTGTTGAATTTTTCCAAACATTATGTTTTTAATAAACATATAGTTTTGTGCTTAGACACTACCTGTGATTTCAAATGGAATTTAAAAGCCCTAAAATATTATGATGATTATTATTATTATTATTATTATTGTTATTATTATTATTATTATTATTATTATTATTATTATTATTATTATTATTATTAGTTTCTATGAAATCAAGGTAGCATACATACTATTGTTTATAGTAAGAAGCTTTAGTATATATATTACACTTTCGGAATTACTATATGTATATATCTTAATGAGCCTTGGTATCATTCATATTGTGTTAATAAATGATAGATATATTAAATATTCTATAAAAATAATTATATTTGTAAGAAGGAATTTTATTAGTCTTGGCCCTACGTTTAATTTCATATTAGTGTTAGTCCAAAATAAATTTTTAGAATTTTTCTACTCTTATCTAAAAATATTTTCACCCATATGATGTGGTTTCCAAATAATTTTCTAGTATTACTCACTATCTAACTAAAATATTTTAAATTTGTGAAACATAGCTTTCTACCTAAAAGTCACATATTTACAACTTAGAGTTTTTGCCGAAAACGATTTTCTTGACTTTAAGTATTTTTAAGTATTTTTCCTATGAATATTTTGACTCATGAAAACTAGTTTTTAGGTATTATAAACATCTTTCAAAAATTCGTATATATATTATTTTTCGACTTCCTTCGATTACCCTTCGACCGTGACTAATTCCCTTTATCCTATTTCCCTCGCCAATCATATACAACCTTATGTCAACCCTAACTAATCTGACCGTCCTGGACCTGATGGAACAGTCCGTGTCACCATCGGAGGCCACCTTGCGTAGTTGTAACACTAAAGTCAAAATTCGTGTCACCTTGATCATCGTACTACACCAGGTGACACAACCAGACAACTATAGCTTGCTATAATTTACTGTCATATTATTTATTTTCGGCATTATTTACTTTGTTTCATATTTGTTAGTTTTATTTGTTATCAACTGTGCGTCCAAGCCATACTTGGGTGCAAGCGACTCTATTAGTCGTTTTTTATTGTTTTACTTTATTTTATACATGTTGACTTAGTTTTAGTGGACTACCTTCTTGTTGGGGGATATCCTTATATCTCATTTAGCCATGACACTCACATTACACAGTTTGAGACATTTTGCTAGGGGCACGACTTATTGACTAGCCATCTCTATTGTTGTGTGACGGATAGATCGTAACTGCTACGATTAAGGTATAGAGACTCGAGCAGTTACAAAACCTGACGGGTCATGGACTTGACTTGGTAAGTGTGGGAAATATTGGAGGAGGACAGTCGCTAGTGCGTATAGGAAGCCAAACAGGTAAACCATAGTTTTTGAAAGGAACTATGGCGTAATATATTTGCAGATATCCTTTGACGTCTTGGACGTTAAGGCCGGATACATATGACTGGATGCCAGTTACGTACTTATAGCCTAAATTCCAACCATGCGCAATAAAAGTTGTCCTCTAAATTGCATATTAGATGGTTAGAATTTCCTTTGCATATTTGTGTCTAGGTTAGTCTTTTGTATATTATTTTATTATTCTGACAGTTCATATTAGCATGTTCTTCTGGTATCTTGTTACGTCCCTCTGAGGACCTGGTGATTTCTTCAGGTGTGTTTGTGATTTTTGCAGGTGCTCTAGCCAAGGACATAATTTACAATCTATCTTCGCGATGCTAGCTATTGGATCATCTTTCGCTTCGCTCGACTCTTCCATCGTCACTATGTATTTCTCTCTTTTTGTTGGTAGTAGATTTGTCTCCGCCCAATGTCTTGTACAAATAACTTTAAAAAGTTGATTTTATGATATATTGATTTATGGATGAGATTAGTTTCATGGTTACTGTATTTTACAGCTTATGTATACATACGAGGTTTCTGTATATTGGAGTATGCTTCGTATGTATACATCTGGCATGTCTACGTACTTGGTCCTACGTATTTTGGGACTGGGGCGTTACAACTCTCCAGCGCCCATACGAAGCCGAATATGATGTACAGCGATCCGTCTCCCACTGAGGAGGCGCCTCCACGAAGCCGATGCCCGACTATTGGCGCAAGCTAAGGCGGGATGAGAGTATTTAAATACCTGGCTTTCATAAACCTTGTCCACTGCGTAGATTCGGACCTCAGTTTCCACCAAAGTTTAGCCGAACATGCGTCGACAATCTCTACCATGGGAGTGAAGCCCAGCCCTCCCTCCCCCCCATAGGCCTCACCATCGTCTTCCAATTGGCCCAGGCTCTCTTGTCCATACCGTCGTTGTGACCCTAAAAAATTTTTGCAAACATCCTCTCCAAATTGGACAACACCTTCTTTGGCGGATTGGAAGCAGCAAGAGTGAAGATAGGGATAGAGCTTAGGACAAATTTAATTAGTATCATCTTACCTCTACGAGAAAGTGTCGCATTATGCCAACCTACAAGCTTCTCCCTGACTTTTCCCAACATGTCTTCGAATAATCCACTTTTACATCTCCCATAAGCCATGGGGCATCCCAGGTATGTGAACAGAGGGGACGCCACAGTGAATCCCGTTAGTAGCTCGATGGTGGCTTTCTTAACCTCTTCTACTGAATGATGGACGTACGCTACGCTCTTCCGACCACTGACTCGCTGCCCCGACGTCCACGTATACCGATCAATGGTTTGCGTCACCGTCTCGATCGATCCCGCATCTCCAGCCGAGAATATAATAATGTCATCCACCTAGGCCAAATGAGTGATCATCGGGCAACCGGAAGAAGTATGGAAGTGGTTGTAACGAGAGGAGCTCATCGTCTTATTGAGGTTCCTACTCAAAGCCTCCGCTGCAATAATGAATAAGGTAGGAGATAGTGGATCGCCCTAACGAACCCTTCGGGTAGATTTAAAGTAACCCGCAGACTGGCTGTTAACCACCATGGAGAACCAATTGTTAATAACCGATCTCCACAGCACGTTGATCCACTCTTCCACAAAGCCGAAAGTGCGCAAAACCCAAATCATATAATGCCAATCCAGTCTATCGTACGCCTTGTCCATGTCCACTTTAAAGGCTACATTATCCCCTCTCATCGAGAATTTTAAAAAACAAATTATCTCTTGGGCTAATAAAATATTGTCTAAAATGATCCTTCCTCGAACAAAGCCGCTTTGCTCCTCAAAAATGAATTTGGGAAGTAGCCAGAACATCCTGTTTGCGATGATTTTGGCTATAATTTTATTGATGAAGTTGCACATACTCAGCGGCCAAAAATCAGCAAAGGTAACAGGATTGCTCTTCTTCGAAATCAAATGAGCTTTGCACTCGATATCTGCCTAGGGTATGCACAGCCCTGGAAGAAGGCGATAACTGCCGCCGTGATGTCCTGCCTGATAATATCCCACTAACACCAGAAAAAAACCCTTTATAAATTGTTTGGGCCAGGAGCATTGTCTTTGCTGAGCACCCAAATAACCACTTTAACCGCTTCCTCCGTTGGTGAAGCCAGCAGTCGAGCGTTTTCCTCCAACCCAATCACTGGAGGAATAGCTACCAGAAACCTATCATCTTTATGTATGACCTCTTTGCTGAATAACGAGGCAAAGTAATTGGTCGCCGCATCCTGAATCGCCCTCTGCTCTCTCAGAGTATTACCTCTTTCATCCTGGATGTGGTGTAGGAACATCCTGTCTTTTACCCATCACACAAGAATGGAAATATTTCTTGTTTCTATCCCCCTCGGTGTCCCAATTACTCTGGCTTTCTGCTTCCAAAATTCCTCCTCGATCTTAATCCGATAGTTCAGAAGAGCTCTGGAAAGATTGAGGGTAGTGCGGGCGGCCACGCTACCGGTTCGGTCGAAGACAGTCTCCGCCCGACAAACATCATCTTTCGTAATACTTACCACTTGGAGATGTCCTCGTAGGCCTGCCTGCTCCATCTCGACAAAGCAGCGCATGTAGCCTTAATTTTAATGGCCATACTGACCAGGGGATCCTCCGTCGACTTGGAGCGCCAAGCATCCGCCACCACCTTCGAAAATCGAAGGTGATGACGCCAGAGGTCCAAGAACCAGAAGTTCTTCACCATGTTGCAATTCTTCTTAGTAAGCTCGATGAGAAGGGGGCATGGTCGAATTTAGTGTAGTTGAGGTGGCTTATACTAGTATGAACCTCCAACGTCTCCCATAGCGAGTTCACCAAAACTCTATCAAATCGCGATCGTTGTCGTCTGTCCCCGGCTTGCATATTGCAACAAGTATAGGCACTACCAATAAACGAAAAGAAGAGAGGTCCGCATCGAAGAGGAATGAGTTGAAGTCATTCATAGAAGAGGTGGGCAGCGGCCGGCCTCCCAATTTTTCATTCAGTTGATGACGGTGCTAAAAATACCAAAGCACATCCAAGGCAGGTTATGATTCTCTGCATGGATCTGAAGGAGGTGCACCCACAATTCTCTACGCCTCATCTTGTTGCAGCTACCATGAGCAGCAGAAAGGAGAATACGGTACTCCAGCTTGGGGTGTTCCACCCAGATCGACAAGGCTTGATCCGAGTCATCTATAACTCCGCTTCTAGTCACTACCAGAATATCACATATAGCGACACCCTAAGACGTCGCTAAAATGTTAGAAAACGTCGCTAAAAATTTTTAGCGACATTTTTTGCGACGTTTTCAGTTTGTCACGTTAATTCAAGTCATTGACAGCAAAATTGTCGCAAAATGCTGCTCCGACGATGTTCATCAGCGAAGTTCACAAGTCGCCAATTTTGCAATGTTTACCGACTTCTTGTTGGAAATGTAGCGATGCGGGAGAAGTTGCTAATCGTCGGTAGAATTTGCAGGAATTGGAAACGTTTTGGCAACGTCTACCGACGTTTAACGACTGCTTTATACGATGCGGACCGTCGGTAATTCAGTGACGTTTAGCAACTATTACCGACGCTAGATTAGTTGCTAAGCGTCGGTAACCTATAGGAGTCATCGACGCTTAGCGACTACTTCTCGCGTCGCTAAAGGTCGATAATAGTCGCTAAACGTCGCCAATTTTGCAAAATAAAAAAAACAGAATGACATATTCTGCTAGTGCGGTATCCCTGCTGTTTAATAATTAACAATTAATATGAATAGACCCGGAGCAACCCTCCGTTGAATTTTCTTGGTTCGCCGACCCCTTCGGTGGTACACTCAACACCGGTAAATTCACATACATTTAGAATGAATAATAAAATAAAATATGAAGAAAATGACACATTAGAATTATAAATCCAGTCAGAAAAAAATTTGTCGTATACAGATCAGTGCAATAAATAAATATCCACACAGATAAGTCTACACACAAGCAACCAATAAAGTCTCAAAGCCTCAACAAATGTATAATACTCAAGCCCAATATCATGGGTCTACACACAAACAAATACTATACACATAAACAATCAATAAACAGTCATAACTAGGACTACTATGGATCTGGAGGAGGAGGGGCACCGTCGTACATCAGGGATAAGTACAACTCATACTGCTCCTATGAAATCGACACCGACGTCGATAAAGGCTATGACGTAGGTGGAGTCGGTGTTGATGAAGAAGGCAGTGACGTCGATGGAGTCAGTGATGATAAAGGCGCACCCAGAGGACGTATCTGCTCCAATGCTGATAGTCGCTGGTTGTATGAATCCATGGTAGATAGCAGCCTCGTACTGCTATTAACAAATGAATCATGTATCAACGTCAGTCTCTAGCCCATGAACAGCTGTGATGCCTACAGCTCCATCACACTGCTCTGTGTCGATGCTCTACCATGCTCTGTCCTCTCAGTCATATCCATGAGCTCCATGATACTACGCTCGAGCGTATCTAATCGTACGATAAGCGTGGCATCGTCCATATACGGCTGAGACTGGGGCTACTCCTCAATCCATCACAACATCTCACCACAGAAAGACTCAATCTGATGGTCAACAATCTCCTGGACTCGGGCAGACTCCTACAAGGGCTGTATGGGATCGTCGGAGCAGTAGCTCGATAGGGGCCAGGAACGGAGGAGGGCAGAGGGTCATCGGGGGTGGGGGGCACCGAGGGTGGAGGGGGTTATCGAGGAGGGGTCGCCAAGAAGGTGGTCGACCGGAGGAGGAGAGGGGCATCGGGGCGTCAAACGGAGCGTAGAGGGGGGCGTCCGGGCATCGACCGGAGTGCAGAGGAGGGCGTCGAGGCGTCGACTGGAGCACGAAGGGGGTGTCGAGGCTTCGACCGCAGAACGGAGGGGGGTGTTGGGGCATCGAGCAGGAAATAGAAAATTGGGAGAGGGAGAAATGAAATGTTGAATCAGGGAGCCCTATTTGACGTAATTTAGCAACGTCTAGAAAAAGACGTTGCTAAACGTCACAAATTATTTAGAATATTGCGATTCCATGATGCTCGTGTTGCTAAATGCTGCTGATTGCAAAAATATAGTGACGTTCAGCAACTTCGCAGCGACGTAACATTCCAATATGTTTATCGTAGTCACTAAACGTCGCTGAACGTCGCTATAATTCCCAAACAGAGATATTTAGCGACATTTTTAAAGTACGTCGCTAATATCCAAAATATTAGGGACGTTTTAAATAGGCGTCGCTAACTACATCACAGATTTGACTTATTTTGGTAGTAAGTGTCCGCTTTGAGGAGAATCCAGATGTCGTGCCGCCTAGCGACAGCGTGGGCAAATCCAGTTGGTGTTGCATATGCTTCATTTTCTTAGCAGGTATCTTAGGTTCAATGATGACTGTTTGCCATTGATTGTGAAAGTACAGAACAATTTATATAGGAGGACTGAACTTAAACTCACAATACAAACTCGCTCATACAAAGAAAGCCTAGGGACGAAAGCCTAGGTACAGCAATCTAAGTACAATTGTTTAGTTTTTCTCGGGGGTGACGGTAGAGGCTCGGGAAAGCGACGGAAGCTCTGCCTTACTCCTTGGACGATCGGATGTAGCCTTGGCTCTGGTGAAGAAATGCTCTTGGACGTGTGGGGAGACTCCTCTGTACCTTCGGTTGCTGGATCTCTGGATGTCTCTGTAGTGCTCTCTCTTTTTTCTCTGCTCTCTTTTCTCTTCTCTCCTTTTCTCCTCTCACTGCTGCTTGTAAGGGAATGGCACCATGCTATTTATAGGAATGGGGTGTGCTCATTAGGGTTTGCAAATGATTGCCTCCTTCAGAAGTTGGCGGTTAAGGATCACTTAATCTGGGCCATTCATCTTGAATATAATGAATTTGAGCAATTAATGTGATTACATCAAATCTCTGTAGGCAATAAATATTGATTGCCATGAATATTCGTGATTTGTGATAGCTAGCCACGTGTCCAATTTGCTTGATTCGATTTGATCTGGGCAATTATGACGATCGCAACAAATCTGATTTTGTTAGGATTTGTTAGCACCCATAATTCTAGGGAAGATAAGACTGCCACGTGTCTCAATTGCAGCGAAGAGCGCCACGTGTCTCAACTGGATCGTCCTGGCCGAACCGCATATGGGGGGGTCCTCTCAGCCGCATGCAGCCGCATGAGGATGGGCAGCCGCGTGAGGATGGGCAGCCACACGTAGATGGGCAGCCGTATGGGGATAGGCAGCCGCATGGGGATAGGCAGCCGCATACAGAGGGACAGCCGCATGGAGATAGGCAGCAATATGCAGATGGGCAGCCGCATGGGGATAGGCAGCCACATATAGATGGGCAGCCGTATGGGGATAGGCAGCCGCATACAGATGGACAGTCGTATGGGGATAGGCTGACGCATGCAGATGGACAGCCGTATGGGAATATGCAGCCGCATGCAGATGGGCAGCCGCATGGGGATAGGCAGCCGCATACAGATGGGCAGCCGCATGGGGATAGGCAACCGCATGCAGATGGGCAGCTGCATGGAGTGGCCTCGGGACTTGGTAGATTTTGCCAGCTGTAAGGAGATTTTCTCCTCTTTTCTAGTATCACGCCATCATGTCAGAGTCATTATTACGTCCCTATGTCAGAGCTATCATGGTTGTTATTTGTCAGAGCAGCTGTCTGGGCATTAAATGCAGCCGAATGTAGAGAAGAATGTTGAAGGCCACGTGGCTTCTTTCTGAGCCGCATGGACCCTTGAGCCGCATGGACTTCTGAGCCGCATAGGGATCCTTCTGTTGGAGCCGCATAGGTCTTTCTTTATTCTTTTCCATGCTTCTACAAGGCCCCCTTCAAAGTTTTTAATTTGCAAAACTGAAATACTTTGAATAAGAAGCATGACCATGTAAAAACTCTTCGGGCTGCATACAATTTTCTGGCCGCATGGATGTCTCAGCCGCATGGCCTCCTCAGCCACATGGCCATCTGAGCCGCATGGGCTGCTTGGCCGCATAGGCTCCTTGCCACGTTTTCATGCCACGTGTACAAATCTTTGCATTGATTGCCTTTGATTTGCTGTCAGATTTAAACCCGCTTTTTAGGGTAGGATCCCAAGAGTTTAGCCTTAAATAGTCGGATCGTTTTGATAATCGAAGAGTCGGTTACGCTGCACATGGATCGATGCGTAGGTCTACGGGCTCCGCCTATAAATAGAAGCGTGTTTGGGACGAAGAGGCTTCTTTATTCTCTCTCTGTCTTCGATTCTTCTTGCCCTAGCTTTTCTTATCTTCGTCTTCCTTCTCTGATCATCAGATAGCAATGGCTCCCAAGTCCTCCAAGGTGCGGCGAAGACTGCGACGAAGGGAAAGGGAGTGGCCTCCACGTCGGCTGCGGCGCCTAGGGTTCATACCGGCGCTCACCCTGTTATTAAGGGTAAGGTCTTGGGAAGATCATCTACTTCGAACCCCTAATAAAGACAGCTCTGTTGCATGCTTTATGCACAAGCCTTTAATGTGTCTTTTATCGAACTGTTCAAGCTGTATGGGCCGCATGTGCATCCCACGTTCGAGCCGCATGGGGGTATATCCTATGTCTGAGCCGCATGGGAGTTGTCTAGATGCTTCACAAACTGGACCGCATGATGACCCTTCGAACAGAGCCGCATGAGTCCCGCCATTTAAACGGGACCGCATAAGCTCGTCTGGATTGGGCCGCATAAGGCTCCGACCATCTTCTAACTTTGTTTCTTTTTATCTTTGATTCTTGCAGAAACCCTGTCGAAGGCTGAGATCATTGTGAAGGAAGAACTGCCGCCCTCTTTCAAACAAGAGTCATCGCTTGTTAAGGAGGAGGTAATACCAAAAATGGAGGAACAGAAAGGAGAGCTGGCGCCCATTGCTGTAAAGGAGGAGCCCCAGTCTGACGGCGGTAGTACTGGGAGTTCTGACCTTCCTACTTCGGACGAGGATTTTGCTAAAATACATCCTTCATATGCAAAATGGTTAAGGGATTGGTATGCGCCCCAGCAACTAGGACTCGTGGGCTCTCACAAACGTCCGTCTTTTGTCTTGATATTTCTGTCTGTTTTTAGCTGCAGTTTGTGTTTTGCTTCTTTTTGGACATCAATGTAATCTTTTTTTCCTTCTCGTCTGAATGAAATAATAAAAAAACTTTTTTAGCTTGCTCATGAGATGTAGTCATGTGATTGTAACTGATTTTGAACAGAAAGCATTCGCTCTGTTCTTTGCTTGTAGTAGTTGCCCCAATGGGAGACTTTTTGTGGACCTATTATCCTTGGCGTACCCTGGTTATGGATACGGATAATAAGTTGGGAGAGAACCAACATACTTACTCAGAGGTAATGAGGACATGGTAAATATGAGGGTTTCTTCGATGGAGCCTTCCCACTCAGAGGTAATTAGGACATGGCAGGAGTGGGCTCCATGAAGGGGCAAATAGAACGACTCAGAGGTAATGAGGATATGGAAGTTCTATGTAGAGGGGTGATTTGTTTTTGGCGGAAGTGAGACGACTCAGAGGTAACATCGACGTGGTCGTTTTGAGAATTTTGTGGATCTGTTACCCTTTTCGTGCACTGGGAGTGCGGGTAGTGGATCATGAGGGAGGAGCTCTTTCAGAAGAATAAGTTCAGAGGTATGGTCATACATGACTTACTACCTAAAAGAGTGACCGGAATGTAAGTTCAGAGGTACCTGCGGGTACATAACTCAGCAATCTGGGATATTCGGAAGAAGAATGTGTGTTCAGCGGTACTGGAGGGTACATAACTCAGCAATCTGGGATTTTGTGAATGTGAGTTCAGCGGTACCGGCGGGTACATAACTCAATAAACTAGAATTTGGAGAATATGAGTTCAGCGGTACCGGCGGGTACATAACTCAATAATCTGGGATTTGGAGGATGTGTTGAAGGAAGATTGTGAGTTCAGCGGTATTGGAGGGTACATAACTCAGTAATATGGGATTTTGTGAATATGAGTTTAGCGGTACCGGTGGGTACATAACTCAATAATCTAGAATTTGGAGAATATGAGTTCAGCGGTACCGACGGGTACATAACTCAATAATTCGGGATTTGGAGAATGTCGTTTAGACATAATATTTCTTCAGGAACTTGCCATTGACGGGCAACATGAGCAAGTCTCTATTTTGTTTTGCAAGGCGGTAAGCACCGTTGGAGAATACAGCCTCAATGATAAATGGCCCTTCCTACTTTGGCTGGAATTTGTCGACGGTTTTGTGAGTCATAACCATCGGCCTTCGAACTGCCAGAACGAGATCGCCCATTTGGAATGTTCTGATTTTAACCTTCTTGTTGAAGGCTCCGGAGATGTGTGCTTGGTATAGCTCGATTCGTTGCTAAGCCAAGAGGCACTTTTCATCTAAGGCCTCCAACTCTTGTAGCCGACGACGGTAGTTATCATCCGTCGTCAATTGGTAAGTAAGAGCAACGCAGAGCGAAGGTATTTGAGTCTCCAATGAGAGAACTGCCTCACTCCCGTACACCAGGAAGAATGGTGTATTTCCAGTGGCCGTTCGGACTGTAGTCCGGTACGCCCATAAGCATTCACCAAGCTTCTCGTTCCAGTCGCGTTTGTTGGACAACACGAACTGCTTGAGCAACTTGATGATGGTTTGTTGAATGCTTCTGCCAACCCATTCGCTGCCGGATTGTATGGCGTCGAAGCGATATTCTGACTTTGATGCTTGTCGTAGAATCGATAGAAGGCGTGGCTTGAGAACTGCGGACCATTATCGTGGATGATCCTTCGGGGCAGTCCAAAATGATAGATAACGTGATGCTTGAGGAGGCTGATCACGTTTGAAGTCTTCACTTCTGCAAGCGGAACAGCTTCCGCCCATTTGGAGAAGTAATCTGTGATTGCGAGTATGAAACGATGTCCTCGGGAAGAAGGTGGAGTGATGGGACCGATGATATCCATTCCCCATACTTCGAATGGCCAGGACGCCACTGTAGGATATAGAAATTCGGATGGCTGGTGGATGAAGTTCGCGTGGACTAGGCAGGCTTTACACTTTTTTGTATAGTCTATCGCATCTGCTACCATCGTGGGCCAGTAGTAGCCCATTCGGCGAAGACGGTCTTGCAATTTCGGGCCAGGCTGATGGGCCTCGCAGACACCGTCATGAGCTTCACGTACGACTTCTTTGGCTTCTGCGTTTGACAGACATCGAAGTAATAATCCATCGTAGGATCGGTGATACAACATTTTTGTCTCTGTATTGTAGAAGAATCTGAGAGAACGCCTTCTGATAGAGGTGGCTTCCTTTGGGTTCTCGGGCAGGATGTCGTAGACTACGAAGTCATTGAATGGTTGTCTCCAGTCTGCTACTTCGTTGATCGTCTGAGCGGAATAACTCTCCATGAATTGAACGTTGTTCTTGGGACAGACCAGTTCACGGCCTATCACGTCCACCAAATGATGAATATTGTTTGGCACTGCTAGGGAAGCGGCAAGGCCTGCTAGGGAAGCGGCAAGGCCTGCTAGGGCACCGGCCTCGATATTTTGGAGTCTGGGGACGTGTTCGATGAAGAACCCTTCAAATGACGAGATGATGTTGATTTCTATTTGGTGATAGGGGATCATGTCTTCATGGCGGACTTCGGACGAACCCCAGATCTGATTGACGATTAACTGTGAATCGCCGTATGCTTCAAGATATTCTACCCCCAGCTCTCTTACAAGTTGGAGGCCAATGACTAAAGCATTGTACTCGGCTACATTGTTAGAACAGGGTTCTGTGAGGGAGTAAGCGCGATTGATCACCAGTCCGGAAGGAGAAACCAGCACCACCCCGACTCCGATGACGATGTTGCCCTTGGGTCCGGTCCTTGAAGCACCGTCGAAGAACATTCGCCATATATCATCGTGAGCCTAGGTGGGCTGCCAGAGCTTGACCTTTGACAGCCTTTTGCGGGACAAAGATCATATGGTAGGGAGACAGTAATATTGCCCATGTAGCGAGGCGAGAGCTGAGTGCCCCTGGTTTAGTCATGAGGACCCTAAGGGGGTTGACTCGTGATATCACATGTATGGTTTGCCCCGTGACATAGTGTCGCGTCTTCTGAATGGCGAACACCAGGGCGAGGCATTCCTTCTCCACGGCAGTATATCGGTGCTCTGGCCCGATCATCATTCGGCTGAGGTAATATATAGCTTGCTCATGGCCTGCGTCGTTGTTTTGTGCTAGCAGAGCATCGAGGGAATGCTCCATTGCTCGTACATAGAGCAGGAATAGTTTTCCAGCAACCGGGGCCACCAGGACTGGAGGGTTCGACAAGTATTCTTTGATGCTGTCGAAGGTACGTTGGCATTCTTCATCCTATACGAATGAGACACCTTTCCTCATAAGGTGGGTGAATTGTTGACATTACCCGGAGAGGTTAGAAATGAACCTCCTGATGTAAGCTAACCTCCCTTGAAGGCCTCGGAGTTCTCGAAGATTTCTCGGAGGACTCATCTCCATGATTGCCTTCGTCTTCTCAGGGTCTACGTGGATATCCTGGGAGGTGATGATGAAACCCAGGAATTTTCTACTGGATACACCGAAGAAGGATTTGGTAGGATTTATTTTTAAGTTGTGCGCTCGCATGAGGTCGAATACCGTCCTCAGATCCTGCAGATGGTCTCCCTTATAGGGACTCTTGACGACAATGTCATCAACATAGCACTCCACGGTCTTGCACAAGTGGTCTCTGATGATAATGCTCATAGCTCTCTGATAGATGGCGTCAGCGTTCTTTAAACCGAAAGGCATGACTGTGTAGCAGTATGTGCCGATTGGTGTTCAAAATGATGTATGCTTTTCGTCGTCGGGAGACATCTTGATTTGGTTATACCCCGAGAAGCTATCCATGAACGACATACATTCGAAGCCGCAGGTGTTGTCAATCATGATGTCTGTGATAGGGAGGGGAACTCATCTTTGGGACATGCCTCGTTCAGATTGCGAAAGTCGATGCAGATTCGAATCTTCCCATTCTTCTCGAGGACCGGTACTATGTTGGCGACCCAGTTCGGATGTTGTTCCTCGCGAATGAAGCCGCTGGATATCAGTTTGTCGACTTCGGCTTCGATCGCGTCCATGATGCCTGGGCGGAAGCGTCGTTGCTGTTGTTTGACTGGCTTTGCATCTGGCCGAATGTTGAGCTTGTGAAGAGCAACATCGGGGTTTAGTCCTGGCATGTCTTCATAGCTTCAGGCGAACACATCAATATATTCTTTGACAAGTTCCAGTAGTGATTCTCCCTCTTTATCAGTCAGATTCTTGCTGACGAAGATGGGTTTTGGGGAGGATTCATCACCGAGATCAACTTGTACAACCTCATCCTCAGTGGCAGGCTCTCTTTGTTCGAACCGCTTCTTCCACTACGCATCTAGTTGTTGTGCCCATGGCTCTAGCTCAAGAAGTTTGGGAATGTCTTAGTCTTTTTCGTAGGCATCGGCAAGTGCCATATTGACGGACCAGACTTGCCTGAGCATGTCCCCGATGCTGATATCCGAATCGGAAGTGGGTGATCCGGTTGAGTGTGAGTGCCAGTCGCATTCTTCGTCTGAGCTTTCGGGTGTTGTCACGGGTGTGACATAACCTAGCCCACGTCTGGTCTTGTTATAGTAATCTCGTGGCTTTCCAGCCGGGATCGGCGATTGTAAGGGTAACCGTCGTCCAGTTTCGTAGTTCAAGCCTGGTGTAGCTCCCTGATCATATCCTTGTTTTTGCCTAAGGTACTTGGATTGGGAACTATACAGATAAAGGGGCAATCTTCCGGTGTCGGGTTCGAGCTCAACTTTTTCCATCTTGAAGGGCTGTAGATTATTCTTTCGGCCGAAGATGATTAGATGATCCCCTCCCTTGATTATGCGGTAAGCATCTTCCACGGGAGTGAGTTGATTTACGGCATAAACATTTGTCACCTGTGTGTGTAGGTGAGTGCCTATACCGTGTTCTATAGCATACATTGTACAGAGCTTACTAAGCTCGATGTAGTTCAAAGATAGCCCTTTATTGATGAAGTAAGGTATCTTTTCTAATAGGATTACATCATCTGCGGATGGAACATCGGTGTGGGCAGCCACATACTTGGCTAATTCTGGTTTTTCTTCGGCCACCCCCTGTATAAATGAAGACTGAGAGGATGACTTGGGCAACCTGATCATCAGGGGTTCTGCTGTGGAGCAGAACGTGGAGTCGTTGGCAAACTAGCGACCCCCAGTTTGGTACTCGATGCTGGGCGGGGAGTTGTTGGCTCGCTAGAAGCCCCCGACTTTGTATCGGGGTGACGATTCTTTTTGGGAAGACGTATCATCATTGGCTTGTCGGAGGGATTGAGCTTCTCCGTTTGTGGCCGGCCGACTCTAGGCAGTCTGATTGTCAGTGGCTCCGTTGTGGGTCGTGGCGCTTGGCCGGACCTTGGCAGCCGGATTATCATTTGCCCCTCCTGTGCCGAGAGGCTGATTGTATCCTTACGCAGAGCGGCCGTAAGGGGTGCGATTTTGCCAGGTTTACGAGCTTGGAGGTAGATCGTCAGAGGTTCTTCTGATCCTGTGGCTGTCTCAGTTCGAGCTTGCACATCTCCTTCGCCAAGGTGTCTTTTCGACTTTTCGTATGAGCAGGAGTCTGAGTAGTAGGATTCGACCCCTTTAAAGGGATCGATGTCGGCAAATTCTGTCCTCACGAAGCAGTATTTGTCGACATACTTGAAGCACTGGTGCAGCGTGGAAGGCACGATCATGTAATCGTGTATCCATGGGCGCCCCAGGAGGACATTGTAGGAAGTGTCCGCATCTATAACGTAACAGGTTACTTCTGACTGAAGATTGCCAACTTGGCACTTCAAGCAAATCTTTCCAATCGGGTAGCTCCTGCCCGAATTGAAACCGCTGATGGCGGTGCTTGTTGGCGTCAGGCGATGCATAGGGATGCGGAGATGATGTAACAGACCCTTCGGGATGATGCTTATGGAAGAACCAGGATCAATATGCATCTGGTCCACCTTTACGTCACCAATGTACCCAGTATAGTATAACGGACGATCATGCAGATTGGTTTTGATGAGCATATCCTGTGGAGTGAAGACACTGTTGGGCATCGCTCCTGTGCAAGCGCTGTCTTAGAGATTTGCACGCAGGCTCTCTCCCGTAAGGTTGACCTGAGCCAGATATGCGTCGACATTCTGGAGTGCATCACTCAAAGCCGTACGAACATCCTTAGAGAGTCTCAGGAGCTCGTATAACGATAATTTGGCCGGTGTGTTGGCCAATTGTGCTAGGATGTCAAAGTTGTAGGGCCTCTCTAGCCCTTGAGATGCCTCTTTTCGGAGGGATTTGTCAAAACGAGTCTCCTTCGGCCTAGGCTTGTCGGCCGTCGGAGGTTGAGAAGGTCCCGGAGCGTCAGCAGTAGTCGGCTGATGTTCTTCAGTCGAGTTATCTAGGGTAGGCTGGGATTGAGCACCAGGCCGAGTGACGACAGCTGCAGCTTCCTCGACATCTATCGAAATTGTGCGGCAGGATCTGACTTTTCTATTCTTTTTCTTGCCAATAGAGGGTGGTGTGTACTGAGTCACTTCAGATACCAAGTCTGGATGTACCTACATGACCTCCCCTCGTGATGTGGTGAGGGGCACTAGACCAGCAGTCTGATCTCGAGGAGGTGGAAGATTAGCAATCTCTATTGTCATCCGAGGGATGGGTATCACGCCGTCTTGAGCCTCTGTTGGAGGAAAGCTGCCGAATTGTACTGACACTATATTAGCTGCCACGGTCACCTCTTCAAAATCAATGGCCAGAGCGTTCGAATCGATGAGATGTTGGATGTATCGCTTTAGTTGGTAGCAGTCGTGTGTAGCATGGTGGACGTAGCGATGGTAATGGCAGTACTTCGGGCTCTCTATTTCTGCCGGCCGAGGTTCCCGTCTTGGTGGAGGGATCTGAATTCTATCTCCTTGTATGAGCATGTCCAAGATGGGCTTGACATGGCCGTCTTCGAAGGAGTAGGTCATTTGCGGCCATTGCTTGTCTGCCGGTTTTGACTCAGGTTTCTGATCTGTATTGGCCACCATAGCCTACTTGCCCTTGTTGTCCCAATTGTTGGAGGTGTTACCACCATTATTGTTGTTGGTATTAGGGCGCTTGCCCTTGTCCTCTCCCTCCGAGATGTGCAATCCCAATTGGCGAGCCTTCTTCAACTTATCCTCGGCGCTAGTGGCACTGATGATAAACGTCTTCCAGTCCTTAAATTGACTTTCGCCCATCCAGAGGCTGATTGTTGGGAGCAGTCTCTTTTGACAAATTTCAATTAAGGAGGAATCCGGATTACCAGACGGCAACTTCATTGCGCTTTGGCGAAACCGCTCAATATAGTTCCTTGTCAGCTCCTTCTCTCCTTGAACGACGTCCATGAGGGTGGACATTGTGATGTCCTATCCTACTTCGTAGAATCTCCCCAAGAACATGTGCTTGAAGCTGGCGAAGGAGTGGATGTAGTTGTCTGGCAGGTTATGGTACCAGTCGAAGGCGACCCCTTCCAATGCCCCGATGAATAATCGTGTAAGGATGGCGTCGACATGGGGCAGATGGTCGGTGGTGACCTCGAAGTAAGTGATGTACCGGCTTGCGGAAGTCTTTCCATCATATGGATTGATGTAGAATGGTTTATACTTTGGTGGGAAGGGAACATATCTCCACGCAGCGGGATACGGTTGTCGTATCCTGAGGTCTTGGCAGTTTTCTCGGGCATAGAACATGGCCCGGAGCTCCTGGACCTCTTTTCTTGCCTCCCTGGCCTCGTCTGTAGCGGTAGGAGCCGTCATTTCAGGAAGATTATTGCCCAGGTTTGGTGTCGCTGAGTTCGAGTCCGCATTGACCATGGGACCCAAGTTTATTTGGCCAAGCGTCCCTCCTTGCAGAGTAGGGAGGGCTGCTTTGATCTCGTCCACTGATTTGACCAAAGTGCGCAGTATGGCCTCCAGAGTATCGATGTATTGGCGATCACTGGGACCATCTTGTTTGTCGTTTGTCATGAATGTCGTCCTTACATGAGTAGAAGTAGAAGGGACGGTAGATGACGTGCCCTCCGAATCATACCCCTGTACCAAGAAGTCATCGGGGTATGTGGGAATATTCTTCTCTGGTTCAGACTCAGAAGGAATGGTACCCCCAGCTTCAGAGCTTGCTTCATCTTGAGAGTCATGGATGTCCTCGGGGACGTCGGCACCTGCTATATCTGATGGGAGAGTTGTTTCCCAGGGCTCATCTCCTTGGAACATCGGATTGTCGTGGATGTTCGGAGGAGTGCTACCCCCAGTCCCAGCAACCCCCAGTAAAGTGGATAATGAATCTCCCACTGTAGCAGATTTCGTCTTTGAATGGGTACCTTAAAAAACTCCGGTGGTGGACAACCGTTTAGACGACAGTTTCTTAGCCACAGTGGTTGAAATCTTTGGGCTGGGAACGTTTATCTTCTTTCCTCTCCCATCGATGGGAATTTTCTGAGTAGAGTTGCAAGAGACGACGGGAGGCGCCTCATCCCCTGAGCTCGACTGTTGTAACCTTTGGAAGACGGACTGTCGATCTTCTCTTACCGTCGCGTTGTTGCAACAGCAGTTTACAATGACTTGGGTACAGTGATGTCCGTGGGAGGACTCCTTGCACATCGAGGCCTTTTCTCTTTCCTTACGCTTGTGGAGGATAACCTCACGCAAGTCAGATGGGTCTGGAACGACCATGTTTGCTTCCTTAGTTTTGGAAGACTTTTGGGACCCACTCTGTCCATTTTCCGCCGGGGGCTGGACTCGAGGGGTTCTGCACAACTTTCTATCAGAGGCCCGTATAACAGTATGTGGAGCGTTCGGATGGTCAGAGGTCGGGACAGCGGACTGAGCTCGCCATGCTCGCGCTATCCTAGACTTCTTCAATCTAGTACATGAGGGCACATAGTAGGGAGAGTCTAAGTGGTGTTGGAGAGAGTCAGACATATTTTCTCGGGAGCATGAGAGATCAGGACCATAGGAGAGGCGATCGAAGACTGAGCCTGAGCCGCGTAGAGCAGACAACATGCGGCTGGAATCAACAGTCTTCATGCGGCTGGCAATCGTAGCCGCATGGGCTTTCTTCATGCGGCTAGAAGTCTCGGCAGCATAAGTATTCTCCATGCGGCTGGAAGTCTCGGCCGCATAGGTATTCTGCATCCGGCTGGCAGTTTTGGCCGCATGAACATCGTGTATGCGGCTGGCAATCTTGGCCGCATGAATGTTCGGCTTCTTCCTGGAGCACATAGAATCACTCTTTGCCCCTGCAAGTCCAACATCGTAGTGCTTTCCTCTGCCGGACTTGGGGACAGCAGAGTCCTCTATAGCTTGAAGTGGGGCCGCGTGAGAGTTGCCTTCACCGTCTTGGGCAGCAGAGAGCACTCCGTCTAGAGCTTGGGGAGGAGCAAATGATTTTGGCCTCCATCCCTGTGAGCCTTCTTCGTGCGGGTTCACTTCTGGACCGGGCCAGTGCTCCCGTCGGAGAGTATTTCTTCAAACGCCTGTTGGTCGAAGCGGACGACCATCTTCTGTTGTGTGGAGCCAAGTTTGGCTGCATCCGATTGCATCACCAACTTCTCAGCCGTGGAGAAGTTTGTCCCCAGCAGAGTCGCCATCGTGTTTGTCATTGATTGTGAAAGTACAGAACAATTTATATAGGAGGACTGAACTTAAACTCACAATACAAACTCGCTCATACAAAAAAAGCCTAGGGACGAAAGCCTAGGTACAGCAATCTAAGTACAATTGTTTAGTTTTTCTGGGGGTGACGGTAGAGGCTCGGGAAAGCGACGGCAGCTCTGCCTTACTCCTTGGACGATCGGATGTAGCCTTGGCTCTGGTGAAGAAATGCTCTTGGACGTGTGGGGAGACTCCTCTGCGCCTTCGGTTGCTGGATCTCTGGATGTCTCTGTAGTGCTCTTTTTTTTTCTGCTCTCTTTTCTCTTCTCTCCTTTTCTCCTCTCGCTGCTGCTTGTAAGGGAATGGCACCTTGCTATTTATAGGAATAGGGTGTACTCATTAGGGTTTGCAAATGATTACCTCCTTCAGAAGTCGGCGGTTAAGGATCACTTAATCTGGGCCATTCATCTTGAATATAATGAATTTGAGCAATTAATGTGATTGCATCAAATCTCTGTGGGCAATAAATGTTGATTGCCATGAATATTCGTGATTTGTGATAGCTTGCCACGTGTCCAATTTGCTTGATTCGATTTGATCTGGGCAATTATGACGATCGCAACAAATCTGATTTTGTTAGAATTTGTTAGCACCCATAATTCCAGGGAAGATAAGACTGCCACGTGTCTCAATTGCAGCGAAGAGCGCCACGTGTCTCAACTGGACCGTCCTGGTCGAGCCACATATGGGGGGGTCCTCTCAGCCGCATGCAGCCGCATGAGGATGGGCAGTCGCATGAGAATGGGAAGCCACCCGTGGATGGGCAGCCGCATGGGGATAGGCAGCCGCATACAGAGGGGCAGCCGCATGGAGATAGGCAGCCGCATACAGATGGACAGCCGCATGGGGATAGGCAGCCGCATACAGATGGACAGCCGCATGGGGATAGGCAGCCGCATACAGATGGGCAGCCGCATGGGGATAGGCAGCCGTATGCAGATGGGCAGCCGCTTGGGGATAGGCAGCCGCATGCAGATGGGCAGCCGCATGGGGATAGGCAGCCGCATACAGATGGGCAGCCGCATGCAGATAGGCAGCCGCATGGAGTGGCCTCGGGACTTGGTGGATTTTGCAAGCTGTAAGGAGATTTTCTCCTCTTTCCTAGGATCATGCCATCATGTCAGAGTTATTATTACGTCCCTATGTCAGAGCTGTCATGACTGTTATTTGTCAGAGCAGCCGTCAGGGCATTAAATGCAGTCGAATGCAGAGAAGAACTGTTGAAGGCCACGTGGCTTCTTTCTGAGCCGCATGGACCCTTGAGCTACATGGACTTCTGAGCCGCATGGAGATCCTGAGCCGCATAGGGATCCTTCTGTCGGAGCCGCATAGGTCTTTCTTTATTCTTTTCCATGCTTCTACAATGATCAAAATTGAGATTTTGTGAATTTTGGAGAGGGCTCTGACTCTCCTCATTGTTGGATTGTTGGCGAGCCCCCTAACGTTCCATGATAGAATGTTACACATTGGATGATTTGCGGGAAGGTGCGTTGGAGGTCTTCGTTGTCGATAGAGTGGTCATTGTCGAACTCCTCTTTATTTTATTGGTTGATGCTTTCTTAGGCTCCTTGCTGCTGCTAGACACAATCTCCGGGTCTGGGTCGCAGTCTGCTATGTGAGGCTGGGCTAGTCGCTCCTCATCTGGATGTAGATACACCTCTCCCTCAATCTCAGCCAGCATACCAAATGGCATAGTCGAAGAAGTAAATCCTGCATCCAACGCCTGTTGTAGTCTATCTACTGCCTCCGATCCCATAATATCCAGTGCTTCTGCAGTGATTCGAGTAGTCTCTTCCTCTTGTAGGACGAAAATAACAACTCTCCCATGGTCTGCACCGCCGACAGATGCCCTTACAGATAGTAGAATGGAGGCGTTAGGGGGGATAAATGCTCTGAACCTGTGCTGCATTCTTAGGGGGTGGTAGGTCTTCGTAATAGCTGTAGAAGTCGTCATGTAACGACCCTCAATGGTGCTGTGCATAGAGACTTCAGGCTGAGAATCCCTCTCCCTGCAAGAGGATTCGGTGATGGAAGCGTCTCCCACAGAAGCAATGACGTCGAGATCAGGTAGGAGCACAGTTGGCTAGTGATTGAAGGTCTTCCACGCTCCTACAAGGTGGCCCTGATGGTGGCACTTCGAACAGTAAGTCGGGCAGTTCTCAATTCCACGTCTTGCCAGAAGTTGTTACCCTTTGGGACTTCGACCCAAATTCTAGTTGTCGGGTCTTGCTCGGATCCAATTTGATACAGACCCGGGCTTTTCTCGGGCAAATAAAGTCGGCAGTGGCCTTGTCAATCTATAACGGGGTACCAATACACCGTACAATAGAAAAAATGACCGATTTGGCGAAGAGGTGGAGGAGGGAGGGCTCGTAGGGTGATCTAAACGGCCGCCAAAGGCAATTCCACTCTTGGGTTGAAGGACGAGGACCACCTGAAAATCCTTATTGACGCCCCAACGATCCTCCAGGCATGTTGAGTCCGCAGATAAAGAAAATCGAGTTCCAGTTGCGGACGAATGAGTAAATGCTTTGAATCTATGACGCCCACCGCAACTTCACCTAGGAAGCCCAATTTTGAGATACAGGTTCTAATGGATGATAGCAAAGGTCTAGCGTGGGAAAACTTCCCGACCAGCGCCCATTTGAGTGGAGAGGCAAGAGCAGCGATATCCTCCTCCACGAATTTAACTGACGGTGCACCATCGAACAAAGCCGGAGCACACGGCTAAAGACAGGGAAAAGGAGGGGATGGAATGCCGGACGCAGCTTCCCCGCAGTGACGGAGACAAAAGAGGGGCAGAGCAGGGGACGAGACATGTCCGGACCAGCGATGGAGGAAGGCGATGAGGTTCTGCTAGGAGCGGTACGGCGGGGCCCAGAGTGGCCTGAGCGGTGGTCGAAGGCGGAGGCGAGGGAGGGGCTTGGGCAGAGAGTTTAGAAGTTAGGAGGAGGTGGTGGTATGGGTGATGGACGGGGTTGGAGGTGAAGGGGAAGGTGACGGGTGATGAGGTGTATTGGAGGTCGCCGAAAGAGGGTCAATCAAATGAACCATGGCACATGCGGCAGCGGTCGCCAGCTGCAAATCTAGCACCCCCGGAATCTCCCCCAAATCTCCTAAGTTGAGCCCTAACCGAAAGCATAATTTTTTTATATATCTCTGATATATATATATATATATATATATATATATATATATATATATATATATTTTATATATATATATATATATATATATATATATATATATATATTTATATATTTATATATATAAAAAAAATATATATATATATATAAATATATATATATATATATATGGTGCAGATTAAAAAGATTCGTCCAATGAGTCCCGCCAAAATCCCGCTTCCATGCATCATCGAATCGAGTTGTGCCCACACGATTCCGGGCGATCCAACGACCAAGGGGCGCGGGGCTCCTAATCCGGACATATACATATACATACATATATACATACATTATATATATATATATATATATATATATATATATATATATATATTGAGGTGTCCTTTTTTAAAGTTGGGTCGTAGTTCAAAGCCACCCAGCCACCCAAGGGGGGATTCGAACCCGAGACCTGCGCTTGGACGGCCCCCCGTACTACCACTAGGCTAGTGCCTCAGGGATATATATATATATATATATATATATATATATATATATATATATATATATATATATAAAAAATATATATATAAATATATATATATATATATATATAAATATATATATATATATATATATATATATATAAATATAAAAAAAAAAAAAAAAATATTGATATGATGCGCGTGCTCTGCCCTAGAGCGCCGCCTTGTTGATTCCTGAGAGCTTCTCCGTCGTCTCCGGCTTGGCCTTGGCCAGGCCGGCGTCATCCATGTCCAAGTCTTTTGCTCAGGTTGTTGCGGACAAGGGCGAGGCTCCCCCTCGCCTTGCCGCTCGCACGGTGTCGCTCTTCAAGGGAGCGCCATCCATTAGTTTTTCTGAAGAAGAAGAAGAGGTTTTGGCTGCTCCTCTAAAATTTGCCCTCATTGGGAAATTCTCACACAACAAACTGCCTATCGAGGTGATTCGTAAAGTTCTTCAAAGTTTTGAATTCAAGGGGTCCATTAAAGCAGGGGTCATCGATCGTAAACATGTGTTGATCCATCCTTCTCTTGAAGAGGACTACCTTCGGCTTCGGTCTAAAGATACTTGGTTCATAGCCCGGGCTCCTATGCGGGTTTTTAAATGGGAGGCAGATTTCTTTCCTGCCTTCGAGTCTTCGCTCATGCCTGTTTGGGTGAATTTGCCTGATCTTCCTCATCACTTATATGCAAAGGAGGCCTTATTTGCCATCCTCTCAGCGATTGGCACCCCCCTTAAAATTGACCGGGCAACGGAGGATTTAGCTCGTCCAAGCATGGCGCAGATCTTTGTCGAGATAGATGCAGGCAAGCCGATTTAATGGCGTATACGGATAAACCTACCCAAAGGTCGGAGTTTCTGGCAGCATGTTGAATATGAAAATATTCCTTTGTACTGTTCTCATTGCCATCATCAAGGCCATATAATGGACTTGTGCAAACTTAAGAATAAAGGAAAGACTATTCAACAGGAAGCACGAACAGATGAAGCACTTAATGAGCAGGAGGACAGGGGGCAGGCTTCTAGTCCTGAACCAGGTGTGATGACACACAACATTACATCTTCTACCGCCATTACTCCTGTGAATGATGGTGGCACGCAAACCGTTGATGGATCCCTAACCCCGTCATTAGTGCCTGCTACTTTAGCTCCAATCCCAAGCATCATTAATACAGAACAACCCTCACAACCAATTACAAGTGTGCGTGTGGCAGATCAACAAGCCGAGACGACAGAGGAGTTGACAGTTTTGGCATCTACTATAGTGACGACGGCGGTGTTCAGCCCACCTCAAGTAGCAGATTCGCCACCTGCTGACGTGGATGAAGTAGCTGATTTGGAAGAAGGAGAATGGCGTGGTTTGCCAACAAGATGGTCCGACCTGGTTGAGGAGGGGGAGCGACTCGACCAAGTCACTGGTGATCAACTGGTTGATGATAGTGACCATTGCTCGGAGCATGAAGAGGGTGAAGAGGATACAGCGAGAGAACAAGACCCTACGAGCAGTACAGAAATAGGGACAATGCCATGCAATTTACAAAAGCGGAACAAGAAGGGACAGAAAATGGTTGAACCAACCGATCGAATCACTCGTTCGGCTGCACATAAAGCTTCTTCCGGTAACCCTCCCTCCATTAATGTTTAATTTCCTTATCTGGAATATTAGGGGGGTTGCCAATACAATGACTCTTAAAAGATTAAAATCGTTGCTGCGGATTCACAAAATCATCATTTTAGTCGTCATTGAGCCAAAGGTAGATAGCTCACAACTGCATCATTATAGAATCAAGCTAGGGTTTGCCTATGCGGTTTCTAATGATCGGAGCAATATTTGGATCCTAGCGAGGAATGGCTGTACGATGGATGTCGTTGACTCTTGTGATCAAGCATTGTCTGTTAGGGTTTCTGACTCTTTGCTCCCTGTGACATCTCTCTTTACTTTTGTTCATGGAGATGGTAAAAAGGAAGGTCGTCGACTTCTATGGGACAGATTGCTCCTTCTTCAGAGTCTTCATCAGTTGCCATGGCTCGTTGGTAGGGATTTTAATGCTGTTCTTCGCTCGGAGGAGAAGATTGGGGGGCGTCCAGCTGAAGACTTGTCTATGCAAGAGTTTGCGAATTTCCAGTTGGCCGCAGGGGGGACTGAATTGCCGTATACTGGAAGCTCTTTTACCTGGGTTAAATCGAACAAGAAAGACAGACGTGCCTCACGTCTTGATAGAGTTTTTGTTGATAATGCATGGCTTCAACTGGCTCCATGTTCGTTAGAAGAACATCTGAATCATACCGAGTCGGACCATGCTCCAATTTTGGTCCGACTTCGCTCTAACGATTCGGGGGGAGTTAAGCAATTCAGATTTTTAGACTTATGGACTGCTCATGCAGAGTTTCACAATATTGTTCATGAGGCTTGGAACTCAGTGGATAATCGGCATGGGCTTACAAGGGTTGCTCTTCGACTTGATGCATGTCGAAAGCGGTTATCCAAGTGGAGTAGGACAACCTACGGCGACATTTTTCAGGCAGTGAAGAAGGCAGAAGATGACGTTCTTGCTGCTGAACTCCTGGTTGAAGGGGAGAACTCTAGTCGTCATAGAGAAGCTCTTGCATTGGCTACTGCTCAGTTGAAACAAAGAGTTCGTATTGAAGAAGCTTTCTGGAAGCAGAAGTCTCGTATCAAATGGGACTTAGAAGGGGATAAGAATACATCATATTTCCATGATTGTATTAATCATAAAAAGAGAGCATTATGGATTCACTCCATCACCACAGCTAACGGGGAGGTTTTTCATGACAAAGCACATATCAAATCATATGCTATGGCTTACTACAAGTCTCTGTATGAGCGGGGTGACATCTCTGAGGATAATGAGTTGCTCAATGTAATCCCCAGGTTGATTGAGGATCATGAAAATGATAGGCTTATTGCCTTACCTGAGAAGAAGGAGCTCCTCGATACTATTAAGTCCCTTGATATGAACAGCGCATCAGGACCTGATGGTTTCACTCCGAAGTTTTTTATTGCGGCTTGGGATATTATAGGGGATGATATTACAGAGGCTATTGGCATGTTTTTCGATGGCTTTTCCTTGCCCCGTGCTATCACTAACACTTCTTTGGTTCTTATTCCTAAGATCAAGCAGCCCAAACAGTTTACGGACTACAGGCCAATCAGTCTTTGCTCCGTGCTTAACAAAATAATTTCGAAGACCCTTGCGATTAGGTTGGCGCCGCTTCTCCCCAAACTGATCTCGCCGGAGCAGAGTGGATTCGTGCAAGGCAGAGAAATCGTGGACAACATTGTGCTAGCACAGGAATTGGTGGCCAAGATGAACAAAAAGCACTGGGGTGGTAATATTGCCATTAAGCTTGATATGATGAAGGCTTATGATAGAGTTGATTGGAGATTCTTGTTGAAGGTTTTGCGTAAATTTGGTTTTCATAACAAATGGGTCGATATGATGCTTCGTCTCTAAAATAATGTGTGGTTTTCTCCTTTGATCAATGGGGAGGCATCTGGATACTTCCAAGCTTTTCGAGGGGTTAGGCAGGGGGATCCAATATCCCCCGCCCTGTTCATCCTGGCAGCTGAGGTTCTGTCTCGGAATTTGAGCTTGCTTCCTTCGACGGAGGGCTTCACTCCTTTTATAACTCCTCGGGGATGTGCTCCTATTACGCACCTTTCTTACGCCGATGACGTTTTGCTCTTTTCGGCCGGTGACATCCGTTCGATTACATTAATCCAGGAGAAGCTGCAACGCTATGAGAACGCGTCTGGCCAAAAGATTAACACGGCTAAGACTGCCTTGTTTGTTTCTTCCAAGGCTTCGACAGAGAGGGTGGATGAGTTGGCTTCGCGTACTGGGTATTCGATTGCTACGACACCATTTACATATCTGGGATGTCCTATGGCGGCTGGGTATCGTAATGCTAGCATGTACGAAGAGTTAATTCATAAAATACGGGCTCGAGTCGATGGCTGGCATAACAAAACTTTGTCTCCAGGAGGTAAATTGGTTCTTCTCAAATCTGTATTGACTTCAATTCCTGTGTACACTTTAGCTGCATGTAACCCCCCAGTGTCGGTGTTACGACGCATTGAAGCTATATGTAGTGAATTCTTTTGGGGCTCGTCTCATGGTGCTTCGAAACGAGTTTGGCTTGGATGGGATTATATTGCTAGACAAAAAGAGGAATGTGGGCTAGGGGTCAAAAGACTGGAGGATATAATGGCAGCCTTTACTATCAAGCTTTGGTGGAAGTTTAACACTCAAGAGAGTCTCTGGATCAATTTTTTCAAAACGAAGTATTGTTCACAGTACTCTCCTACTCAGGTGAGGGTTACATCCAATGCAACACATGTTTGGAAGAGACTTTTAGAAGGAAGGGCACTGGCTAATCAACATATGTTCCAAGACGAGTTTGGTTGGGGGTGGCGGCGCTCTGTGGGTAGGTTCACAGTGGCGTCGGCATGGGATTTAGCTCGAAGACATTTTCCTATTATTCCTCATTTCGTTCACATCTGGGGGAAGTGTATACCTTACAAGTGGTCGATTTTGATGTGGAGAGTGCTTCATAATAAACTCCCACGGATGAGAACATTGCTAAACTCGGGTTTAGCATGGCTTCTATGTGTCATTGTTGTGTCCAAAGCCAGGAGGAGTCTCTAACACATCTTTTTCATGACGGAGAGATGGCACGGGAAGTATGGGCTGCGCTGCAATCAGGTTATCGGGTTCACGCCCGCAGATCTCCATCTCTGTTACTCAGGCTTACTTCATGGTGGCGTGGTAGGGGTTTACACCAGAAGGAGATCACTATTGGTGCCATAATCTGGGTTCTTTGGAAAAACCGTAATAAATGGAGGTACGAAGAATACCGATACTCATCGGCGATGCTGTTCAAAGAAGTACAGAGGCAAGTGGCGAAGGCTTCAATCACTTGTAATCATTAGTAGTTTGGCTTTCGGTTTTGGAGTTTTAGTTTGGCTTATAATTTTTTGAAGTCAGTTTATGAATAAAGAGGAGTCGTTCTTAAAATATATATATATATATATATATATATATATATATATATATATATATATAAAAAAAAAAAAAAAAAAAAAAAATATATATATATATATATATATATATATATATATATATATATATATATATATATATATATATATATATTTATATATTTATATATATATATATTTTTATATATATTTATATATATATATATTTTATATATAATTTTTATTTTATTTTTTTGAAAACACCCCTTATCATATAATCATAACCAAGGCGCAAAATGCCGAAGCCTTTACAAGTAAGCAGAAAGAGTAAAAAAGAACAAAAAAAGAAAGAAGAGGCCGGGGTATACAACACCCGCGCCCGACAAAACCTCGAACAAAATGACTAAGTCAGCTGGTCGGGGAGTACCAGAAACCCTCCCGGACGTGGTTGCAGTGTCTGCTGACCTTGAGGATATGTCTGTGTACCTCCCGGACTAGTTGATTGGAAGTGTATTGATGTCCTTCGTATCTGAATTTATTACGGTTCTTCCAAATGACCCATAAGATGGTGGCTGCAACGATCTGGTGGCCGTGCGAGGCACTACCCCAGGTGGCTAGAAGATCATTGAGGCCCCCAACAACCTGGTATGGCGGTAGCATTGGAAGAAATCAGTCAACACCTTCGATGCTAGGTAGTCGGACGTGAGTATCTGTTCGACTATTTCAGACTGTCGCTCTAGGCATCAATGACACGCTGATGCTAAACTAAAGCCAATGGTAGAGAGGGCATCGTCGGTGGGGAGATTCTAACGGAATGCCCTCTAAATCATAAAGAACCATTTTTTGGGATGCAAGACTGCCAGAAGGACCCGATTATGGAGGATGGCACTCTGTTACCAGGGACCTTGCGTCTCGTCGATGCTAGAGAGAATGAGCCGTTTACCGACAGGGACCACCTCAAAGAGTCTGGGTCCGTCCCAACCGCCAAGCTTGATGTGTGTGTGTGTGTGTATATATATATAGCCAATTAAATCTAGCCTAGTGGTTGAGGTGTGGCATGCGGCCCAAGTGGCCAGGAGATCGATTGCGACTATTTGCCATTAAAATATCAAGAACAAGAATTACAGATGAATTGAACTTGATTGCAAACTCGCTTGTAAAAAAGAAAGCCTAGAAAGAAATCTTAGGAAACAATCTAAGTACAATTGTTTAATTTTTTATTTTGGGGGGTGACGATGGAGGCTCGGGAAAGTGTAGCAACTCTGCCTTACTCCTTGGACTATCAGACACAGTCTTTGCTCTTGAAGAAATTTGCCAGCTTTTGATTGCCAACCTTTAGCATGGGTGTGATACCCTTCTATTTATAGTGATTCCTGCCTAAAGCAGATTTTGGGCCGCATAGAGAGCCACGTGGCCACGTGGCCACGTGTATGTAACAGCACACAAAAGACTCGATCTTGGGCTGCCAGCTGGTGGGGTTGTTGAGATTTCTTTGTTGTAAATCCAGGTAGTTGGGACTTGGTCAAATTGCCACGTTTCCTTCCCCCCTCCACAAAGTAGAGCCTGAGTCGTCTTGGCCACATAGTGGCCTTAGGAAACTTTCTTCTGCGACTCAGCTCCGCTTAGCCGCATGGGATCTTCGAGAGCCTTACTTCTGTGGCTTGGTTCTACTTAGCCGCATGGGATCCTCGAGAGCCTTGCTTCTGCGGCTTGGTTTTACTTGGCCGCATGGGATCTTCGAGAGCCTTCCCTCTGTGGCTTGAATCCACTTAGTCGTAGGGGGTCTTCGAGAGCCTTACTTCTGCGGCTCGAGTTTTATTTGCCGTATGGGGCTCCAGGAGCACTACCTCTGCGGCTTAGTTTCACTTGGCTACATGGGATTTTCGAGAGTCTTCCCTCTGCGGCTTGATTTCTCTTGGCCGCATGGAATGATGATCCGCATAAACTCCATCTTTTCCATGCTTCTACAAGACCCCCTTCAAAGTTTTCAAATTACAAATTTGGAATACATTAAATAAGAAGCATGGAGTCATGCATAAAATGTCAAGCCGCAGGAAAGTTTCGAGCTGCAGGAAGATTTTTCCAGGCTGTCCAGCTGTCATTGTTGTGCTTAATGCTCTGATTGGATTTGGTACTGTCTTTTCGGTTACTGTGACGATTATAAAGGATAGAATCCCGAGAGTCATCATTATCTCTTAGTGGGCACGATAACCGAAGCGGCGCCTATCCGTTTACGCTTCTTGGTGGCCTATAAATTTGTAGGCCGTACAGCAGCGAGAGAACGCCTATTGCTTTCTCTTTTTGTCCTCTTTTCTTCCAACATTCTTTTTCGCTCCCGATCAACCAGGGCCCCCGAAGCCTCTAAGTTTATCGGCACTGCTAACGAAGGAAAGGGGTTTGCCTCTTCGTTGATTATTGTGGACCCATTCTCTGCTCATCATGACGTACAACCTCATATCCACGGTAAGGAAAGTGGGAGAACGAGTGCCTTGAACTCAGATAGCCATGTCGCATGCTTTATGCACGGGTCTGACCACATTTCGCTATTGTGTCATTGCTTCAATGCCTTTAGCGCATGGTTGGCCTTCATGGGACCTGTGCCGCATGTGCTATGTGTGATTGGGCCGCATAAACTAAGAGAGAAACCTATTCACTTTATTTTCTTCTGACTGCTAACTTCTTCCCCTTTTTATATTCCATAGGGATCTGGCTAGCAAATTTCCCCAGGACCGGTATCGGCGATTTTGTATATGGTGAAGATGTAACATTTGACACACATATCAGACAGCTCAGAACTCTCCATGCTTCGGAAGCATTTTCTTCAGATGGTAGGAAGAACCTTTATACATCAGAGAGTCAGACGGTGATTGGGCATCATCGTGAAAGTTCTGTTTTCACGGCTCTCCAAGTAGGCAAAAGCAACACTAGGGATGTTGTTTTGAAGGTATGGCCTTTTGGAGGAACGGGCCTAGGACGTCCGCAATACGGAGGAGATAAAGTTAGCGCTTGTAGATGCTTTTAGCATGCTATATTTGTCCTCCTCCTTGTGGCTTCTCGAAGGTTCAATAGCCTTGTTTGCTTCTCAGCAGCAAAACATGACGCCTTTCGAGGGCTATGAAACTGCTTTTTGACGAAGGCATGGTGCTGCCAAACTGACCAAACTATGTATTGCTGATAAGTAGTGGATTTTCTTTTTTTTCCTTTTGCTGCTGGAGATATAGTACTATGAATGTAACTGATTTTGAATAAAAAGAATACATTCACTCCATTCTTTGTTTGTGGTATCTGTGGTGTTTGTACTAGAGGACCTAATACAGCATTTGTGATTGATAAAGGACATCCCGTGTCACGACCCGCACCCAGTGTAAGGACACGAGAAGTGGGTACGTCCAGTCTACGTCGCAGTATCGGCGGTAGAACGCTATCCTAGGTCACAACATCTAACAATATAAGGTACCTGTACAGTATATACACTCCGAATGGAGGTAACAATATAAAGTACAACTCAATCACAACTAAGGAAGAAAGTACGATAAGATAGATAGATGAAATCAACAGAATTCACAGATAATAAATACAAGATAAGAGAGAGAACTAAATATCTAATATAAACAACTCCACAATATCCAGAACAACAAATCCCCAAATAAGTAAAGTGTATCCAACAAGACAGAATGATAAACAGATACTGGTCTAGCTAACTAGCCTAGACAACTGGGGTAATGTCCTCTGCAAGTGCTGGGTCCTCCTGAGAGTCCAGCTCATATGTGTCATCTAGGCCTGCTCCATCGTAAGTGGGACAGAACTCCTCAATATCATCTGTAATATTTTAACAGGTCCAGTCAGGACGGAAGCGAACACAGTACATCTCACGCAGTTCATAATATGACAGGATATATAAATATTCAATAGAGTAAGATACATGAAACGCTGCAGAATATACATGAGTAAAAGAGAGAGAACTGTAATGTAAATAGATACTATAAGTAGAGATCTAACAGTGAACTAGTAATTTAGAGTACAAGATGAACATGTGAACGGCTTGAATTTGCACATGAGTAATCTAAGAGTTTGCACATGAGTATACTACTTTGGAATTGTTCACATGACCATTTATACTCCCCCGTACCCTAATCAATACACAAGGATCCAGACTGGTTATGTTATTGCACATGATATCACATGAAGGCCCATAATAGGGTGCATATGATTGTATACATGGGGGCTCCGTGAACATGAGAGTACATGAATCACGAGAGTGCACATGAATGGTGAAAGCACCAGAGAACATGATGAAAGTGAAACGCACATGACATACTGTAACCCGATGCTCCCGAGGGTGATAACATCTCATGAAGGGATCCACATAGTACCAATCCGTGTTACCAACGTGATAGCATCAAGTAAAGTAATCTAGAGCGTAAATGTAAATCCTATCAAGTATGAAACGTTCAGAGAATGTACTCGCCTGATATCCTGAGTGTCCGAATGAAATACTGTCTGAAGAGTGGTGTCTGGCTCCTATTCAGAACAGCACAAGTCACAACATATCCAAATTTGGTAAAATAAACTGCTATGATGCATTCTACATGATGTTTGGGTCAATCTAGGTCTAAAGTCAACCTTTGGTCAACTCTAGTCAACTACTCTAGTCAAACTAGGTCAACTAGGTCAAACCTAACCCAAACAAGTCTCATTAAACCTAACCAGCCTATTCTAGCAAGCACACATCATTCACAAGTCACACAAGCTAACATAACACAACATTCATATGTATACATTTCATATACACATAGGCTTGCACATTGGGATACACATAGGCTATACTACATAGGCTATCTGCCATATACACGTATATAGGCATGCACACATATTCAATTTCCACATATATATATACTAAAATCATATGGACAATATACACATATCTATATTATATTACATTTTATCACAAAAGATTACATATATTATATATGTATACATATACACATGGAGAGAGATAGGGTGTCATGAACATATGTGTGAGTGTGTGTCATGTGCTGGCAGTACCACATAGGCTCCTGTGTGTGGCAGGAAGTGGGTGTGTGTGTATCATAGGGTCTTAGGTCTTTGTATGTGTAAATAGGGCATATGCATGTGTGTGTATCCATATTGTTCTCAGCCTTATAGAGTATACAAAACAGTGTGGTAAATCACAAGCTAGTGTAATGTGTGTGTGTGAATGGTATGGAACAGTACACACATCTCAGTCTTACACATCAATATACACAAAACAGTCCACAAATTGATATCCCAAACGAAATCGAAAACCAATATCAAACACCACCATGATTCCTATTGCAACTTAAACTCAGCTGAATATAGGAAATCAACATTGAAATTAATCACCAAGGAAAAACAGAAATCCCTATTTGAAACTCTGAAATCAATGTTCATAAAACAGTTTGCAATTCTCAGATTTTGTAGTCCAAAGGCATTTCGAAGCCAAAATTCCCATGCTAATATGAAAGCCAAACATGTAGTTTAATCTCAGTTATATATAGGTGAACAAATATCATAATTTAATCATGCAAATAGTTAAACATACATTTTAAATCTCAGAAAATCATTGACAGATACATGTATCAGAAAATTAGGAAAATTGACAAATTTGAATAAAAAATGCAACTAATATTCAAATTAGAGGGTTGGTAATACATGTGTCATGTGTGAGTGTGTCGTGAGTGTGTTCCAGTGTCCAAGAAATGGACACAATGTGTCCAAAACCCATCCCACACTCGTGTCTCACAATCCAGTACACAGTTCTCGTGCACGTGTTCACGCGTATCTAGCACACGACACACGACACGTGTGTCCATGTGATCATGTCTACATGTAGCCCAACACTAGGGATACATACTGCACATACCACAACGTATCCTCGTGGTGTCCTATGCGAACACGAGGCGCGTGTCAGTGCGTGAATCCGACAGTACAACGTACAGTACAACACAATACGTGTGCAATACGGGCACGATTTCTTCCCGTGTCGTGCATCATATGCTTCCAAATTTTAGGAGCATGATGACAGTCATTGCCCCATCATGCATATCAAATTTTGTGCCATCTCGTGCTGTGTCCATGGAGAAATCGAACACGGGCAGCAGGACACCCGACCGAGTCCCCGTGTAGTGAGTTCGTATCCATTTTGGACACGGACACCGCTCAATATGAGCTCAGAGTTAGGGTTCTATAATCCCCATATGTAGGGCTACGATAATATGTAATTAGTTTAGCAAAATACGAAAATCCATTCCTAAGTGGCATTCTAACAAACACTTGCACATATACATTGACACGTGTCTGATACGGACACCAAATGAACACAACTTCTAACCAAATTTGAGGACACCTAGATCTAGGCTAGGATGCAAAGAAATCATAATAATAACACAATTTAAAGGGTTTTACCTATAGTGTCCAATGGCAAGAAAAGCCCCAAAATAGAGTGTTCCTCCTTGCTAGCTCAAATTCCCAAATTGTTCAAAACCTAGGATTTCTCTCCATAATTAGAAAATAGAGGAGTATTAGACTCTAATGCAAGAAACTAGAGTCAAAAGGAAATTAAAATAGAAAAGTTATGGATTGGGGAAGAATGGTCATACCTTTCCTTTTCAAAAGTGTTGATTCAATACAAAAGAGGCATGAACCAAAGGAAGAGAGACTTTATAGGGGGGAAGCCCTAGGTGGCCGACCATAGTAAGTGGAAATTAGGGTTAGGGTTTAGTCTAGTGGGCTTGGGCCAAGTTTTAATAGTCATGGAAATCAATTCATGAGTCAAGTCCTTAAACCAAGTCTTTATTCTCCTATTTCAAACTTGATTTCTAAATGACTAACTTAGGTTGACTTAAGTTAGACTAGGGTCCCACCATGCTAATCAAGTCACCATAGCTAGAGTCAACATCTAGGTGAGTCTCCAAAGTCTCAACTAGCCAAAGTCAAAATAATAATCACCACTCCAATAAATCAAAATAAATTCAAAATTACCAAAATACCCGCAAGCTAAAATGTGGTAGTGACAAATCTACCCTCCCTAAAAGAATTTCGTCCTCGAAATTAAAAAGCAAAACTAAACTGATGAGAAGGATAGACAATCATACCTCAAGGTCCAAAAGATATGGGTATCGCTCGCGCATCTCATCCTCCCGCTCCCAGGTAGACTCTCCTAGAGAATGATGCCTCCATGCGACGCGAACCAAAGGTATCACCTGGTTTCTCAATACCTTCTCTCGGCGATCTAGAATCTCCACTGGCTGCTCTGGATAACTGATAGTAGGTCCCACCTCAATCTCCGAATGGTCAAGTACATGGCTAGGATCAGCCACGTACCGTCTCAACTGTGATACATGGAATACGTTGTGGACACCCACTAGTGCAGGTGGCAAGTCTAGCCTGTATGCCACATCACCGACTATCCCGCTGATCACGAAAGGTCCGATGAAGCGCAAGCTAAGCTTCCCACCTCCACCAAAATGTATGGTACCACGAGTTGGAGATATCCTCAGAAAAACCATGTCTCCGACCTAAACACAAACAAGGTCTCAAGTTACTAAATAATCAAACATGATCAAACAAACACAAACAAACAACCAACTTTTAATCCTATCTCCAATTTGTACCTCAAACTCCAAAGGCCTCCGGTGGCTATCGGCCCAATACCGATGTCTGTCTTGCACCACGCGAAGTCTGTCCCTGATGAGCTTCACCTTCTCGGATGCGTCAACAATCATCTCAGGTCCCAATAAAGCTCGTTCATCCTAAGATAAGGGTGTACGACACCTACGCCCGTACAACATCTCGAAAGGTGACATCTCAATGCTGGCCTGAAAACTTTTGTTGTAAGCAAACTCCACCAAGTGCAGGTGATCCTCCCAGGATCCTCCAAAATCCAAGACGCACGTTCGCAGCATGTCCTCGAGTGTCTGAATAGTCCTCTCTGACTTTTCGTCCGTCTGAGGGTGGTATGCAGTACTAAACTTGAGCCGAGTATCCAAACTAGTCTGCAGACTCTGCCAGAAATAGGAAGTGAAGCGACTATCCCGATCCGAGATAATGCTAACCGGAACTCCATGAATCCGGACAATCTGTCGTATGTACATCTTTGCAAGCCTCTCAGTAGATGTACCCACTTTAAATGGCAAAAAGTGGGTCGATTTGGTCAACCTGTCTACGATGACCCAAATCGCGTCTTTCCTCCTTGGTGTATGCGATAATCCAGATATAAAATCCATCGTGATATACTCACACTTCCACTCTAGAATGGGCAATGGCTACAACAAACCTCCCAGCCTCTGCCTCTTCGCTTTGACCTGCTGACAGACCAAACATCTGGCTACGAAGCGAGCTACCTCCCGCTTCATTCCATACCACCAGACGTGCTCCTTCAGATCCCTGTACATCTTGTTGGCACCAGGATGTTTAGAGTACTGAGATCGGTGGGCCTCCTACATGACCTGCTCCGTGAGCTCTCCACTGGGCAAACACAACCTGGAACCGTGCCTCAAAGCACCATCCTCTGCAAGAGTAAACTCACCATCTACCAGCCCTGCTCGAACCTGCTGTCATGACCCGCACCCTAGAGTAAGGGCACGAGAAGTGGTACGTCCAGCCTACGCCGCAGTGTCGGCAGTAGAACGCTGTCCTAGGTCAATCATCTAACAATATATGGTACCAGTGCAGTATATACACTCCGAATAGAGGTGACATAGTAGAATACAGTTTCAATCACATCTAAGGTGGAATACGATAAAAAGATAGATAGATAAAACTGAAATCCAAAAAAAGATACAAGTAAATAGAAGTCTAAGTGTCTAAGATATCACAAATCCATTTAATGTCCCAAATCTCAAATACAGTAATCCATAAAGTAAATACAACTCGAGACAACTGAAAATAAATAAGAAAAATTTAGCTAGCTACTCCAACCTCTACTGTGTCTCCTCTAGGCTAGCAAGTAACCTCCAAGCTATCTGTAAAATTTATCAACAGGTCCAGTCAGGACGGGAGCGAGCACAATACATCTCAACAAGTCATAGCAGGAAAGGAAATATAATCATGCTAGAGAATAAATTACAGGAACTGAAGAATAGCATAATGTAAAAGAGAGACTGCAAGTAAATATCTATGATATATAAAAGAGAGAGAGTGCTAGTGATTCAGAGTACAGGATAAACATGTGAATGGCTAGGGACTGATTCATGATTACACTACAAAATTGATTCATGATTACACTACCTGGAATTATCCACATGTTCATTTATACTCCCCCATCCCCAATCAATACACAAGGATCCAGTCAAGTTATATTAAGATTCATGATTATACTACATTGCCCATAAAGGGTGATTCATGAATTGATTCGTGAAGGTTCGGTGATCATGAGAGTACATGAGTCACTAGCTGATTCCCGAAGATTCATGATAATAGAAGCAAGAGGTACATGATGTAAGTGAAACACACGAGACAAGAGTATCTGATGCTCCCGAGAGGGATAACATCTCATGAAGGGATCCATATAGTACTAATCCATGTTACCAACGTGTCAGCATCAAGTAGAATAATCTAAAACAGGAAATATAATCCTAAATAAGATATGAAATGATCAGAGAATGTACTCGCCTGATAACCTGAACAGTTGATAGGTATAGAGGTCCAAACTGAAGCCACAGAGTCCTATTTAGAGCAACACAGGTCCAGATGTATACGAGAGATGATAAATGAAATGTACAATGCATCTGCATGCTGTCTAGGTCAAACTAGACTAAAGTCAACACTTGGTCAACTCTAGTCAACCACACTAGTCAAATTAGGTCAACTAGGTCAAGTCCTAGCCCAAACAAGTCTAACAAATCTTACTAGGCCTAACCAAGCCTAGGCTAGCACTCACACAATCACAAGACAATATGAACCACAACAATACATAATATAAAATAGATAATATATAAATACATACCTTCATACATACATGCATATCCATATTACATACATATTTATATATATAGGCATATGTTACATCATGCATATTTACATAGTTACATAGATATATACATTCATGCACATTTACATACATACTTTTATACATTATATATGTTAACATTCATTACAATGTATTATATTTTACTTATACCTTTGATTGATTGATTCATTCATATATGATATTCATTCATGCATATTACATACTTACATGCATCTATACATTATATACATTGTATACAACATGTAAAAATAGAAGAGGGAAAAAGGGGAAAAACTGAAATGGAAAGGGAAGGGAAGGAAAATGTAAGGAAAAGGGAAAACAGTGGACATATACATGCTTGTATCATATATTCTACATTACCATACATGCTATCATTATATATTGCATTATATTATTTATATATTATGCATTCATATCTATCATTACATGTATACCTTGCATTCATATCTAGCATTCAATATATACTTTCATGCATACATTGTATCATTCTTTCATTCATGCATTTATGCATTGCTTACATATATTATATTAATTGCATTCCTACATGCTTGTATTCAACCATATATATACATTAATGTAAAGAGGATATATATCATATATATATCATTTCATTCATCTAACATATCATGTATTACATACTCTATATTTATATAATATCCATACTACATAGGCTCATAGGTTACACAAAATGCATATATCGTATAGTCACTCTTCTACTTAAAACCAATACTGTACCAATTGGGCCTCTACTAAATTCTAGGATTAAATATGTTTTAGCCCTTCGTATTAGCTTTCCGAAACTTCAAACGGATTGCATTTTCGTGTCCGGAAGCTCCCGAAATCGCGAAAATACCGAAACACGTTCGTCTTTCGTACAACTGACACTCAAATAATTCTACAAAAAGTTACGTAAAGAATTTGGCTTATTAAAATATATATTTGGAAAGCTAACTTCGATACGGTTCTTTCAAAAAAAACGGGAGATAAATCAGAGTTCTAAGCTAAAAGTTGTGATATTTCTAAGTTACTTTGGTTAATAAAAACGTGGATGAATATTATGACGAATTTGAGTTATTTTGGACAAAAGAACACATATAGGCCAAGATACTTAGATACAAACATAGGTATCCAAATGAAACTCATTCTAACCATCCTAACTAAGATTAATCCACTCTCTAACCATTCTAAAACTGAATTTAAATATCTATTTAAACTATTATCATACATACATACACATGGGGTGTCCTAATTTGGGATCTATCAAGTAGGACACAAGACACATATCTAAAATTCTCAAGAGAGCTCCAAATGGCCTCAAATTTCAATCTAAATGGGACACATGCATGAGGATGGATCCTACGGATTCAAAACTAATTTATATGCAAAGAAAATCGATTTAGAGGATGGGTTTTACCTATTGGGAGTGGAATCCCAATGAAATCCTTTAGGACACGGCTCCGATACGAAGATCCCTCAAAGTGGACACTCCTCCTTGCACTCCTCTTCCAATCCTTGGTAGCACCCTTTCCTTGGAGAATGGGAATAATTGAGGGAAGGTTTGGTGAAGGAATGATTTGATTTGGAGATCAAATCAATGGGAAGGCTCTCTAAAATTAGGGAAGAACAAAAGGAAAATAAAAGAGGCAAGATTGTAATAAATGAAATGAATCATTCTCCCCTAAAGGTGGCTGCCATAAAGAGTCCATTAGGGCTAATAGGAAATGTCCTAATTGCCCCTCTCTAGTCTGATATGGTTAAGTCTAGACTAGGTTCAAGTTTGGGGTCAAAATGATCTAGTTTTGAGTCTCTAACTTAACCATTCTAACATGATAAAAATTAGTTTAATTAACTAACTTAAATTTTGGGTTTTGTGGGCCATGCTTAACTTAATATTGGGTCCCATCTAGAGTTTAAGCTACCCGGGTCACAATACAAGTCGGAACGAGACGAAACTCAAACCCGACTAAACAAATCCAATAAAAACAATATTAAAAATATAAAATTTTCCCAAAATATTAAAATATGAAAAATGACCAAAATCATAATACAACAATTTAAATATTATTAAAATAATCTAAAATTCACCAATTAATCAAAATCCTAAATAATTCAAAAGTCACAAAATGACCAAAATATCCTTAGCCTAAAAAGTTGTAAATAGTCATTCTAATCACATGGTTAGGTCCCCATGGTCATGGTTAGTCTCTAGGCTCAACAGTTCTAGGGTTCACTAGCTAACATATCAAAATTATAATTCACCAATTTTAAATAGTATTAAATTAATTACAAATTTTCATAAATCATAAATCCTATTATTAAATAATAAACTTTTACAAAAGTTCAAAATTACCCTCATTTTAGAAAAAGTGGGTGTTATACAAGTCTACCCTCCTTAGAAAATTTTGTCTTCGAAATTAAGATGGTCGTACTTCTTCTAGAGTCTCGTCCCCAACAATCAAAGTCTCAGAACTTACCTAAATCATACAATTTAAAAGAATAGCATACAGGGTCATGGCATACGGTGGTAGTGGAAGTCTCATCTAGGTATACTAGTTACACTAGACCAAAACAATCATAGGGTATCAAAACTTACAAGCAATCAGGGGTGTTAAACTGGAAAAGATACAGAAATAACAAATCATCAAGGCTTTAAGACATAATCAAAATCAAAATTTAAAGCACAAATGTCGAGCATTAAAATCCAATCACAATATATATATAGAAAGAGAGTGTTAGAAGGGGAAAATGTAGCATTATGTAAAGGTTATGTGGTGTGTATGGGTGTATGTGGACATGTTCATAGGGTTAGATAGTAGACATGTGTGTGTGTGTGTGTGAAATATACATAAAAGTCTATAGGAGGATTTGGGTTTCAAAACAATAGCTATCAAGTTACACTACTCATGGCATATTGGTTAAACAATCTACAATGCACAACCTATTTACTCATAACATGCATGGCTAACCATATATATACATATATCTATATGTATAGAGAGGTAGAGATTTAGTTATGTATCTATATACATTATAACAGTATGCATAAACTATATATATATATATATACCTATATAGATATATGAACATAACATAGAGATAAAGAGTTAGGTTTACATGGCAGTTGTGAACATTAGTGTACGTTAGTGTAGAGTGTCAAGAGTACAGGGGTTATAACATAAAATGAAGGGTTCAATCATTCAGTTCAGTTTAGCATTACATATTAAATCTGAAATTGAACGAAACATTTAAAATCAATGTGAAAAATGTTAACATATATTCAGTTTCAGGATTTTGGAGAAATTTAAACATCAAAACCAACTCAATGTTCACCACAACCACAACCTAACATGTAAGAGTATGAAACCTAACATTATATCCCTACATACAACAATGTATATGGCTCAAAACATTACATTTAAAAACTGCAAATTGAACTAATCACTTAGAATCCAGTGTTAAAGGGTTAATATGCACACAGTCTTAGATTTGACAAATTCAAACACAAAACTTAACCAATTTCTTTAAGAATTGAAACCATGTATATAACATACATGTGCAGTGATGTAAACAACAACTAATAATATAAAATTTATATTTAAATTACGAATTTAAACTGAAAAAAATAGAGAACTACTCTCTGATACTGTATTGTGTCAGAAATATTGGAGTTTTGAGAATTTAACATCAAAAATATATTAATGTGCATTTAGATAGGTTGGTAATCAAAGTGTAGCATGTATACGTGTCAGGCAAGGTGTCTGTGTCCACTATATATATATATATATATATATATATATATATATATATATATATATATATATATATATATATATATATATATATATATTAAAAGGTGATACAAGAATGATGGCAAGAAGAAAATAATGATAAAATCTGTTCTGCTGATCTGTTTAAAAGAAGGAACCATTCTGAAACCAGAGCTATAATATCAAATCCAGATAAGGTCTAGCAAAATCATCAATTTATTGTATTATGAAGAAATTCGTAGCAAGAAGTTACATAAAGGTTCATAATAACAGCTAAAGCTACTCCTACTCCTAAGTTAAATAATGAGAAGCAAAACAAACAAACAAATTTTTTTTTAAACTAATACAAGTAATAATGGCAAGAAGAAAATAATGATAAAATCCTTTCTTGCTCAATCTGTTAAAAAAAAGGGGACCATTTGAGATCAGAGCTATACAAGCAAGTCTAAGATAAGGCCTAAGACAATTCGTCAATTCATTACATTAGGAAGGAATTATATCCAATAAAGTTATACAAGGGATTATATCAACAATTAAAACTGTTTTTTACTCCTAAGTTAAGTGATGAAGAAACAATTTTTTTTAAGGCTGAAATACAAGGTAGAGATGATTGTTTTTTTAAAAAAAAAGCTTTAGAGATATAATCTGATAGTCATATGTGTCTTCCTGAAATTATGTTGTCAGAATTCTGCCACGCTAATAAGCATAGCTGCAATAAACGATGGAGTCCATAATAAGGCATACACCTATAATCATATTATCTAGAATTCTTACCACGTCACCCGGTATGGCTGCAAGAAAATCTAGATTTCATAACTAAGATAAGTATAGCTATATTAGGCTCTACGTCCTTGTCATGCTAGCAAATATGAATGCAATAAATTCTAAATTCCATAATAAAGTAGACTTTTACCTTTCTCACTGTCCTTATCAAGTATGTTATCAGGTTATACCTTAATTCCAAAAAAAATGTATATATACATATAAATACAAACTCAAATTCAACAACTAACATCAAGATTCAAAATTCAACAATAATCCATCAAAATCAAGTTCAATAACAGGAAGTAAAGGTAAATCGAATCAGGGGAAAAATAGATTTCAAATCAAAGTTAAAATAAGATTCTCAAGGGTTATCCCAGGAATCTCTCAAGGAGGCCTAACTGTGATTGAGTACCTTCAAAAATATATCCTAATCTTACTGCATGCTGTAGTGATACTATAGTTCGAATACCACTACATAAAATCGACCTACATGGGCCACCACTAAAAACGTGTCACGACCCGCACCCTAGAGTAAGGGCACAAGAAGTGGGTATGTCCAGCCTACGCCGCAGTGTCGGCAGTAGAACGCTATCCTAGGTCAATCATCTAACAATATAAGGTACATGTACAGTATATACACTCCGAATGGAGGTGACATAGAAGAATACAGTTTCAATCACATCTAAGGTGGAATACGATAAAAAGATAGATAGATAAAACTGAAATCCACAAAGAGATACAAGTAGATAGAAGTCTAAGTGTCTAAGATATCACAAATCCATTTAATGTCACAAATCTCAAATACAGTAATCCATAAAGTAAATACAACTCGAGACAACTGAAAATAAATAAGAAAACTCTAGCTAGCTACTCCAACCTCTACTGTGTCTCCTCTAGGCTAGCAAGTAACCTCCAAGCTATCTGTAAAATTTATCAACAGGTCCAGTTAGGACAGGAGCGAGCACAATACATCTCAACAAGTCATAGCAGGAAAGGAAATATAATCATGCTAGAGAATAAAATACAGGAACTGAAGAATAGCATAATGTAAAAGAGAGACTGTAAGTAGATATCTATGATATATAAAAGAGAGAGAGTGCTAGTGATTCAGAGTACAGGATAAACATGTGAATGGCTAGGGACTGATTCATGATTACACTATGAAATTGATTCATGATTACACTACTTGGAATTATCCACATGTTCATTTATACTCCCCCATCCCCAATCAATACACAAGGATCCAGTCAAGTTACGTTAAGATTCATGATTATAACACATTGTCCATAAAGGGTGATTCATGAATTGATTCGTGAAGGCTCGGTGATCATGAGAGTACATGAGACACTAGCTGATTCTCGAAGATTCATGATAATAGAAGCAAGAGATACATGATGTAAGTGAAACACACGAGATAAGAGTATTTGATGCTCCCGAGAGGGATAACATCTCATGAAGGGATCCATATAGTACTAATCCGTGTTACCAACGTGTCAGCATCAAGTAGAATAATCTAAAGCAGGAAATATAATCCTAAACAAGATACGAAATGATAAGAGAATGTACTCGCTTGATAACCTGAACAGCTGACAGGTATAGAGGTCCAAACTGAAGCCACAGAGTCCTATTTAGAGCAACACAGGTCAAGATGTATACGAGAGATGATAAATGAAATGTACAATGCATCTGTATGCTGTCTAGGTCAAACTAGACTAAAGTCAACACTTGGTCAAATCTAGTCAACCACACTAGTCAAATTAGGTCAACTAGGTCAAGTCCTAGCCCAAACAAGTCTAACAAGTCTTACTAGGCCTAACCAAGCCTAGGCTATCACTCACACAATCACAAGACAATGTAAACCACAATAATGCATAATATAAAAATAGATAATATATAAATACATACCTTCATACATACATGCATATCCACATTACATACATATTTATATATATAGGCATATGTAACATCATGCATTTTTATATAGTTACATAGATATATGCATTCATGCACATTTACATACATACTTTTATACATTATATATGTTAACATTCATTACAATGCATTATATTTTACTTATACCTTTGATTGATTGACTCATTCATATATGACATTCATTCATGCATATTACATACTTACATGCATCTATACATTATATATATTGTATACAACATGTAAAAATAGAAGAGGGAAAAAGGGGAAAAAAACTGAAATGGAAAGGGAAGGGAAGGAAAAGGGAAAACAGTGGACATATACATGCTTGCATCATATATTCTACATTACCATACATGCTATCGTTATATATTGCATTATATTATTTATATATTATGCATTCATATCTATCATTACATGTATACCTTGCATTCATATCTAGCATTCATTATATACTTTCATGCATACATTGTATATCATTCTTTCATTCATGCATTTATGTATTGCTTACATACATTATAGTAATTGCATTCCTACATGCTTGCATTCAACCATATATACATTAATGTAAAGAGGATATATATCATATATATATATCATTTCATTCATCTAACATATCATGTATTACATACTCTATATTCATTTAATATCCATACTACATAGGCTCATAGGTTACACAAAATGCATATATCGTATAGTCACTCTTCTACTTAAAACCAATACTGTACCAATTGGGCCTCTACTAATTTCTAGGATTAAATTATGTTGTAGCCCTTCGTGTTAGCTTTCCGAAACTTCAAACGGATCGCATTTTCGTGTCGGAAAGCTCCCGAAATCGCAAAAATACCGAAACACGTTCGTCTTTCGTACAGCTGATACTCAAATAATTCTACAAAAAGTTACATAAAGAATTTGGCTTATATAATATATATTTGGAAATCTAACTTCGATACGGTTCTTTTAAAAAAAACGGGAGATAAATCAGAGTTCTAAGCTAAAAGTTATGATATTTCTAAGTTGCTTTGGTTAATAAAAACGTGGATGAATATTATGACGAATTTGAGTTGTTTTGGACAAAAGAACACATATAGGCCAAGATAATTAGATACAAACATAGGTATCCAAATAAAAATCATTCTTACCATCCTAACTAAGATCAATCCACTCTCTAACCATTCTAATACTGAATTTTAATATCTATTTAAACTATTATCATACATACATACACATGGGGTGTCCTAATTTAGGATCTATCAAGTAGGACACAAGACACATATCTAAAATCCTCAAGAGAGCTCCAAATGGCCTCAAATTTGAATCTAAATGGGACACATGCATGAGGATGGATCCTACAGATTCAAAACTAATTTATATGTAAAGGAAATCGATTTAGAGGATGTGTTTTACCTATTAGGAGTGGAATCCCAATAAAATCCTTTAGGACACGGCTCCGATACGAAGATCCATCAAAGTGGACACTCCTCCTTGCACTCCTCTTCCAATCCTTGGTAGCACCCTTCCCTTGGAGAATGGGAATGATTGAGGGAAGGTTTGGTGAAGGAATGATTTGATTTGGAGATCAAATCAATGGAAAGGCTCTCTAAAATTAGGAAAGAACAAAAGGAAAATAAAAGAGGCAAGATTGTAATGAATAAAATAAATCATTGTCCCCTAAAGGTGGATGCCATAAAGAGTCCATTAGGGCTAATGGAAAATGTCCTAATTGCCCCTCTCTAGTCTCATATGGTTAAGTCTAGACTAGATTCAAGTTTGGGGTCAAAATGATCTAGTTTTGAGTCTCTAACTTAACCATTCTAACATGATAAAAATTAGTTTAATTAACTAACTTAAATGTTGGGTTTTGTGGGCCATGCTTAACTTAATATTGGGTCCCATCTAGAGTTTAAGCTACCCGGGTCACAATACAAGTCGGAACGAGACGAAACACAAACCCGACTAAACAAATCCAATAAAAACAATATTAAAAATATAAAATTTTCCCAAAATATTAAAATATGAAAAATGATCAAAATCATACATCAATTTAAATATTATTAAAATAATTTAAAATTCACCAATTAATCAAAATCCTAAATAATTCAAAAGTCACAAAATGACCAAAATACCCTTAGCCTAAAAAGTTGTAAATAGTCATTCTAATCACATGGTTAGGTCCCCATGGTCATGGTTAGTCTCTAGGCTCAACAGTTCTAGGGTTCACTAGCTAACACATCAAAATTATAATTCACCAATTTTAAATAGTATTAAATTAATTAAAAATTCCCATAAATCATAAATCCTATTATTAAATAATAAACTTTTACAAAAGTTCAAAATTACCCTCATTTTAGAAAAGTGGGTGTTACACCTGCACTCGGATACACCGTAGAGCAACATCCTCGAACTGCGTCGACTTGATCCTCTCCACCAAGTTCAACTGAATCTGAAGGCCCCACATCTGCATATGAACTCCTGGCACAATCACCTCAATCCCCAGGCTCTCCGAATCTGCTAGCAAGTGACGATCCATAGTCAAATACATGGCTGTCGGATACCTACTCAAGGTATCGGCAACCATGTTGGCCTTCCCTGGGTGATACTGTAGTGAGATGTCAAAGTCTTTCATCAGCTCCAACCACCTGCGTTGCCTCATATTGAGCTTCTTATGTGTAAACACATACTTCAAGCTCTTATGATCTGTGAAGATCTCCACCCTCTCTCCATATAAGTAGTGTTTTCACAACATCAAAGCAAAAATCACTACTGACAACTCCAAGTCGTGGGTAGGGTAGTTCTTCTCATCGGAACGTAACTACCTGGAAGCATAGGCAATTACCTTCCCATGTTGTTGCAAGACACACCCCAAACCCTTCTCTGAGGCATCACTGTAGATAGTGAACCCTCCTGATCCTGATGGCAAAGTCAGAATTGGAGCTGTCGTCAGCCGCTTCTTGAACTCATCAAAAGCGACTTGACACTCCTCTGACCAAACAAATTCTGTATCCTTCCGGGTCAGCCTAGTCAATGGCTCTGTAATTCGAAAGAAATCCTGCACGAACCTCCTGTAATAGCCTGCCAGTCCCATGAAGCTTCTGATCTCTGCTACTGAACTCGGTGCCGACCAAGCCTCAACTGTCGTGATCTTCTTCGGGTCCACTGAGATCCCATCTCCAGTCACCACATGACCCAAGAAGTCAACTCTGTCCAAAAAGAATTAACACTTCGAGAGCTTACCATACAACCTCTCCCTCCTGAGTGTCTCCAGAACCACTTGCAAGTGCTCCTCATGCTCCTCCTCAGTCTTTGAATATACCAGGATATCATCGATGAACACCACCACAAACTTGGCCAAGTACTGGTGGAACAACTTGTTCATCAAGTTCATAAATACCGCCGGAGTGTTGGTCAGCCCAAACGGTATAACCAAGAACTCAAACTGACCACATCGCGTCCTTAAGGCGGTCTTCGGGATATCCTCCTTCTTCACCTTTACCTGATGATAACCTGACCTCAGATCAATCTTCGAAAAAACCCGAGCTCCGCTCAACTGATCAAAGAGATCATCAATCCGCGGCAGTGGGTATCTGTTCTTGATCGTGAGGTTGTTGAGTGCCCTGTAGTCGATACACATCCATACCGACCCATCCTTCTTGGGTATAAAGAGTACCAGAGTACCCCAAGGTGAAGAACTCGATCAGATGAAGCCCTTGTCCTGCAGCTCATCCACCTGCTTCTTCAATTCCACCAACTCACTGTTGTTCACTCGATAGACATGCTGAGAAATCGGTTCCGTGTCGGGAACCAAGTCTATCGAGAACTCAACATCCCTGTCCAGTGGAAGTCCTGGCAACTCCTCCGGAAAGACGTCCATGAACTCTGTAATCAAGGGATGGAGAACCGCCTGCTCCACGACTGAAACTCTGCAGAAAAGTCCGCTGCTCTGCTCCGCCTGCCATCGGATGAACTCGAACACTGGCTCTCCTGGCGCTCCAAACAGAACTCTACCCCCACGGCAATCTATGCTGGCGTGACGTCTGCTCAACCAATCCATACCTAATACGATATTATAGTTCGGTAGTGGCATTACGAGCAGACTCATCTCCAACTCTCGGCCTCCCAAAATAACACTCTGCCCTCTGCAAACCTCACTCACGAGGATAATACCACCTTCGGTCGTGATCTTGCAGGTCCTAGGCAATAGTTTAGATACTAGGCAGTGTCTAACAGCAAATGATATAGACACAAAACTGTAGGATGCCCCAAAATCAAATAAAGCGAAAGCTAGAATGGAGTCGAGTAGAACAGAACCTGCGATCACCTCCCCAACAGCCTCTGCATTCTCGGTCGGCATGGAGAAAGCTCGCCCCTGCTGGCCTCCCCTGGCCTACTGCTGGTGCTGCACGAACCGCTGCTGTTGAGAGAAATTAGGAATGACGGAGGAAGGTCTCTGTACAGGCGGAGGTGTACCTCTAATGTAGCAGAAATGCCAACCTGAGTCGGTACAACAGGAGCTACGATCTCGAGGCCCTGCCGAACAGGACGAGAGGTGGCCAACCTTTCGATAGTATCCTCCGGACCGGAGCGATGAGATCGTATCTCCATAACCATCATAAAGACAGATCAAAAACAAGAAGCAATTACTGAGAATGAAGCAAAAAATCAAAGGAGGACAGTTTATATTCAAGGGAAGACAATAAGCAGCAAATTTAGATAAAACGAATCTGATTAAGAGTTTTTCCTAATGTGATTGAGTACTATCAAAAATATCCTAGTCCTACTGCAGGCTGTAGTGATACTCTAGTTCGAATACCACTGCAATTCTAAACTGGACCTGCATGGGCCACCACTAAAAACGTGTCACGACCTGCACCCAGTGTAGGGGCACGAGAAGTGGATACATCCAGCCTACGCCGCAGTGTCGGCGGTAGAACGCTGTCCTAGGTCACAACATCTAACAATATAAGGTACCTGTATAGTATATACACTCTGAATGGAGGTGACAATACAAAGTACAACTCAATCACAACTAAAGAAGAAAGTACGATAAGATAGATAGATGAAATCAATAAAATCTACAGATGATAAATACAAGATAAGATAGAGAACTAAATATCTAAGATAAATAACTCCATATTATCCAGAATAACAAATCCCCAAATAAGTACAGTGTATCCAATAAGACAGAATGGTAAATATATACTCGTCTAGCTAACTAGCCTAGACTACTGGGTAATGTCCTCTGCAAGTACTGGGTCCTCCTGAGAGTCTAGCTCACATGTGTCATCTAGGCCTGCTCCATAGTAAGTGGGACAGAACTCCTCAATATCATCTGTAATATTTCAACAGGTCCAGTCAGGACGGTAGCGAGCACATTACATCTCACGCAGTTCATAATATGACAGGATATATAAATATGCAATAGAGTAAGATACATAAAATACTGTAGAATATACATGAGTAAAAGAGAGAGAACTGTAATATAAATAAATACTAAGAGTTTCACATGAGTATACTACTTTAGAATCGTTCACATGACCATTTATACTCCCCCTACCCCAATCAATACACAAGGATCCAGACAGGTTATGTTATTGCACATGATATCACGTGAAGGCCCATAATAGGGTGCACATGATTATATACATGGGGGCTACGTGAACATGAGAGTACTTGAATCACGAGAGTGCACATGAATAGTGAAAGTACCGGAGTACATGATGAAAGTGAAATGCACATGACATACGGTAACCCGATGCTCCCGAGGGTGATAACATCTCATGAAGGGATCCACATAGTACCAATCCGTGTTACCAACGTGACAGCATCAAGTAAAGTAATCTAGAGCGTAAATGTAAATCCTATCAAGTATGAAATGGTCAGAGAATGTTCTCGCCTGATATCCTGAGTGTCCGAATGAAATACTGTCTGAGGAGTGGTGTCTGGCTCCTATTCAGAACAGCACAAGTCACAACATATCCAAATTTGGTAAAATAAACTGCTATGTTGCATTCTATAAGATGTTTGGGTCAATCTAGGCTAAAGTCAACCTTTGGTCAACTCTAGTCAACTACTCTAGTCAAACTAGGTCAACTAGGTCAAACCTAACCCAAACAAGTCTCACTAAGCCTAACCAGCCTATTCTAGCGAGCACACATCATACACAAGTGACACAAGCTAACATAACACAACACTCATGTGTATACATTTCATATACACATAGGCTTGCACATTGGGATACACATAGGCTATACTACATAGGCTATATGCCATATACACATATATAGGCATGCACACATATTCAATTTCCACATATATATATACTAAAATCATATGGACAATATACACATATCTATATTACATTACATTTTATCACACAAGATTATATATTATATATGTATACATATACACATAGAGAGAGATAGGGTGTCATGCACATATGTGTGGGTGTGTTTCATATGGTGGCAGTACCACATAGGCTCCTGTGTGTGGCAGGAAGTGGGTGTGTTTGTGTATCATAGGGTCTTAGGTCTTTGTGTGTGTGTAAATAGGGCATATGCATTTGTGTGTATCCATATTATTCTCAGCCTTATAGAGTATACAAAACAGTGTGGTAAATCACATGCTAGTGTAATGTGTGTGTGTGAATGGTTTGGAACACTACACACATCTCAGTCTTACACATCAATGTACACGAAACAGTCAACAAATTGATATCCCAACTGAAATCGAAAACCAATATCAAACAGCACCATGATTCCTATTGCAACTTAAACTCAGCTGAATATAGGAAATCAATATTGAAATTAATCACCAAGGAAAAACAGAAATCCCTATTTAAAACTCTGAAATCAATGTTCATAAGACAGTTTGCAATTCTCAGATTTTGTAGTCCAAAGGCATTTCGAAAGCCAAAATTCACATGCTAATATGAAAACCAAACTTGTAGTTTAATCTCAGTTATATATAGGTAAACAAACATCACAATTTAATCATGCAAACAGTTAAACATATATTTTAAATCTCAGAAAATCATTGACATATACATGTATCAGAAAATTAGGGAAATTGACAAATTCGAATAAAAAATGCAACTAATATTCAAATTAGAGGGTTGGTAATAGATGTGTCATGTGTGAGTGTGTCGCGAGTGTGTTCCAGTGTCCAAGAACTGGACACAATGTGTCTAAAACCTATCCCAAACTCGTGTCTCACAATCCAGTACACAGTTCTCGTGCACGTGTTCACGCGTGTCTAGCACACGACACACGACACGTGTGTCTACGTGGTTATGTCTACGTGTAGCCCAACACTAGGGCTACATATTGCACATACCACGACGTGTCCTCGTGGTGTCCTGTACGGACACGAGGCGCATGTCAGTGCGTGAATCCGACAGTGCAACGTGCAGTGCAACACAGTACGTGTCCAATACGGGCACGATTTCTCCCCGTGTCATGCATCATATGCTCCCAAATTTTGGGAGCATAATGACAGTCATTTCCCTATCCTGCTTATCGAATTTTGTGCCATCTCTTGCTGTGTCCATGGAGAAATCGGACATGGGCAGCAGGACACCCGACCGAGTCCCCGTGCAGTAAGTTCGTATCCATTTTGGACACGGACACAGCTCGATATGAGCTCAGAGTTAGGGTTCTATAATCCCCACGTGTAGGGCTACGAGAATATGAATTAGTTTAGCAAAATACGAAAATCTATTCCTAAGTGGCATTCTAACAAATACTTGCACATACACATTGACACGTGTCCGATACGGACACCAAATGGACACGACTTCTAACCAAATTTGAGGGACATCTAGGGGACACCTAGATCTAGGCTAGGATGCAAAGAAATCAGAATAATAACATAATTTAAAGGGTTTTACCTATAGTGTCCAATGGCAAGAAAACCCCCAAAATAGAGTGTTCCTTCTTGCTAGCTCAAATCTCCAAATTGTTCAAAAGCTAGGATTTCTCTCCATAATCAGAAAATAAAGGAGTATTAGACTCTAATGCAAGAAACTATAGTCAAAAAGGAATTAACATAGAAAAGTTATAGATTAGGGAAGAATGGCCATACCTTTCCTTTTCAAAAGTGTTGATTCAATATAAAAGAGGCAAGAACCAAAGGAAGAGAGACTTTATAGGGGGAAGCCCTAGGTGGCCGGCCATAGTAAGTGGAAATTAGGGTTAGGGTTTAGTCTAGAGGGCTTGGGCCAAGTTTTAATAGTCATGGAAATTAATTCATGAGTGTCCTTAAACCTAGTCTTTATTCTCCTATTTCAAACTGATTTCTAAATGACTAACTTAGGTTGACTTAAGTTAGACTAGGATCCTACCATGCTAATCAAGTCACTATAGCTAGAGTCAACATCTAGGTGAGTCTCCAAAGTCTCAACTAGCCAAAGTCAAAATAACAATCACCACTCCAATAAATCAAAATAAATTCAAACTTAACAAAATGACCAAAATACCCTCAAGCTAAAATATGGTAGTGACATCCCACTGGGGGACTTTTTGTGGATCTATTACCCTTTTTTGCATCTGGAGTTGCGAGCAATAGATTTAAATAATATTTTGTGGACCTATTACCCTTTTGTGCACCGGTAGTGCGAGTAATAGATTTGATAACTTCTGTGGACCTATTACCCTTTTGTGCACTTATGGTGTGGGTAATAAATTTGAAACAAAATCTAACAGAGGTAATATGGACGTGATAGGTTCTGCGGTCTTAACACCCTAATTTTATCGCAGATTGGGTACATGTGTTAAGTTAGGAGTCATCTATATCAGAGGTAATATGGACATAACATACGATAATCATGAATAATTTTTGGTGGACCAATTATCCTTTTGCGCACTGGTGGTGCGGGTAATAGATTTTGAGACAAAATCCAATAGAGGTAATATGGACGTGATAGGTTCTATGGTCTTAATAACATGATTTTATCCCAGATTGGGTACATGTGTTAAGTCAAGAGACTATCGGTATCAGAGATAATATGGACGTGACACACGATAATCAGGACCAAGAAGTTTGCTCAGAGATGGCAATAAGCCTGGTGAACTCCGACGGGGTGAAGCATCAGGATGGAAGTTCAGAGGTATTTAAGGAAGTACCAAAAGTTCAGGATGGTGTACATAACACGACTGTCTGGAAGATTTGGTGGTTTGAGGAAGTACCAACATGTCCTTAGACATAGTATTTCTTCAGGAATTTGCCATTTATGGGCATCATGAGCAAGTCTCCATTCTGTTTCATGAGCCGGCATACGTCGTTGGAAAATACAGTCTCGATGATGAATGGACCCTCCCTTTTGGGCTGGAATTTGTCGGCAGTTTTGTGAGTCATGACCATCGGTCTGCGAACGACCAAGACGAGATCGCCTAGTTGAAATGTCCTCTGGTTGACTTTCTTATTAAAGGCCCGAGAGATGCGTGCTTGATAGAGCTCGATGCTTTATTGAGCTTGCAAACGCTTCTCGTCTAAGGCTTCCAATTCTTGTAGCCGTTGGCGGTAGTTATCGTTCGATGTCAACCGGTAAGTAAGGGCCACACGAAGCGAGGGGATCTGGGTCTCCAATGGGAGAACTGCCTCGCTTCCGTACACCAGAGAGAACGGTATATTTCCTGTAGCCGTCCGACTCGTAGTGTGGTACGCCCATAAGCATTCGCCTAGCTTTTCATTCCAGTCGTGCATGTTTGAAGACACGAACTTTTTGAGAAGCTTGATTATGGTCTTGTTAAAAGCTTCAGCCAAACCATTAGCCGATGGGTTGTATGTCATTGAAGCACATTCTGAATCCGATTCTTGTCACAGAATTGATAGAAGCATGGCTTGCGAACTACGGACCATTGTCATGAATGATCCTCCGGGGCAGTCCAAAACGATAGATGACGTGATGTTTTATAAAACTGATCACGTTTGATGTCTTTACCTCTGCCAACGGAACAGCTTTCGCCCACTTGGAGAAGTATTCGGTGATTGCAAGTATAAACTGGTGTACCCTAGACGACGGCGGGGTGATTGGGCCAATGATGTCCATTCCCCATACTTTAAATAGCCAAGAGGCTACTGTTGGGTGCAAGAATTCGGATGGCAGATGTATGAAGTCTGCGTAGATCTGACAAGCCTTACACTTCTTTGCATAATCGACAGCGTCTGCTACCATCGTTGGCCAGTAATAACCCATTCGACGGAGACGGTCCTGCAACTTCGGGCCAGGTTGGTGAGCCCAATAAATGCCATCGTGAGCCTCGCGTAGGGCTTCTTTGGCTTCTGTATTTGACAGGCATCTTAGTAGTAGCCCGTCGTAGGATCGTCGATATAAAATTTTGTTTTCTGTGTCATAAAAGAATCTGAGAGAACGCCTTCTGATTGAAGTTGCTTCTTTCACATTCTCAGGCAGGATTCCGTAGACTGCAAAATCGATGAACGGGAGTCTCCAGTCTTGCACGTCATTGATTATCTGGGCGGAGTAACTCATACCTAGTTGAACGTTGTTTTTGGGACAGACCAGCTCAAGGCCTACCACGTCGACTAGATGATGAGCATGGTTTGGAACCGCCAAAGAAGCGGCGAGGCCTGCTAGGGCATCGACTTCAATATTTTGGAGCCTAGGAACATGATCTATAAAGAATCCTTCCAAGGTTGCAATGATGGCAATTGTTGTCTGATGGTAAGGAATTAGGTCTGCGTTGCGAACCTCGTATGAGCCTGGGATTTGATTAACAATCAACTGCGAGTCGTAATACGCTTCTAGGTATTCGACCCCCAGCTCTTTTGTGAGTCGGAGCCCGATGACTAGATTATTACATTCAGCTATATTATTTGAACAGGGTTCAGAGAGAGAGAGTATGCCCGATTGACCACCAATCCAGAGGGAAAAATTAATATTATCCCGACTCCAGCGATAATATCACCTTGGGGCCCCGTCCTTGAAGCGTCGTCTAAGAACATTCGCCAAACATCATCATGTGAAGTCATGTTTGAGTTAACAACTTTGTCTGGGATTTCTTCATAGATTCTGGTAGTTTCTGAGCCTAGATGGGCTGCTAGGAAGTCGGCCAAGGCTTGACCTTTGACAGCCTTCTGTGGAACGAAAACCATGTCGTAGGGGGATAATAGTATCGCCCAGGTGGCTATACGAAAACTGAGTGAGCCTGGCATGGTCATGAGAACCCTGAGGGGGTTAACTCATGAGATAACATGGATGGTCATCCATGTCACATAGTGTCGTATTTTCTGAATGTCGAACACCAAGGCAAGGCAATCCTTCTCCACGGCGGTATACCTATGCTCCTGCCCACCATTATTCGACTGAGGTAATAGATAGCTTGTTCATGCCCTGTGTCATTGTTCTACGCTTGCAAGGTGCGAGGGAGTGTTCCATCGCCCGTACATAGAGCAGGAAGGGCTTTCCAGCGACCGGGGCTACCAGAATTGGCGAATTCGATATGTATTGTCATGACCTGCACCCTAGAGTAAGGGCACGAGACATGGGTACTTCCAGCCTACGTCGCAGTGTCGGCGGTAGAACGCTGTCCTAGGTCAAACATCTAACAATATAAAGGTACCTGTACAGTATATACTCTCCGAATGGAGGTGATATAGCAGATACAGTCTCAATCACAACTAAGGTAGAGCGAGATAAAAGATAGGTAAAACATAAAATCCAAAAGAGATACAGCAGATAGAAGTCTAAGTGTCTAAGATACACAAACCCAGAAAACATCTCAAAGCTCAATACAGTAATCCATAGAATAAATACAACTCAATACAACTGAAATAACTAACTATACAACCTCTACTATGTCTCCTCTAGGCTAGCAGGCAACCTCCAGGCTATCTGTAAAATTTATCAACAGGACCAGTCAGGATAGGAACGAGCACATCTCATCTAGAAAACCCAAGTAAATGACAGAGAACTATACAACAGTTATAGACAGTTATATTGATGAAAATGACAGTTTATATTCAGGTGATGGTAAGAAAGAGAGATAAAGTGCAAGGAAAGTAAATACTAAACAAGAGAAGTATCATAGCAATGAAGACTGTAAAAATAGAACTAGCTGAACCAGGGTAATATGATATAAAGTCCAGACAGAAAATGTAACCAGTGTAAAACCTATGTAAATCCAGTACGGGATGAATCTAATACAAGATGAATCCAGTAAGGAACGATTCCAGTATAGTGATCAACGATTCCATGGTGAGTCCAGCCTATACTCTAGCAGTGTGTTTTAAAATACCGAGTTCGACATATAAACGGCTGTGGGTAATCAGGCACATCCCTCACTGATCAGGCGAGAGATGGCTATGCTTCCAGTAGATTCCAGTAGGAAAATTCCAGATTGGGGTATGTCTACATGTCTCACTCTAGTATTTCGCCTCCCAGCAAGTGAATCCAGAATTCCGACACAATGATTCAAGATGAGTCCAGCCAAAATATAATGATACCAGTAAATGATTCCAGTAAAATGATTCCAGTTAAATGATTCCAGTAGGTGATTCCAGTAATAGAGATGATACCAGTAATAGAGGCCAGAAAATAAAAGTGTGTCGTATACATGAATCCAGAAATATCCACATGTGTTGTAACAGAGAATCGTATACAACTAACTAGAACTGAAGTACAGTAATTGACAAGTAAATGAGAGAACTATCAGAGAATGTACTCGCCTGATGTCTGAATGTCCATGGTAAAGATACTGTCCGAGGAGAGGTGTCTGGATCCTAATTAGAACAGCACAAGTCACAACATGTCCAGAAGGGTAATATAAAGCACTACAATGCATTCTACATGAATCTAGGTCAAACTAGGCCAAAGTCAACCCTTGGTCAACTCTGGTCAACTGCACTAGTCAAACTAGGTCAAACTAGGTCATGTCCTAACCCAGCAAGTCTTACTAGGCCTAACCAAGACTATCCTAGCAAGCACACATCAATAAAAGGCTATACAAGCTAACATACACCCAACTCTATATAGCATGCAATTATTCAATACTCAAATAGGCAAGAATTCACATTGGATATACACTAGGTAATCTATTACTTTAAGCTATATATGTCTACACATATATACACATGCATATATTGGTATTCAACATTAGGTCTATAATCATGGCATTTCAAATGGTTATATAAACTTATATATTACAACACAATATGCTAACATATATATAATATACATACATAGCTAAGTTAACTATATTCATAATTACTTATTTAAGAGGCTATGTGTGTGTATGTGAACATGGCAAAAGGGCAAGTGAGGGTTAAATGGGCATACATAGTGTATACATATCAAAGAGTGTCAAAGTGTAAGTGAACAATGTGTCAAGTGTGATAGTGTCAACATAGTGTAAGGGGATACATGAGGTAATATAGGATTTGTGTTAACATAGAACATTACATCTCATTAACTTGTATATTGTATACATTACATCTATTATTACATTACATTCATGCTTGGATTCATTCATCATTCATTTATTCTCTTGCACCACTATTTGTACCATACATTACATACTATGGAACCTACATATTCATTACAAGCCATACTTATACATGCTTACATTAGATAGGATACTTACACCTCATACATTATTTATTTAACCATTTACTCATGCTTGCATTCTCTATTTAATTACATAATGTATATACATTAACATGGGTTAAAATCAAATAGAACATTATATTACACACAAGGGTGCACAAAATGCATATGCCGAATAGTAACTTCTACTAATAATCAATATTGTACCATCTCAGCATGAACAAAAATCTAGGATTAAATTATGTTATAGATCTATGTGTTAGCTTTCCGAAACTTCAAACGGATCGCATTTTCGTTTCCGGAAACTCCCGGAATCGCAAAAACACCGAGAACGCGTTTGTCCTTCGTACAGCTGACACTCAAATAATTTTCTAGAAAGTTACAGAAATAATTAGGCCTATTAATATATGTTTTTAGAAAGCTAACTTCAATACGCTTCTTTTAAAAAAAATGGAAGATTAAACCGAGCTTTGAGCTAGAAGTTATGATATTTCTAAGTTAGGGCTGAAATTAAAAACGTGGATAAAAATCATGACGGATTTTGGTAGTTTGTGTCACGCCCCAGAACCAGAATACTGGAGAGCGGGGGCAGACATAGCCAGCTACGTATATGAAATGGAATCCATCTCGCTATACGGTCACGGCTGTCTAGATACATGAGGGTTTATCTACAAGCCAGCAGTCTCTTAAGGTCATGAACAAGCCTATTGTCTCAATCACAAGCAACTAAGTAAAAGTTACAAGATGTATGATCCTTAAATATACAATAATAAGGCGTCCCAAATATTACATATTCAGCTGATCATGAAGCTAGTCGTTACAAAATGTTAGGACTAGCTAGAGTTAGTCATACATGATCAACCCTAGGATCTGTCAATCATGTTACAGCCCGTAGGCAGACAGTAAGTAAAGTGCAATCTAGCTAAACAGGTGCTCGTCGACTAAACGCCTCAAAAGAATATTTTCACAATAGAGCGGGAGAGCCAAAAATAAACCCACTCGTTGCCAGGGTACGTCTAGTGGCCACCATCTGGCTGGAAGATCGGTAGATCCTCTGGAGCTGCTCCAAAATCTGGCCACACAAAACCAGCTGGGTCAGACCCCAGAAAGAGCAAGTGCCACAAGGGAGCTTCACTTAAGAACTAAAACCAGCAATCAGCACAGGAATATAAATAATATAGTAAAAGACAGGAAATATAAATAACTGGTAAAAAAAATTGGAAATAAGAAAAACATGCCAGGATGATATACGACGAGATAACCATGGAACTATTCAGATAGCTAGGTTACAACCCGTAAACCAAACAAGGACCGGGGTTGTAACCCTTCGTCTGAACGGAACGTGGTTTCTCACCATTTATCGGCAAGATAATATAAAAATCAGGATATGTAACAGGATCAAGACAAGACTAGACTTGTTAGACTCCATCCAATCACTTCACGGCCAAGCAAGAATTACGGCTTGATACTTTAACTAACTAGGGTTATCACAGGCCTAATTACTAGCAAGATGCAGTGAGATTATTCCACAGCCACAAGCCCTGCAGACCATCCAGGTTACCCAGGACAAAAGATTAGGGTTGAATTCAGGTGGGTACATCATCCAGGAAATGCATGTACCCTTAAGTAGCTTGAAGGGTGCAACACATGACATTGTGCTGGAAATGTGCCCTACTCGACGGCAGGCTACAGATCCCAAGCGCACCCAGGTAATGGGATTGCCTGTAGCTGGGAAATCTCTTCATGGCTAATGTATTAATCTAGTTATTAACCTTAGTCCATTTTAGTAGGTACTCCTGACCGTGGTACTCAGGAGTCCCCTCCTAGACATGATGCAAGACAGGACTGATTTATTTGTACAAGCACAATCACCCACGGTATCCAGGATGTTCATTCTTGTCAAGTCATGTCATGTCAGGTAGCCGTCGCAACAGCTTATCAAGATATAACATGTCAGGTTATTATGTCAAGTGTACTTGTCAAGAGTGCGCCACGACGGGCCACTATCAGGTTATGTCAGGTTACTCATGTCAGGAGTGCACCACTACGGGTCACTATCGTGTCAGGCTCAGTTATCAATTCCAAACATATCAAGTAAATTCGGGAATTATCAAGTTCAGGTCAAAAGGCGTAAGGATATAAAATGGACGTAAAATATCTAATAAAATATCAATATACAGGGCTATAGAAGATCAAGGGTAATCAGGCTACGCTCAAGCCAGGCTATGCTCAGACTAGGGCACGCTCAGGTCTGCGTACGCTCGAGCTAGCGTACCAAAGGTTCCATACACTTCCAATGGGGAGCGTACGCAAGGGTCAGCGTACACAAGGGCACGCTCAAGCTACAGGTCAGCGTACGCTCAAGCTAGCGTACGCTCAAGACTGCGTACGCTCGAGCTAGCGTACGAAAGAAGCCAGCGTACACCTTGCTCGCTTAAGCTAGCGTACCAAGGCATGCGTACGCTCAAGCTAGCGTACGAAGGCTAGCGTACGCTCACTAAAGAGCAGCGTACGAAGGCTAGCGTACGCTCGCTAAACAGCAGCGTACGAAGGCTAGCGTACGCTCGCTAAGCAGCAGCGTACGAAGGCTAGCGTACGCTCGCTAAACAGCAGCGTAGAGCTCAGCGGCGTAAGCTAAAAAGCTAGCTCATTGTTCACTGTCTTCTCCAAATGGCAAGAACAGCAAGAACTCCAAGGATGGAACCCAAAGCTCCAAATGCTCATAACTTGGTCAAAACAAGTCCGAATCCAACTTTCCAAAGGTCAAAATTGGGTAGAATGAAATTATCTACAACATGGAACCATAAAAACTTAAAAACAAGGGAGTTTGATAGATCAAAACCATCAAAATCCGAAAATGCTAAATTGTAGATCTACAAGAATCAAGGCCTCAAAATGGAAAATGACAAGTTCTAATGTGGTTTAGAATCATGAGAAGAAGCTAATGGAACCATAAAAATGAGTTCTCTTGTGGAAGCAAGTTGCACTTGCCTAAGGGTTGGGGAGTTGTGGGGAGGAAGGAAGAAGAAGAAGAAGAAGAAATAAATGAGAGTTATGGAGGAGAGAGAAGGTTGGTGGGGAAATAAATATCATGGGTTGGTGGTAGGTAGGGGGTTCACCTTGGTCCATGATGGACCAAGCAACCAGCCGGCCAAACCAAGCCAACCCAAACCGAGAGTTAAACCAAGCCAAGAAAACTAAACAAGGAATAATACAAAAATACGTACACGTATTTCCAAAATACGTAATACGAACAACAGGCATTACAACTCTACCCACCTTAAAAGAATTCCGTCCTCGGAATTTAATTAAGAGGCTAGAGGGACAAGAACAAGCTACACTATTCACAGGCAATTATACTAGGCAATCAATCAATCATGCAAGCAAGGAATCGATGGCATGAGGCATAAGAAAGATATTATACCTCACGAGTCAAACAAGTCGGGATATCGTGATCGGATATCATCCTCACGCTCCCACGTTGACTCCTCCAAAGAGTGATGACCCCAAGCAACTCGGACTAACTTGATAGTCTTGTTCTTGAGGATCTTCTCTCTTCGATCCAATATAGATACGGGCCTCTCCTCATACGAAAGGTTGGTACCAACAACCAATTCCGAATGATCCAAGATATGGCTCGGGTCCGGAATATACCATCGTAATTGGGATACATGGAACACGTCATGCACCTCGCTTAGCGATGGCGGAAGAGCGAGACGATAGGATACATCTCCTACTCGCTCCAGAATGTCAAACGGTCCTATATACCTAGGACTAAGCTTGCCCCGTACGCTGAAACGAATGACGCCACGGTTAGGCGAAATCCTCAGGAATACATGATCGCCGACCGAAAACTCGAGAGGGCGCCGATGAGAATCGGCCCAATGGCGCTGGCGATCTTGGGCAACTCGAAGATGATCTCTGACTCGCCTGACCACTTTAACTGTCTGGGCAATCATCTCTGGACCAAGCATCTGCCTCTCTCCAACATCATCCCAGGCTAGCGGGGATCTGCACTTTCTACCATACAGTGCCTCGAACGGTGCCATCTGGATACTGGCCTGGAAGCTGTTATTGTACGAGAATTCCACCAGGTGTAAATGATCTTCCCATGAACCACCGAAGTCAAGTGTGCAAGACCGCAACATGTCTTCAAGAGTCTGGATCGTGCGCTCCGACTGGCCATCTGTCTGCGGGTGATATGCTGAACTGAACTGGAGGTGGGTCTCCAAGCTCTCTTGCAAGCTATGCCAAAAGTGCGAAGTAAACCTTGAATCTCGGTCCGAGGTGATACTGACTGGCACACCGTGCAATCTGACAATCTGCCTGAGGTACATCTCTGCTAGCTGAGCCGTCGACTGACCAACTCTGAATGGAAGAAAGTGAGCCACTTTCGTGAGCCGATCAACTATAACCCAGATAGCATCTCTACCAGCTGGGGACCTAGGTAATCCAGTCACGAAATCCATGGTCACATGCTCCCACTTCCACTCTAGAATCGGTAAGGGCTGAAGAAGTCCAGCCGGTCTCTGATGTTCGGCCTTGACTTGTTGGCAAACCAAACACCGAGAGACAAACCGAGCTATCTCCCGCTTCATGCCATTCCACCAGAAGTGCTGACGAATATCACGGTACATCTTTGTACTGCCGGGATGGATGGAATACTGCGAACTGTGCGCTTCTGACATGATCTCCTGCCTGATATCTCCACTGGGTACACAAAGACGCTTACCATGTCGAAGTGTACCATCCTCATTAATACATAACTCTGGTCTTCGTCCCGCCTCACACTCTGCTCTGAGTCGCTGAAGCTTGGAATCTGCCGGCTGCGCCATCCGGATCCTCTCGACTATAGTGGACTGAACTTGCATACTGGCCATTAAGGCCACACTGGAAGGGAGAACAACTTCTATACCCATCTTCTGAAGATCCGCTAACAATTCTGGCTGCGCTGTTAGGAAATAAGCTCCGGCTCTCCTGTTCAATGCATCTGTTACGATATTGGCCTTTCCAGGATGATACTGCAGGTTGACATCATAATCCACAAGAAGCTCCAGCCACCTTCTCTGACGCATGTTAAGATCCTTCTGGGTGAAAACATACTTCAGGCTCTTGTGGTCGGTGAAAATCTCCACCCTATCTCCGTACAAGTAGTGCCTCCACAACTTAAGTGCAAACACCACTGCTGCCAGCTCCAAGTCATGGGTTGGGTAATTCCTCTCATGATCACAAAGTTGTCGTGATGCATAAGCTATTACCTTCCCATGCTGCATCAGAACACATCCTAAACCTCTGTCTGAAGCATCACAGTACACTGAGAATCCTCCGGTTCCATCTGGAAGCGTGAGAATAGGAGCTGTTATCAGGCCTCGCTTCAACTGCTCAAAAGAACTCTGACACTCCGCTGTCCAAGCAAACTGCGCATCCTTACGGGTCAACTGCGTCAATGGTGCTGAAATCCGAGCAAAGTCTGAAATAAATCGCCGGTAATAGCCAGCCAATCCGAGGAAACTGTGAACTTTTGCAACTGTGCTGGGCACTGGCCATGACTTAATGGCCACGATCTTCTGGGGATCCATTTCTACTCCTCCTCTGGTGATGATATGACCCAAGTACGAAATACGATCGAGCCAGAACTCGTATTTACTGAACTTGGCATATAACTGGTACTCCCTGAGAATCTGAAGAACTACACGGAGATGCTGCTCATGCTCCGCCTCACTCTTGCTGTAGACCAGGATGTCATCCAAGAACACAATCACAAACTGATCCAAGTATGGCATGAAGATGCGATTCATGAGGTCCATGAATACTGTCGGCACATTGGTTGCTCCAAAAGGCATAACAAGGAACTCCCAATGCCCATATCTTGATCTAAAAGCTGTCTTCGGGATGTCCTGCTCTCTGACTCTGATCTGATGATAACCTGAACGCAAATCAATCTTCGAGAATACTGAAGCCCCCTTGAGTTGATCGAACAAGTCATCTATCCTCGAAAGAGGGTATCTGTTCTTGATTGTCACTGAGTTCAAGGTACGATAATCAACACATAACCTGGACGTACCATCCTTCTTTTTCACAAGAAGCATCGGGGCTCCCCAAGGCGATCCACTAGCACGAATGAATCCCTTGGTTCTGAGTTCTTCAATCATCTTGTACAATATCTCCAACTCTGACGGCGCCATCCTGTAGACTCTCTCTGACACTGGGGCTGTCCCGGGAATCAAGTCTATAGTGAACTCGATCTCCCGCTCCGGAGGCATACCTGGAAGCTCCTCTGGAAAAACATCTGGGAACTCATCCACTATCCTGGGCAACTGAACTGCTGCTACTGCCATCCGCAATACCGGAGGAGATGACTCTACTTCGCCTCGGGAGAAAGAAAACTCCGCCTCGCCTGGAATGCTAAAAACAACCCTGCCGATATGGCAGTCTATCCTAGCATACTGGTTCCTCAACCAATCCATCCCTAGGACCACATCATAATCGGCCATCGGGAATTCTATCAATCTAGCGGGGAACTCTCTACCGCTAACTACGATCCGACACGAGGAAAACACTCTATCTACTCCCACAAGTCCGTTACCAGTAAGTATATTGAGCCTTACTGATAATGACTCGGGCTCCAATCCTACCCGTGTCGCGAATCGTGCAGACATAAAAGAATGCGATGCACCAGAATCAAATAAAGCTGAAGCTGGAAAGGAGTTGACGAGAATAGTACTTGCCACTACCTCTCCTGGTGCCAATCCTTCCTCCATGGTCATCACCATAGCCTGACCATGCCCTCGGGGTGCTGGTCCCCTCTGCTGATATCCTCGCTGCCTATTCTGACTCAAGGCCTGGGCTTGCACATACTACTGAGGGCTCTGCTGCTGAAACGCCTGGGACTGAGGTGGCAAGGGCCTCATCAATGGATATTGCTGCTGCTGCTGGACTGGTGCTGGCCCTCTCACCGAAGAGCTAGAAAGGTTGGACGATGATGAACCACCCCTATTTGGGCAGGATCCAACCCTATGGTCTGGTGCTCCACAAGCCAGACACAATCCCTGTGCCCTACGGCACTCTGCCACCACATGGCCTGGCTTCCCACAATGAGAACATCCCACTGCGAAAGACTGCTTCTGCTTCTGCTGTAGCTGCTGAGGGTACGTCGGGGTGGAATACTGAACTGACGTCACGGAGGCCGCCCGTCTCGGAGCTCCAATGGTCAAGGCCCTGGCTGCAGGGGCTGGTGCTGAAGACTGATTCATCTGGCCGTGAGATCTCTTCCGACTTCCGGTCCTATCCACAATCCTCTGGGAGGTATACTCATGCCTCCGGGCTGCTCTCAAGACTGCATCAAAAGCCTGATGCTCAAATTGCTCGACTGCCAACAAGATCTCCAGGTGAAGTCCCTGCTGGAACCGCTGGGCTCTATCATACTCGGTTGCCACCAGGGTGGGAGCAAACCGACTGAGTCTGGAAAACTCGGCCGCATATCCGTCGACCGTCCTGCCTCCTTGCTTCAGATTGGTAAACCTCGTCTGCAGATCATACCGAGCCACGGCATCGAAATACTTGGTCTGGAATCTCTCTCTGAACACTACCCATGGAATGGGTGCTGCTAACCCAACTGCCTGAGCTGCCCACCAGCTGCGGGCAAGATCTAATAGCTACAGGCGCACAACCGCCACCTTCTCGTTCTCTGGAGTCCTGGCTGCTTCTAGAATCACTTTTGTGTCCTGAAGCCAAGCATCTGCGGCGATAGCATCTTCACTACCGTCAAAGAATGGAGGGTTCAAGCGCTTGAAGCTGTTGGCCGCGCTGTTCCCTGGATGACCACCTCTAGTCAAAGCATCCGCCACTGCCTATTGCAAGGCATCTCCACGACGATCTTGAGAAGCTATCAAGGTCCTGACGAGCCCTACCAAAGTGCCGTCATCAGGTTCGACAGGCTGAACTGGCTGAATTGGGGGCTCTCCGCCAGAAGGCACAACTCTGGAGGCTACTCCGGAATGCTGGACTTGATCTCCAGGTTGCTGCTGGTCCGCGGGAGGTGCTCCGCCTTGCTGGTCGGCCGGGTCAGGTACTATGCCGCTGAAGAAGACGACATAGGAAACAATAAGGAAGGACCAGGACAGATCAACGATACAAGCATATGATCAGGACAAGAATCCAAGGATTCAGAAGATACAAGCAGAGATCAAGGACGAATACTGATTGAGACATTTATTCGGTAAACCCTCACATATCTTGATTACAAGACATGCATGGGCCACCACTTAAACCATGTCATGCTCCAGAACCAGAATACTGGAGAGCGGGGGCAGACATAGCCAGCTACGTATATGAAATGGAATCCATCTCGCTATACGGTCACGGCTGTCTAGATACATGAGGGTTTATCTACAAGCCAGCAGTCTCGTAAGGTCATGAACAAGCCTATTGTCTCAATCACAAGCAAGTAAGTAAAAGTTACAAGATGTATGATCATTAAATATACAATAATAAGGCGTCCCAAATATTACATATTCAGCTGATCATGAAGCTAGTCGTTACAAAATGTTAGGACTAGCTAGAGTTAGTCATACATGATCAACCCTAGGATCTGTCAATCATGTTATAGCCTGTAGACAGACAGTAAGTAAAGTGCAATCGAGCTAAACAGGTGCTCGTCGACTAAACGCCTCAAAAGAATATTTTCACAATAGAACGGGAGAGCCAAAAATAAACCCACTCGTTGCCAAGGTTCCGTCTAGTGGCCACCATCTGGCTGGAAGATCGGTAGATCCTCTGGAGCTGCTCCAAAATCTGGCCACACAAAACCAGCTGGGTCAGACCCCAGAAAGAGCAAGTGCCACAAGGAAGCTTCACTTAAGAACTAAAACCAGCAATCAGCACAGGAATATAAATAATATAGTAAAAGACAGGAAATATAAATAACTGGTAAAAAAAACTGGAAATAAGAAAAACATGCCAGGATGATATACGACGAGATAACCATGGAACTATTCAGATAGCTAGGTTACAACCCGTAAACCAAACAAGGACCGGGGTTGTAACCCTTCGTCTGAACGGAACGTGGTTTCCCACCATTTATCGGCAAGATAATATAAAAATCAGGATATGTAACAGGATCAAGACAAGACTTGACTTATTAGACTCCATCCAATCACTTCACGGCCAAGCAAGAATTACGGCTTGATACTTTAACTAACTAGGGTTATCACAGGCCTAATTACTAGCAAGATGCAGTGAGATTATTCCACAGCCACAAGCCCTGCAGACCATCCAGGTTACCCAGGACGAAAGATTAGGGTTGAATTCAGGTGGGTACATCGTCTAGGAAATGCATGTACCCTTAAGTAGCTTGAAGGGTGCAACACATGACAGTGTGCTGGAAATGTGCCCTACTCGACGGCAGGCTACAGATCCCAAGCGCGCCCAGGTAACAGGATTGCCTGTAGCTAGGAAATCTCTTCATGGCTAATGTATTAATCTAGTTATTAACCTTAGTCCATTTTAGTAGGTACACCTGACCGTGGTACTCAGGAGTTCCCTCCTAGACATGATGCAAGACAGGACTGATTTATTTGTACAAGCACAATCACCCACGGTGTCCAGGATGTTCATTCTTGTCAAGTTATGTCATGTCAGGTAGCCGTCGCAACAGTTTATCAAGATATAACATGTCAGGTTATTATGTCAAGTGTACTTGTCAGGAGTGCGCCACGACGGGCCACTATCAGGTCATGTCAGGTTACTCATGTCTGGAGTGCACCACTACGGGTCACTATCGTGTCAGGCTCAGTTATCAATTCCAAACATATCAAGTAAATTCGAGAATTATCAAGTTCAGGTCAAAAGGCGTAAGGATATAAAATGGACGTAAAATATCTAATAAAATATCAATGTACAGGGCTATAGAAGATCAAGGGTAATCAGGCTACGCTCAAGCCAGGCTATGCTCAGACTAGGGCACGCTCAGGTCTGCGTACGCTCGAGCTAGCGTACCAAAGGTTCCATACACTTCCAATGGGGAGCGTACGCAAGGGTCAGCGTACACAAGGGCACGCTCAAGCTACAGGTCAGCGTACGCTCAAGCTAGCGTACGCTCAAGACTGCGTACGCTCGAGCTAGCGTACGAAAGGAGCCAGCGTACGCCTTGCTCGCTTAAGCTAGCGTACCAAGGCACGCGTACGCTCAAGCTAGCGTACGAAGGCTAGCGTACGCTCACTAAAGAGCAGCGTACGAAGGCTAGCGTACGCTCGCTAAACAGCAGCATACGAAGGCTAGCGTACGCTCGCTAAACAGTAGCGTACGAAGGCTAGCGTACGCTCGCTAAACAGCAGCGTACGAAGGCTAGCGTACGCTCGCTAAACAACAGCGTACGAAGGCTAGCGTACGCTCGCTAAACAGCAGCGTACAGCTCAGCGGCGTAAGCTAAAAAGCTAGCTCACTGTTCACTGTATTCTCCAAAAAGACACGAACGAGCTCCGAATCCTCCCAAACTTGGGTAGCTTCCTCCTTGGCTAGAATGGAGAAGGAAAGAAGAAGATTTGGTGGTGAAATAGAAGGATTTGGTGGAGAAATTGCTAGGGATTGCTCTCTAGGAATTTGGGGAAGAATAAGAGAGAGAGTGTGAATGAGAATAATGAAATGAACTTGAGCCTATCCTCTCCCAAAGTGGCTGGCCATATGGGGCTATTTGTCCTATTATGGTAAGGTCCAAAATGCCCCCACTAACCTATTCTATTAGTATTAGGAAAGGACTAATTTGTTGGGGCTAAATTAGTCATTCTAAAGTCTCTAATCACACTAACCTTATCCATAATAATTAGTCTAACCTCTAACTAAAATATTTCTATCATGTGAACTAAAATTAATATCATGTGGGCCATGCCTAACTAGTATGTGGGTCCCACTAGAGTCAAACTACCCCCGGGTCCCCGTTTCAAGTCGGATTGAGTTGAAATTCGAACCCGACTCAAATAATCCCAAAACAATATCATAAATAATAAAATAAATTTCAAAAATATTTCAAAAATACAAAATGACAAAATACCTATATTTCTGAAAACTAGGGGTGATAAATTCCTCTTAATTAAAACCAAACAATAGTATAATATCAAAATCACAAGTCATAATTTTAAATAGTTTAAAAATGATTAAAAATCACCAAAAATCATAATATGAAATTATAATCAATAAATAATAATTATAATTACAAAATTTCAAAATTACCCTCATCTGGAAAATTGGGTGTTACAATCCTACCCACCTTATAAAAATTTCGTCCTCGAAATTAAGATGATCGCACCCCCTTCTATGCCAAACATAGTCAAGGGTCAATCACTAGTCAATTTCTCAACATCCAAGTACTTGGTCATCAACTGGTCAACTTCTTAAGGTTTTACCTATGCTAGCTATCTAGGTGTTGGCAACTAGAATTTAGCAAAAGAGAAACTCTATATTAGACTAGCTCTTAACTTCCCAATCCTATCAAGTCACATATAACTAAATACCTACAAGCTAAGCACATGAATATCAAATACCACATATATATATATATATATATATATATATATATATATATATATATATATATATATATATATATGCTCAAGAACAACAACCCATCACATATATCCTAAGTATATCATCTATATATATATACATGACTGATCAACCAAGGGTTAAGGCAGACTAAACTTATAAGGGTCTGAAATAATGCTTAGAACAAGGCTAAGGATGAATGGTCTGAATCAAGGGGACATGGTATCTAGTGAAGGGTCTGCACACTGCCTATAAAGGTGATCAACACAAAGGAACTCAACACGAAGAGAACTTAACTAAAATAGAAAACTGAACCAAGTATAAGCTAAACAACATGTTTATAACCCTATACAACAATGGCCTATAGATACCAACTAACCTATATCCCATATGCCAATATCATCTGCAATCTATCTATACAAATAGTCCTCTCGGTCTTAGGTGAAACTACAACTATACTCAAAGGCAGGCTCTGGTCATGGGTGCCTCACTGGAAAAGGTAAGGGAAAGTAGTAATAATCATCAAGGCTGTAAGGCATACTAACATCCTATGTGTAACTGGTTGGTATTATAGATAACAGAAGAATTATCTGCAATGGGTTACTATTCTAACACCAATGCTAACTATCACCTCTAGGGTACAGACACTCAACAAGTCATCATACCATTATACTATGAAGGAACTACCTATGAATAAGCTCTACAAAACTAAATATTCCTACTCCTAAGTCATTTATAACAATCAAAAGAGTATGATGTTTAAACCTTCTCAAGATACAATCTGTTAAACATATACGTCTGTCCAAAATTATGTTGTCCAGAGTCTTCATCATGCTAGTGAGCAAGGCTACAATAATCACAGAGTCCTTGACTAAGGTACATACCTCTAGGTTCATGGTATTTAAAATTTTCGTACTGCCGTATGCGACGGCGAAAACCTTAAATTCCCATACCCGAGAATACATCCAAAATCTGACTATATGTCCTCACTATGCCAACTAACACGACTATCGAGGATTCTAGATCCCATGATTTAGGCGACCTAGCCCATATGATTTTCTCAGAAGAAAAACAACACAACAAAAGAGTAACATGACAAAATTAATCAATCAACAAAGAACAGATGGAATCGAATTTCAAGGTAATTATAAAAGACAATTGCAGAAATAAAATTGAGAAGAACGGAACTTGCAGCAAGATCTTCAACGGTCTGTGCATCCTCGACTATCCTGACGATAGCTCGCCCTGTTGGTTTCCTTCAGCCTGATGCTGATACTGTACAAATCTCTGCTGCTGATGCTGCATGAATCGCTGCTGCTGAGAGAAACCAAAAACGAAGGGAAAAGTCTCTGTACAGACGGAGGTGCACCTCCAAAGTAGCAGAAATGCCAACCTGAGTCGGCACAACAGAAGCTGCGGTCTCGAGGCCCTGATGAACAGGACGAGAGGTGGCCAGCCTCTCGATAGTATCCCCCGAACCGAAGCGATGCGATCGTGTCTTCATAACCATCATAAAGACAGATCAAAACAAGAAGCGATTTCTGAGAATGAAGCAAAAATTCAAAGGAGAACAGTTTATATTCAAGGGAAGTCAATAAGCAACAATTTTAGACAAAAGGAATCGGATTAAGAGTTTTTCCTAATGTGATTGAGCACCTCCAAAAATATCCTAATCCTACTGCAGGCTGTAGTGATACTCTAGTACGAATACCACTACATAAACTCGACCTGCATGGGCCACCACTAAAAATGTGTCACGACCCGCACCCTAGAGTAAGGGCACGAGACGTGGGTACGTCCAGCCTACGCCGCAGTGTCTGTGGTAGAACGCTGTCCTAGGTCAAACATCTAACAATATAAAGGTACTTGTACAGTATATACTCTCCGAATGGAGGTGACATAGCAGATACAGTCTCAATCACAACTAAGGTAGAGTGAGATAAAAGATAGGTAAAACATGAAATCCAAAAGAGATACAGCAGATAGAAGTCTAAGTGTCTAAGATACACAAACCCAGAAAACATCTCAAAGCTCAATACAGTAATCCATAAAATAAATACAACTCAATACAACTGAAATAACTAACTATACAACCTCTACTATGTCTCCTCTAGGCTAGCAGGCAACCTCCAGGCTATCTGTAAAATTTATCAACAGGTCCAGTCAGGACAGGAACGAGCACATCTTATCTAGAAAACCCAAGTAAATGACAGAGAACTATACAGCAGTTATAGACAGTTATATTGATGAAAACGGCAGTTTATATTCAGGTGATGGTAAGAAAGAGAGATAAAGTACAAGGAAAGTAAATACAAAACAAGAGAAGAATCATATCAATAAAGACTGTAAAAATAGAACTAGCTGAACTAGGGTAATATGATATAAAGTCCAGACAGAAAATATAACCAGTGTAAAACCTATGTAAATCCAGTACGGGATGAATCTAATACAAGATGAATCCAGTAAGGAACGATTCCAGTTATAGTGATCAACGATTCCAGGGTGAGTCCAGCCTATACTCTAGCAGTGTGTTTTAAAATACCAAGTTCGACATGTAAACGGCTGTGGGTAATCAGGCACATCCCTCACTGATTAGGCGAGAGATGGCTATGCTTCCAGTAGATTCCAGTAGCGAGATTCCAGATTGGGGTATGTCTACATGTCTCACTCTAGTATTTCCCCTCCCAGCAAGTGAATCCAGAATTCTGACACAATGATTCAAGATGAGTCCAGCCAAAATATAATGATACCAGTAAATGATTCCAGTAAAATGATTCCAGTAGGTGATTCCAGTAATAGAGATGATACCAGTAATAGAGGCCAGAAAATAAAAGTGTGTCGTATACATGAATCTAGAAATATCCACACGTGTTGTAACAGAGAATCGTATACAACTAACTAGAACTGAAGTACAGTAATTGACAAGTAAATGAGAGAACTATCAGAGAATGTACTCGCCTGATGTCTGAATGTCCAAGGTAAAGATACTGTCCGAGGAGAGGTGTCTGGCTCCTAATTAGAACAGCACAAGTCACAACATGTCCAGAAGGGTAATATAAAGCACTACAATGCATTCTACATGAATCTAGGTCAAACTAGGCCAAAGTCAACACTTGGTCAACTCTGGTCAACTGCACTAGTCAAACTAGGTCAAACTAGGTCATGTCCTAACCCAGCAAGTCTTACTAGGCCTAACCAAGACTATCCTAGCAAGCACACATCAATACAAGGCTATACAAGCCAACATACACCCAACTCTATATAGCATGCAATTATTCAATACTCAAATAGGCAAGAATTCACATTGGATATACACTAGGTAATCTATTACTTTAAGCTATATATGTCTACACATATATATACATGCATATATTGGTATTCAATATTAGGTCTATAATCATGGCATTTCAAATGGTTATATAAACTTATATATTACAACACAATATGCTAACATATATATAATATACATACATAGCTAAGTTAACTATATTCATAATTACTTATTTAAGAGGCTATGTATGTGTATGTGAACATGGCAAAGGGGCAAGTGAGGGTTAAATGGGCATACATAGTGTATACATATCAAAGAGTGTCAAAGTGTAAGTGAACAATGTGTCAAGTGTGATAGTGTCAACATAGTGTAAGGGGATACATGAGGTAATATAGGATTTGTGTTAACATAGAACATTACATCTCATTAACTTATATATTGTATACATTACATCTATTATTACATTACATTCATGCTTGCATTCATTCATCATTCATTTATTCTCTTGCACCACTATATGCACCATACATTACATACTATGGAACCTACATATTTATTACAAGCCATACTTATACATGCTTACATTAGATAGGATACTTACACCTCATACATCATTTATTTAACCATTTACTCATGCTTGCATTCTCTATTTAATTACATAATGTATATACATTAACATGGGTTAAAATCAAATAGAACATTATATTACACACAAGGGTACATAAAATGCATATGCCGAATAGTAACTTCTACTAAAAATCAATACTGTACCATCTCAGCATGAATTAAAATCTAGGATTAAAGTATATTATAGATCTATGTGTTAGCTTTTCGAAACTTCAAACGGATCGCATTTTCGTTTCCAGAAACTCCCGGAATCGCAAAAACACCGAGAACGCGTTTGTCCTTCATACAGCTGACACTCAAATAATTTTTCAGAAAGTTACATAAATAATTAGGCCTATTAATATATGTTTTTGGAAAGCTAACTTCAATACGCTTCTTTTAAAAAAAATGGGAGATCGAACCGAGCTTTGAGCTAGAAGTTATGATATTTCTAAGTTAGGGCTGAAATTAAAAACGTAGATAAAAATCATGACGGATTTAGGTAGTTTGAGACAAAAGAACACAAGTATATAACATAATATATCAAGAACTCACTCTCTACACTAATATATATATATATGAGACACTATAGAACACATCTTCAATACAAAAATATGAGATTAAATATGTAATAATTCATTCATACATAACAACAACACATAGTGTGTCCAAATTTGGGATTTTCCCACATAGACACAACCACAACACAAAGGACACTCCTATGACCTCCAAATGACACGAAATGGACACAAATGGAGATACAACCATGGGGATCATTCATGTGGGTTCAAAATAGACCTATATGCATGAGGAAATGAAAAGGAGAAGGGATTTATACCTCCCGGTAGATCGAATCGAAGAAAAGCCTTCCCGGAGCGACACCGACACGTAGAGATTCCAAAAGGACACGAACGAGCTCCGAATCCTCCCAAACTTGGGTAGCTTCCTCCTTGGATAGAATGGAGAAGGAAAGAAGAAGATTTGGTGGTGAAATGGAAGGATTTGGTAGAGAAATTGTTAGGGATTGCTCTCTAGGAATTTGGGGAAGAACAAGAGAGAGAGTGTGAATGAGAATAATGAAATGAACTTGAGCCTATCCTCTCCCAAAGTGGCTGGCCATATGGGGCTACTTGTCCTATTATGGTAAGGTCCAAAATGCCTTCACTAACCTATTCTATTAGTATTAGGAAAGGGCTAATTTGTTGGGGCTAAATTAGTCATTCCACTACTAAAATATGTTCTATTAGCGACGTTATGTAGCGACGGATTAAAATTCTGTCGCTAAACATATTAGATAGCGACTCCCTACAATTGATGTCGCAAACCGTCGCTGACTAGCGACGTTCAGCGACACTATGAACGTGACGTCGCTGAACAGCGACGTCCAGCGACATAGTATAAAAATATGTCGCCTCTATTAAAATTTTTGCGACTATTAGCGACGTCAACTGGTGACGTCGCTAACTATTTTACTTAGGGCACGCTGTGCTCTTTTTCCCCCCACTCGAAAATTTTTCCCTCTCCAAATTTCCTCCCCCTCTCCAAATTTTCTCCTCCGGCGACTCCCCCCCCCGTGATTTCCTCCGGCGACTCCCCCCCGGCGACCTCTACCCCGTCGTGGTCCTCCTCCTCCTCCTCGAGCTCCTCCTCCTCTTCGTCAGGTAAACCCTAACCTAACTCCTCCTCCTCCTCCTCCTCTCCTACGGACACACACACACACACACACGGACACACACGGACACGGACATACACACACACACATACACACACGGACACACACGGACACTGACACACACACACACACACACACACAGTCACAGACACACACGGACACACACGGACACGGACACACAGACACACACAGACACAGACACAGACACATACATATACACACATACACAGACACAGATTTATTCCTAGTTTAAATAGTTTAAATTGTGATTTAAATGATAGATTTGATTCCTAGACATGTTGTTAATCTATGTTAGTTGATATTTACATTGAGAATGGGTCGTTGCTGTGATATGGGATTCGAACATATGTGGGTTGACTTTACATGACTGATACATGATATGTTTCAAGTTTTTCCTATGTCAATCCTGTTAATCTGATTCTAACAAATGTTTTAAGTACCAATATTACTCCTACATGTGTATTAGCCTATGATAGATTGATCTTTACTTATTAAATTAAGTTTTATGATATGGGAATGGAATTTGGACTCGAGTTGGTTTCAATAGGTTGACTGATACTCATGAATCAGTTTTGATTGTCCCCTGAACTTCAATTCCAAATTTTTTTGATTTCTAATTGTTGTTCAGTTATCATTGGTTGTAACACATGTATTAGTACCTGTTAATTCTTTTTTTTTTATTTCTGATTAGGCTTGTGATTTGAGAATGGGATATTGGACATGGGGTTCGATTTAAATTGGTTTGATGAAAACTCAGGAATTTGGTTTGCTGTTCTTCCTTGAACTGAATTGAACTGATTCCTTTTGATGAGTTATAATGATCCCCACATGTTTTAGTTTGTGTTTACTGCAGGATTGCTTAATTAGAATAGGCTATATGTTTGTTTATGAGAAATTGGAGTGTGTGTTGGTTCTCGAAGACATGCAGGACTGGGAACTGATTTCCCTTCCTATTTTCCTGAGATGTATTCTCAGTTTCCTTGTTCACTGATTTCATGTTAGCTCACTGTTTCCCATTCCAGTCATTAGCTCACTGAATTTTCTTTCCTTTGCAACTGTTAATATAATTCCAGATTTCTTAATGTTAGTTAGCTCATTGTTTGCATTGACACTTGAACACAAATGTCTGCCACTGTTTCCTTTAACATTCAGTAATATTCTTGACACATATATCACTTCACTGTGTTAAACCTGAGACTCTGATTTTCCTTTTTGTATACACTATTTTCAAAAGAAATGTAGATTTCATTTTCCTTAAACTGTAAATAGGACTGAGATTGGTTTTTCTATTCCTGAGATAAATCCACTGAATGTGTCAACTGATTCCCTTGAATAACTGAAATTGAATTGACTGTTAACCAAGTGAATGGTTTAATTCCTATACCTGAGTTTTGTTCTTCCTAATGAGTTGAATGAATGTTTTAACATTGGGTTCCTGTAAACTGTAAATTAGTAATGTACTTGCCTTGCTTTCTTTCCATTCAATGTGATAACCCACTGCTCTGTTAATTGGCATTCTTTAGTCTGATCAGTTTGCTTTGGTAACTCACTATTGCTCATTATTTGGTGTGTGCTAGCTAGTATGGGCTAGTTAGGGTCTAGTAAGATATAAATTATAAGGTATTGGTATTGGGATACCAATAGCGATAAGGTAAAGGGTACCTTGGTAGGTAATGACTAAAAATAGGATATTTGACTTAGATTGGACTAAGAGTTGACAAAGTCAACTATAGGTCAACCCTTGACCTACTTTGACCTTGTTTGACTTTGTTTGACTTAGGTTGACCTTGTTTGACTTTGTTTGACTTAGTACAACCTAGTTTGACCTAGATTGCATATCATTGTTATTAGTAACTGTCCGCTACTAATGTGTGTCCCATAATAAGACATTATATACGAATTTGTGCCTGTTGGATAATGTGTGTCCATCTTTGCAGAATTATTTTCAAATGGATATGAATTACTACTTGCGGAATCGTTCATGGATGTACAATCGTCGTCCTGATGATAAGTGTGGTGTACGGGATGAATACATAGCGGGAGTAGAGCAGTTCCTGCAGTTTGCTAAGGCGTTCCCTCAGTACATGGACGGTACCAAAATTAAGTGTCCGTGTGTGAAATGTCATAACGTGAAATATTATCCAGAAGTGGAAGTGACATATCATTTGTATTCGAGGGGTTTTACGCCTAATTACTATCAGTGGACCGCACACGGAGAACTTGTGTCTTTAGCATCAGAGCCGGAGCCTTACGTTGAGCCGTATATGCATGCGGGACCTAATTTTGTTTCAGATAATCATGCATATGACGACGGGTGCGTGAATATGGTTTTCGACGCTGCGGGGCCTAGTTTCGTTCATGATGCACCTGAGGAGGCACCGAACGCCGATGCTGCACAGTTCATGGAGTTGCTGGAGAATGCAAGGACTCCATTGTATCCTGGTTGTGAGGATCATTCACCTGTTGAGCATTAAGTCAGATTTTAACATGTCGCAAGAATGCTACAAACGAGTGTTGGAGTTGATTATAGAGATCTTGCCGACGGGTGCTAAGTTGCCTAAAGACTTCTACCGGTCTAAGAGGATGGTGAGATCGCTCTGGATGGGATACGAGAAAATCGATTCCTGTCGCAATGGGTGCATGCTGTACTACAAAGACTACAAGGACGCAGATGTGTGCAGATTTTGTGGTGCTGATCGCTATAAGACAACTAGTACAGGAAGGTCTACCGGTACAAGAAGACCGACCGATTCAATGCACTACTTGCCTTTAACGTCGCAGTTGCAAAGATTATTTATGGTGAAAGAGACGGCCGAAAATATGAGTTGGCACATGCGAGAACAAATTGAAGGAGTGTTGGATCACCCATCCGATGGAGAAGCGTGGAAGCACTTTGATCGAGTGTATCCAGATTTTGCTTCAGATCCGCGAAATGTCAGGTTGGGACTATCTTCTGACGGTTTTACTCCTTTTGGTCTTTCGGGATCCCAATATTCGTGCTGGCCTGTGATTGTTACTCCGTATAACCTACCGCCTTGGATGTGCATGAAGACTCAGTACATGTTTTTAACCGTTATAATTCCTGGTCCGAACAATCCCAAGAGGAACATTGACGTGTACTTACAGCCTTTGATAGATGAGTTGAATCAGTTATGGGAAGTAGGCACTAACACATACGATGTTTCCAGGAAGCAGAATTTTCAGATGAAGGCAACCCTTATGTGGACCATCAACGACTTTCCGGCCTATGGAATATTATCTGGATGGAGCACTCATGGCCGTCTCTCATGTCCGTATTGCATGGACCGTAGTAAGGCTTTCCGCTTGAAACACGGCGGAAAGTCGTGCTTCTTTGATTGTCATCGGCAATTTCTGCCAAAAGATCATCCGTTCAGAAGGAACATGAATGCTTTCCGTGCCGGCGTTGTAGAGAAGGGTGATCCACCGCCAAGGTGGTGCGGAGACACGATATGGGAGGAGGTTAAAGATTTTCCAAGTGCTATCGAAGATCCGACAACTGGGTATAAGTGCGATAGATTTGGTAGAGTTCATAACTGGACAAAGAGGAGCATATTCTGGGATCTGCCATACTGGAGTACCAATCTGATCAGACATAATCTTGATGTCATGCATATCGAGAAGAATGTGTTTGATAACATAATTAATACTGTGATAGACGTAAAGGAAAAAATGAAAGACAATCCCAAGGCCAGGTTGGACTTAGAAGAAATATGCAAACCCCTGCGTTGTATTTGATACAGCAGAATGGGAAACAGTTCCTTCCGAAGTCAATTTTTTCGCTGGACAAGGAGGATAAAGTGAGACTTTGTCGGTGGATCCAGGACCTAAAATTTCCAGACGGATATGTGTCAAATCTGAGAAGATGTGTCGATCCGAAGGAAAATAAATTGACGGGTATGAAGAGCCACGATTGTCACGTATTCATGGAGAGGTTAATTCCGATTGCATTTCGGGAATTCTTACCGCAGGCAGTTTGGGATCCATTGACGGAGCTTAGCATATTCTTCAGGGATCGTTGTTCTAAGAAATTGCTCGTTGATCGTTTAGAAAAGCAAGAGAAGGACATTGCGGTAACACTATGCAAGCTAGAGAGGGTATTTCCTCCTGGATTCTTCGACTCTATGGAGCATTTGCCGATTCATCTATCCTATGAGGTACGTGTTGGTGGACCCGTCGAATATCGATGGATATACCCGTTCGAGCGACATTTGAATCACCTAAAAAGAAAGGTGAAAAATAAGGCACGGGTCGAGGGTTCTATTTGTGAAGCCTATGTTCTCGAGGAGATTACAAACTTTTGTTCGATGTATTTCAAGCCTCATGTTGTAACTAATAGAATGAGAGCTTCCAAAAACGACGAGGGAGATCATGAAAGTAATGATACAATACTGAAGGTATTCAATGCTCCAGGAAAGCCATCGGGTAAGATGAAAAAGAGATATCTGAACGATGATGAGCTAAGGGCTGCTCAGGTGTATGTATTACTCAACTGCGACAAGGAGGAAGTAGAGAAACTGGAGGGGTAAGTAATTAATACGTCTATATTATTTTAATAATGTTAATTATTATACTATTACATTAATTAAACGATGTTGTTTTCAGCATATTTAATGATGATGTGAGGTCGGGTAGGCCACACATAACAGAAGAAGTCTATATTATTTTAATAATGTTAATTATTATACTATTACATTAATTAAACGATGTTGTTTTCAGCATATTTAATGATGATGTGAGGTCGGGTAGGCCACACATAACAGAAGAAGAACTAGAACAAGAAATGAGGCATTATTTTCCATCATGGTTGAGTGCATATGTAAGACTTGAGAACTCTGTAATTACCTTTTTGTATATGCACTTGATTGAGAATGAGCTTAATTGCTTCTTTTGTGGTATTTAGGTCGATCGTCCATACGCAAGACTTGAGAATGAGTCTATTAGAACGCTAGCCAATGGACTAATTTATGCTGCAAAAATATGGCCAAGCTACTGTGTTAATGGGTTTAGGTTCAAGTCAACAACTTGCCCGATCAGAGACAACTTTGTGGATCTCGATTCCACCAAAAATAGCTGTTTGTGTATTAGATCTTCGAACTACAAAGATGTTGATGCGGGCAATGATTTCTATGGCGTGTTACGGGAGATTGTGGTGCTGACATATAGTTATAGAATAGAGCCTGCTAAGATTGTGTTATTCAGGTGTGATTGGTTCGATCCGATTGAAGGTCAAGGTTGGAAAGTAGACAAGCACGGTCTTGTTGATATAAACTATCGACGTCGATATCAAGCCTATGAACCATTTGTCCTATCAAGTCAGGCTCAGCTCGTGTACTTCACAAGTTATCCTAAACGGGGAACAACAAGGTCGGACTGGTGGGCAGTATGCAAGACCAAAGCTAGAAATACCTTTGAGGTTGACGATATAGCTTATCAACAGGATGAACTACCTCTTATAACAAATATTATAGAAGTGGACACGACGGAAGTTTCCTATTACACATCTAATTGTGTAGAAGAAGTAGAATTATCTGAAGAGGAAGATGCAGATGAAAGTGAAGATGTAGAGGAGGAAGAAGAAGAAGAAGAAGAAGTAGATGAGCTAAACGAACTAGATGAATTTTCAGAAGAGGATTAAATCTGTACGTTTGTTTTATCATCATATTTGACACTTTAGTGACACTTCTATCATATAAATCTGTGACACTTCAGTGACACTCTATTGACACTTTTATTGACACTTCAGTGACACTTTTTGACTATAATATTTTTCAAAAATCTGTGATGTCTATCATATAAATATGTTTTTTTATTTTATTGTCATATGTTTTATTGTCAGGTATGACTAGACCATTCGGACGACGCGGAGGATTATATATTAGGCAGTCCCGTCAGCCTCGGGCTGGGGATGGAGAGGGCAGTTCCGTACCCTCATCCTCATCTCCGAGTACGCCAGTGTACCATTCTGTTCCCGGTCCATTACCGGGACAGGCTAGTTCTAGCAGGTTGGCGACTCCTCCCTCGTCGTCCAGCCTTCCTGTTCCCGGTCCATTACCGGGACAGGGCAGTTCTAGCAGGTTGGCGACTCCTCCCTCGTCGTCCAGCCTTCCTGATCCTGCGTCCAGCATCCCTGATCCCCCGTCCAGCATTCCTACTGTCGACGGCTCTATGGAGGGAGCCCACGTCGATCATATGGAGGACGGCGATCAGACTGATCCTGTCCAGGTAGGAGGTGAGAGCGACCCTCCATGCGCTCCCCCGGGCGAGACGCGTATGGAGATTTGGACGGACGGGCCTATGAAGTAAGTTAATTAATTATTATATATTTCTCAAATGATTATATGTACATATATATTCATGAAAAATTATTATTGTATAGATATCGGCCTTCTGCAGTACAGAGACAGCTGGGGACATTTGTGAGGCAGAACTATGGTAGGCCTTGGCTCAACTACTCAGATGCTCCCGCAGATAGGAAGGCCTTTTGGTTCGCCCACTTCAAGGTAAAAAATTTGTTTATTTTTAAATTTTAATAATCATTTGTGTATATTATACAACTTTTGTATTTTACTTCTTGTAGAGGACCTATTTCTATCCACCACACCGGGCGGCGAGGATCGAGGGCCAATTTCCTGTCGTCATAGCCAAGCTCATCCGTGATGCGATCGACGACCAGAAGCGTCGTGATCGCGCCGGACGTCCGATCCAGGGTTGGATTACGCCAGAGCAGTGGACTATGATGAAGGCTAGATTCAGCGAGCGCCAGTACCAGGAGCGGTCTGAGAAGGCCAAGGTGGCACGGTCGAGCGCCGGTAAGTGGTGTGGCGGCTCCATTCCGATGACAGAGCATTTTCGTCGTCTGGTACGTTTTCTATGACGGTCATTAATTTATATATAGTTCGATATAATGTCTAATACTAATAATAGATAATATATTTTAACAGGTAAAGAAGGGTGAGGACCCGAACATGGTGACCGTCTTCCTGGTCACCCATCGGAGGGCTGGGGACTTCATTGACGAGAGGGCGACGCAGGCATATGTAAGTTCTATTCAACTAATATTAACTGACTATAATTTAGAAAACAGGAAAATAGATATCAATATAGACTTTAGTAAACACTTACACGTTAGCAAATATGTTCTAGGCCGAGTTTGTTCGGCTACAGAAGGAGGCGGCTGATGCTGCTGCTGCTGCTAGTGCGCAAGCAGAGGGAGGGGCTGGTACTTCCTTCCAGCCGCCTGCAGAGCCATCGCCAGACGAGCTCTGGATACCGCCGTTGGCGGTCTTTAGAAGGATACGTACTACGGTACGGGATCCTACGGCGCGTATTTGGCTTCGGAGTCATCCCGGGCCCCCTCTGTCAGTGCGTAGTCTCCGGCTATGCAGGCGTCGTCACGAGCTGAGGATGTTCGTCGTCAGATCGAGGAGCTGCGTCGCGAGTTGCAGCAGCAGATTTCTGATGCGGTCGAGCGACGATCCGACCCTCCGATCGTCACCGGACGATTTGATGCGGTCGAGCGCAGTATACAGGAGCTGATGAGTCTGCATCAGGCTGCAGCTGCCAACTTGCAGACGCTCACCGAGTCTACACAGCGCACGGAGCGTAGACAAGTCGAGCTGGATGGATCGCAGAGGAGCCTTTCTCTCTCAGTCGCTCAGTATACTGAGAAGGTGGTGAGTGCCCTTGCTGCGCATGGTGAGCGACTGCGAGAGCTGGAGCAGGTACGTCCTCCGGGTCCATCGATGGTGCCGACTCCAGATACTGCACTGCCTCCGGCGCCGACTCCAGACATTGTACTGCCTCCTACTGCCCCTACGGTACAGCTCACCCAGGAGCAGTATGACTACATTCTATCCCAGTTGCACGGCAGGGGTCCGTAGTGATTTTATTGGTTTTTTTATGACTTGTATGTATTGGCCCTATGGGCAAATTATTTATTTATACACTGTTGTTTATACACTTGGTGGAAGACTTTTTATCATCTTCCATTTTTATTTGACTCTATTGGATATTTGTGAGGATGTGTGTCTTTGATATTTACTTTGTACTGCCTCCTATTTTTATTGTGATATTTACTGTGATATCTGCGACGGGATGACAAATATACCTACGCTGGGTTATAAGCGATGATCTGATATACAAAGGAGATGCTGCCGAAATTTTAAAAAAATATATTGTGTATTTTTGTTATGATGTGTGTCTGTGTTTACAGTGAATGTGAAATACAGTGTTCGGAACCATCGACAGTTTCGATTACTGTTGTATGTTTTATCTTGGATAGAAATAGCAACAGTTCAGGGTGCACTTCTGAGAGCTTCATTTTCACGTCCTTCACTTTCTCGGACGTCGTAAAGGTTCCCGAGAAGGTGAAGGACGTGAAGAGGAAGCTCTGAGAAGTGCACCCTGAACTGTTGTTCTTTCTATCAAAGATAAAACATACAACAGTAAGCGAAACTGTCGATGGTTCGAACACTGCACTTCACACACACTGTAAACACAGACACACGGCATAACAAAAATATCAATTATATTTTTTTAAATTTTTATTTATTTTAGCGATGTATAGCGACATTCTGCGACGTACTGCGACGTCACACAGACGTCGCTATACGTCGCTAACTAGCGACGTTACGTCGCTCGACGTCGCTAATATACGTCGCTACGATGCCCACGTGGCCACGTGGATGCCATGCCTCTTCATCATTTACAAACTTTTGAAGCGTTGCTAGTGGTCGCTTTACGTCGCAATGTTGGCGACGTACTTATACGTCGCTCTCTGTCGCTCATTTGGCGACGTCTAGCGACAATGGACGCCGCGTCGCAAATAGCGACGTTCGACGACGAAATTACCATCTGCGACTTGCCTATAAGCGACGTAGGTTTTTTGTCGCTAAATACGTCGCAAATCAGTGTTAGCGACGTACTGCGACGTATTTAGCGACGTCTCCTGACGTCGCTAATCTGGGTTATTTTAGTAGTGTTCTAAAGTCTCTAATCACACTAACCTTATCCATAATAATTAATCTAACCTCTAACTAAAATATTTCTATCATGTGAACTAAAATTAATATCATGTGGGCCATGCCTAACTAGTGTGTGGGTCCCACTAGAGTCAAACTACCCCCGGGTCCCCGTTTCAAGTCGGATTGAGTTGAAATTCGAACCCGACTCAAATAATCCCAAAACAATATCATAAATAATAAAATAAATTTCAAAAATATTTCAAAAATACAAAATGACAAAATACCCATGTTCCTGAAAACTGGGGGTGATAAATTCCTCGAAATTAAAACTAAACAATAGTAAAATGTCAAAATCACAAGTCATAATTTTAAATAGTTTAAAAATGATTAAAAATGATTAAAAATCACCAAAAATCATAATATGATGATTAAAAATGACTAAAAATCACCAAAAATCATAATATGAAATAATAATCAATAAATAATTATTATAATTACAAAATTTCAAAATTACCCTCATCTGGAAAATTGGGTGTTACATGTATTCCTTAGTGTCATCAAAAGTGCGTTGACATTCCTCATTCCATATGAAAGAGACACCTTTCTTTATGAGTTGTGTGAAGGGTTGACATCACCCTGAGAGGTTAGATATGAACCTCCTGATGTAGGCTAGTCTTCCCTGAAGGCTACGGAGTTCACGGAGGTTCCTCGTTGGGCTCATTTCTAGGATTGCTTCTGTTTTGTCGGGGTCTATGTGAATAACCCGAGAAATAATAAAAAAGCCCAAGAACTTCCCGATGGACACGTTCAGGAAAGACTTGGTGGGATTCATCTTCAGATTGTGCACTCGCATTAGGTCGAACATTGTCCTCAAATCGTGTAAGTGATCATCCTTGGAGCGACTTTTAACGACGATATCGTCAACGTAACACACCACCGTCTTGCGCAAGTGATCTCTGAAGATGACAATCATAGCTCTTTGATATGTAGCACCGGCGTTCTTTAGGCCGAAGGACATAACTGTGTAACAATACACGTCGATCGGTGTTCGAAATAACGTATGCTTCTCATCATCAGGAGACATTTTGATTTGATTATATCCTGAAAAGCCATCCATAAAGGGCATGTGTTCGAAGCCACATGTATCATCGATCATTATGTCGGTGATGGGAAGAGGGAATTTCATCCTTAGGAAATGCCGTATTCAGATTGCAAAATTTAATACAGATTCCGATTTTTATATTTTTCTTGATGACTGGTACTATATTAGCTATCCAGTCTGGGTGCTGCTCCTCGTGGATGAAACCACTAGCTATAAGCTTGTTTACTTCCGCTTCGATGGAGTTCATGATGTCTGGATGGAATCGTCGTTGCTGTTGTTTGACTGGTTTTGCGTCCGGATGAATATTAAGCTTATGAAGTACGATCTCAGGGTTTAGCCCTGGCATGTCTTCATAGCTCCAAGCAAAAACATCGATATACTCTCTGACGAGTTACAACAATGACTCCCGCTCCCCGTCCGTCAGGCTTTTACTAATAAAGATTGGCTTTGGAGAGAATTTGTTGCCGAGGTCAACTTGCATGACTTCGTCTTCAGTGGGAGGGTCTCGTTGTACAAAGCGTTTCTCCCATTGTGCATCTAGGTGTTGGGCCCATGGCTCCAATTCAAGAGGTTCAAGTAGATCTTCGTCTTCCTCTTCAATGTCAGCGGATGCTATGTTGACAGACAATGTCTGCCTGAATATATTCCCTATGTTATCATCGGAATCGTCTATAGGCGATTTGGATGAGTGAGAATGCCACTCGCATTCCTTATCGGAACTCTCAGGCGTTGTTACTGGTGTAACATAACTGAGACCGTGTCTAGACTTGCTGTAATAATCCCGAGGTTTTCCAGTCGGGGCTGACATCTGTAGAGGTGATCGCCGGCCGTTGCCGTAATTCAGACCTAGGGTAGTCTCCATGTTGTACCCCTACTTTTGCATGAAATACTTGGCTTGGGGACTATACAGGTAGAGCGACAATCTTCCAACGTGGGGTTCGAGATCGAACTCTTCTAGCATAAAAGGTTGAGGACCTTCTTTTCTGCCGAAGATGATCGTGTGATCCCCTTTTCTTCTGCCTGGGACTAGGAAGTAGGCACCTCTAATGGGAGTAAGTCGGTTTACGGTATGGACGGTTGTCACTTGTGTGTGTAGGTTAATGTCCAGACCGTGCTCCATAGCATACATCAGATTACACTCAGGGTAGTTCAAAGGTAGCCTCTTATTGATGAAATAAGGAATTTTGTCAACAGGGATTACATCATCAGGAGAGGGACTATCCACCTGTGCAACCAGATATTTTGTGAGTTATGCCTCCTACTCAGCTACCCCCTACGTGATCGGAGGTTAGGATGCTGTCTTAGGCAGCTTGACAACCAAGGGTTCTGCTTGTGGCATTGGCTTGCCTGAGGGCCTCGGATCAACACTTGGTTGCCGGCTCATCTTGGAGAGACTGATAACCATCGGCTCGACAGAGGACTTTGCATCTTCCGATTGCCTTTGATTGGATTTTGGCAATCGGATCACCATCGGCTCCACAGAGGGCCTCGCATCTTCCGATCGCCTCTGATTGGATTTTGGCAAACGGATCACCATCGGCTCCATGACGACCTTTGGCTCCTGGCTGGCCTCGGGAGTCTGATGACCATTGGTTCCAACTGCGTAGCTAGGGCGAAAGAACCGGGTACCTCTTTATGCAAAGTTGCGACAAGGGGTGCAGCTTTGCCCGGTTTATGGGCCTAGAGATAGATTTTCAAATGTTCCTCTGACCCTGTTATGACCTCCACTTCGTCAGTTATATGATTCTTGGATTTTTTATATAGACAAGCCTCCGAAGAATAGTAAGACTCAACCCCTTTGAAGGGATCGATGTCGACGAATTCCGTCTTCACGAAGCCATGCTTACAAACATACTTGAAGCACTGGTAGAGTGTGGATGGCACAATCATATAGTCATGTATCCACGGACACCCTAAGAGGATATTATAGGACGTATCTTCGTCTATGACGTAGTAGGTAACCTCCGTCTTCAGGTCGCCAATCTAACATTTCAAGCAGATCTTTCCCAGGGGATAGCTCCTTCGCGAGTTGAAACTGCTAATAGCAGTATTGGTCGCCGCTAGCCGGTGCATAGGGATGCCGAGGATTTGAAGCAAGCTTTTTGGGATAATGCTTATTGACGAGCCAGGATCGATGTGCATCCGGTCCACCTTGATATCGCCTATGTATCTAGTGTAGTACAAGAGGCGATCATGCAAGTTGGTCTTGATTAACATATCCTGTGGGTGAACACAATGTTGGGCATTGCGTCTGCACAATTGCTGCCCTGGAGATTTGTTGACGCATCCTCCACTGTAGGCTTGACCTAGGCTAAGTAGGCGTCAGCATTTTGGAGTGCTTCGCTCAATGCGATATGAAGATCCTTGGAGAGCTTTAGGTGCTCATATAACGACAACTTTGCTGGCGTATTAGCCAGTTGTGCTAGTATATCAAAGTTGTAAGGTCTCTCCCGCCCTTGAGGTGCATCCTTACGGAGGGGCCTGTCGAAGCGGGTTTCCTTTGGCTTGGACCTGTCCGCCGGTGGAGGCTGAGATGGCCCTGAAACATCAGTAGCAGGCAGCGTTGCCTGTAATACCCCGCTCCGTATGGTGCATTATGCTGAGTCGTTGACTCGAAGAGTTGCGTTGACCCGATTACGTATCGATGCGAATCGATACAAAGTGTTGAGTTGTCCCGAGCAATGTATCGAACTAAGTCGATGCGAAGAGTTGCCTTGTCCCAAAGAAAGCATCGAGTGATACGAAGCGCCGCGTTGCTTCGAAGGATAAGTGCGTTGAGACGGCTCAAAGATTCTAAAAAATTGAATCGACCAAGGCGCAATTCCGAATCGATGCAAGTATTGATTTTAGTTGGATTCATGTGCAGGCTATACATTTACGCTAAAATGTTAGAGGTCGATCTTTCGCCTTATTCAGTAAGGGGTCCGCGAAAGCAAATCGTCGCCTTGCGACGGACTGAGGCGTTGGCACGGTAAGCCCAAATCGGACGTATAATTTAATAAGCACGAAGTGCTCGAATGGCTAAGTCAGGAGAGTGACCGTGCAACAAAGTTATGAAATCGAGCCGTATCGGCTCGGCGAAACGACAAAGGCGTATCGACTCAAGGTGGGAGGATTGACTTCTTTTTACTCCTTCATTCGATAAGTCAAATGTATCATTGTATGCTGAGTTAACCTATCAACGCCATGGGCATGGCACGATAGAGAGATAAACGTAGTGCGTGTCGAACACTAGATAAAACAATTAAAATGAATCGTACGGCAAACGTACGAGTCGCTATGGAACATTGGATATCGCAAAGGCGAGCGCCTCGGTGCACAAGCCACACGAACGTGGGATAACTTTACTCAGCGAGTGCCTTAGTGCATGAACCATACCGTGCCTTCGCGCACGAGTTAGAACGGCTAGAACATTGAAAGACAATAGGAGAGCGCCCAAGCGCGCAAGCCACGGACATTGAATACTAAGCATGGAAATATGGCTTCGACGCGTGCAGCAAGTGCACGACGCGAAGGATAGATGATAAATGTGTCGAAACGTGCCTACGTGCACGAGATAATAAAAGGTGGCTTCATTGCGAAAGAATACAGTTGTGGCATGAATGTGGCAGAACTGTCGGATATGACATAATGTCTCGAAAGGTGTTCGAGACCTTCGGGTCGTTCAGTTGATGAATATTGAGATGAGGCATAATGCCATTGAATATTGAAACGAAGTTTGAAGCGTAAGAACATAGAAAGTTAACGGAAGAAATACGAGATGATAATGCGGCATGGTGCCCTTTCGAAATGTTCACGGCCTTCGGGCGTTCGTTGAGGACATTCGGGCGTTGTGCCAATTGAAATAGAGATAAGCGAACTTACTTGGTTGTTTGAAAGATAAGATTCGTTGGATGGTCAAATGGACTTAAAAATATAAAAGCCCGTGCATGGGTATTCACTCGAACGCGGTGCGCCAGGGCGCTGGGACCGTTCGGCCTAGGAGGGATTCGTTTTCGGTATTGTTGGTGCACTTCATTTAGATGGGTAGCGACCGTCTGGTGAATGTGATAAGCCACTTACTGCGATTATTTCGATGGCCTCTGATGTTGGTTAGCAACCTCACAGAGTTAACATCGTCTAATGTTTCGATTCGATAAATATAAGTCCATTCTAGCCCAAAAAGCTAGTGACCTTCATATAGTTAAGGGCGACGGGTTTGGAAGTGCAAGGTATGCATATATCCTGCATGGATGGATCCTGAATAGCGAGCACTTATAACATGACAGGGAAAATGGATAGGCGTATTCACCTTGCGTCGGTGCAAGGGCGAATGCATCGATATTGCTAAGTTGCGCCACGAATCAAACACGAGATTGCTTACCTGTTTACTTATGCAAATTGAATAACATGCTTGCCATGCTTTACAGTCTTCGAATATGCCATGAACTCATCCTAAGGAGAACATAGAAAGAGAACTAAATTGCATGTTTGCATGAATCAATACAATACTAAATGTCGGTTTGTTAAGTGGGTTTTTGATCAGTACAGCGAGGACGAAAGTACTAATCCCCTACTAGTTTGCTAGCAGGTTCAGGGATTGGTCTGCTCGCAGTGAAGCGTTGCTTGAACGCGTTGAGGCTTGGAATGCCGAAGCGTATTGAGGCGTGCGATCGTTTGACGCTCAGACTCGCGACAGGTTTGATGCGGCCGAGCTATAGAAGGCATGATGTATGGAACGGTAAAATCCTTTGTGGGCAAGATAGAACCTGAGTGTTGTAGCCAATCTGGCAAATTTTGTTGGGTTATAGAAAGCCTTTGTAATCTGATTTCGAATATCAATAAAGAGAATCGTTTTCGTATACTCTGTTTTGACTTTCGTTGTTAACGTTCAACTTAAAGATAACCATTTGAGAACTTGTCATCTTGCCTTGCACGAGCGCAATTCCAGGCTCGTGCGGCATCATGCCCCAGCGAGGACGATGATTCGGGTGATTCCGGGTCGGGGCGTGACAAATTGGTATCAGAGTTCTAGGCTCAATTTCCTCTGGACGCTTGCTTCATTACAATTCCAAAACGTTGCCCACCACCAATCGAAATTACTCTTGACTCTACTCGATGCCGCACTGGATGTTCCATACAATAAGACTAATATAAATCATGTAATTTTGCCGCGTGTTGTTTTGGAAATTACATGGTATTTGCGGGAAAAGTCGTGAAAGGTTTGTTGCTGTAAGTGCAACACGCTGGGAGATTTGAATTCAAGGATTTTGTTGCCGCGGATGCAATACGTCGTGAATTGTAATTCGAGATATTCGTTGGTTGCAACAATCGATGTGAGAAATGTTGGTTGCATCGATATAATGATAATCGTGGAATGTTGCTGCAACAATTGCCATGCGTTGATTGTGAATGATGCGTTGAAAAGAAAAATGAAAGTTGATGTTGAATGTGTCGAACGGATTCACATATCAATTTCGAATGTGCATTTGCAATGAAAAGCGATAAGTCAATATCGAATGTGTTGAAACGGATTTGAGCATTGACTTTGAATGTCGAAAATGAAATGTTGTATGATGTGCAATGCGTATCGAGAATAAAATGTTGCACGAGGTGCGATAAATATCGAAAATAAATCGTTGCACGATGTGCAATGCATATTGAAAGTAAAATGTTGCACATGGTACAACGCATGTCGAAAGTGAAATTTTGCACGTGGTGCAACGCGTATCAAAGTGTAATCGCTGCACGAAGTGCAACGGAATACAAGAATGAATTAGTGCATCAAGATGCAACGAAAGAAAACAAAAGTTATAAATCGAGAAACGAAATCGGTTCGGCTGCGCACCGAGTTTGTGTTGGCAAATGAATGCATTGGCCGAGTTGCGTCGGATTTTGATTAATCAGAGTTAAGGTTGTGATCAAGCATGATCACTGTGGAAATCGTGAGTCGGAAGAGATCGTTGGTTCGTAAAGAGTACGTTACGACGGAAGTAACTTGATTTCTGGGTGGTATACGGCATACCACCGATGCAATGAATGGCTCGATTCCGAGTGGTATATGTAATACCACTTATGCGATGAATTGCATCAAACGTATTGTGAGAATTGCGGAAGGTTTGTCCGCAACGGACGGGATAGCACCGAGTCTCGAATGAGAATTTGTACGACGGTATGTTGATGCAAGTGTCCTTCGATGATCGGTTAGAACGATAAGGTGGGGCTTGTAACATTGAATTATACGTTGATTGAAAATTATGTATCAGTCGAATGATGGGAACTACCGAAACGATTATGCCTTGAGGCAATAATCGGATCGACGGGATAGGAAACTCGAAACGTTGAAATCGAACCGCACGACTTGCGAGCTCGATGAAAATGTCCGACGATGCAAATTGTAATCGGATCGTATGACTTGTGATCTCAAAAAAAAAATTAGAATACGCGAATGGTAATCGAATCGCACGACTTGTAATTTCGATAGAAACCTTGGGCGAGGCGAACTATAATCGGTTCGCACGATGTGCGACTTCGGTAAGAAAGTTGGTTGACGTGAGTAATCGTGCCTAAGAAATAGTTGGTTACGTTACGGCGAAACTCATTTCAGTATGACTGAAAATATGCAAAACTTAGAGGGCGAGATCGTATGACTTGAGGGTTAGATGTTGGATAATCGGTAACTCAGTTACGCGATCGAAGTATAGTGAGATGCGGCAAATCGGAGAACGAGTCGATGCGTATAGAAAAGTTTGTTGCGAACTTGGATGTATGCGATATGAGTTAAGTTGACGTTGAAACGGATTCAAAGTTGACCCTTACATTATCGAAATGGATACGGCATATCGAGATCGATACGTAAGAAAACGTAAGCGATGTGAGAACACAAAATAGAGTGTGCCTTGCAGCTATCAAATTTTGTAGCTAACGATGCAAGAATGAACGAACTTGGTTGATCATAAATTTTGTGATTGATCAGGGCGAGACTATAAGTCATCGAATATTTTTCGATGCATATAGCATCTCGTGTGTCGACCGCGAAATAAGATAGACTCAAATTCGATACGAATAGATGTTTCGTAAATTGCGGAATCATCGACGATAGTGCATGACTTTACTCGGAGGATAGTTGTGCATCAGTTGCGCCGATAGAAATGGTTATGTACGGATTTGGGTAGTCGCATAGAAATCGTCGGAACGTGATTTGGCTCTGAAATAAGATATAGCATGGTTTGTAGTAAACTGTCCTTCGGTGATGATCCACAATTATCGAACGTAGCTTCGGGACAGCTGACCCTAGAAGACTTGACCGCCAAATCAAATTAAATACTGTAGACCGTAAGATGTCCCATGTGATATCGCATATGAGATTTACACCGATAACAAATATCATACGGTGCATATTGATGATAAGTCTAGGCGATCGAGAATTGTTGGAACAACTTTCGATTGAGAATGATATAGATAGATTTTAAGTATTCGTCAGATGGATACTTGAATGGTTATGTTGGTCGACGATCAAAATTGAAATTCACCAACGAACTTGGTGATTCGGATAAGCGAGTGCGAGAATCGCGCTATGTACGAGAGGGAACGATAAGGGATTGGCTTACGAGTTATGTCATTAGATTTGATTCACCTTACAATTGAGCTTGCGTGAACCGAAATTATGTTCGATGTTGCGAGGCGGATAAGTTGGGAATTTGGCTAGTGAATTCCTACGCGTTAGGAATCGAACGTACGGCGCATTGTAAAGACCTTCGTGTCAAGGCGATCGTTGTCTTGAGCACCATCGCCTTGATGTAAACTGTTATGTCGGATAGATTATGGCCTTTGTGCAATTTCAATTTAAACTTGCGTCGGAAGGATTTGAGCACGGTGTCTAGGTAAGTCACCTAGCGGATGTAGTCCTGAATGTTGATGCTTTTGCAAGTCAATAAAAAAGAATCGTATCGAGATAAGATACGAAGTGAAACATCAGAAATCGTTGGATAGTGACGCCGAACGCAAGGCGTTACGGAGACTCATTGTGATCGGATGCGCGACGGCTTGACGCGACGGCTTGACGCGACGCATAGAATTGATAGTCCCGATGAAACATACAAAGTGAGAAATGCAATTTTTGAATCGCATCGTATGCCTTGACTTTCGTTGGAGGATCGCGTATGTATCAATATACATGTGCGCTAGAATTGCGAGAACAAATAATAGAGCCAAGTTCGATCGAGAATACGAGATGTCAAGTTATCGAGAATAAGAGTTACGTGTTTGCGTTGTTCTGATATCTTACAACTGAGCTTGGCTGAAATGCATATATTGGTGGAACGCCTAAAATATGTCTATGATTCTAAACTAAGTTGTACGATCCAAACGATAGTGAGACGAGATCGTGGAACGATCTAATGAAACCCTTGCAAATTTAGTATTGGTTTCGGTTCGGGATGATCCTTGTTTTGAGTGGTATATTCTGTAATGCCCCGCTCCGTACGGTATATTATGCTGAGTCGTTGACTCGAAGAGTTGCGTTGACCCGATTACGTATCGATGCGAATCGATACAAAGTGTTGAGTTGTCTCGAGCAATGTATCGAACTAAGTCGATACAAAGAGTTGCCTTGTCCCAAAGAATGCATCGAGTGAATCGACACGAAGTGCCGCGTTGCTTCGAAGGATAAGTGCGTTGAGACGGCTCGAAGATTCTAAGAAATCGAATCGACCAAGGCGCAAGTCCGAATTAATGCAAGTATTGATTTTAGTTGGTTTCATGTGCAGGCTATACGTTTACGCTAAAATGTTAGAGGTCGATCTTTTGCCTTATTCAGTAAGGGGTCCGCAAAAGCAAATCATCGCCTTGCGACGGACTGAGGCGTTGGCACGGTAAGCCCAAATCGGACGTATAATTCAATAAGCACGAAGTGCTCGAATGGATAAGTCAGGAGAGTGACCGTGCAACAAAGTTTTGAAATCGAGCCGCATCGGCTCGGTAAAACGACAAAGGCGTATCGACTCAAGGTGGGAGGATTGACTTTTTTTTACGCCTTCATTCGATAAGTCAAATGTATCATTATATGCTGAGTTAACCTATCAATGCCACGGGTGTGGCGCGATAGAGAGATAAACGTAGTGCGTGTCAAACACAAGATAGAACAATTGAAATAAATCGTACCGTAAACGTGCGAGTCACTATGGAACATTGGATATCGCAAAGGCGAGCGCCTCGGTGCGCAAGCCATACGAACGTGGGATAACTATACTCGGCGAGTGCCTTAGTGCACGAACCATACCGTGCCTTCATGCACGAGTTAGAACGGCTAGAACATTGAAAGACAATAGGCGAGCGCCCTAGCGCGCAAGCCACGGACATTGAATACTAAGCATGGAAATATGGCTTCGACGAGTGCAGCAAGTGCACGACGCGAAGGATAGATGATAAATGTGTCGAAATGTGCCTACGTGCACGAGAAAATAAAAGGCGGCTTCGTTGCGATAGAATACAGTTGTGGCATGAATGTGGCAGAACTGTCGGATATGACATAATGCCTCGAAAGGTGTTCGGGACCTTCGGGTCGTTCGGTTGATGAACATTGAGTTGAGGCATAATGCCATTGAACATTGAAACGAAGTTTGAAGCGTAAGAACATAGAAAGTTAGCGGAAGAAATACGAGATGATAATGCGGCATGGTGCCCTTTCGAAATGTTCACGGCCTTCGGGCGTTCGTTGAGGACATTCGGGCGTTGTGCCAATTGAAATAGAGATAAGCGAACTTACTTGGTTGTTTGAAAGATAAGATTCGTTGCATGGTCAAATGGACTTAAAGATATAAAAGCCCGTGCATGGGTATTCCCTCGAACGCGGCGTGCCAGGGCGCTAGGACCGTTCGGCCTATGAGGGATTCGTTTTCGGTATTGTTGGTACACTTCATTTAGATGGGTAGCGACCGTCTGGTGAATGTGATAAGCCACTTGCTGCTATTATTTCGATGGCCTCTGATGTTGGTTAGCAACCGCACAGAGTTAACATCGTCTTATGTTTCGATTCGATAAATATAAGTCCATTCTAGCCCGAAAAGCTAGTGACCTTTATATAGTTAAGGGCGACGGGTTTGGAAGTGCAAGGTATGCATATATTCTGCATGGATGGATCCTGAATAGCGAGCACTTATAACATGACAGGGAAAACGGATAGGCGTATTCACCTTGCGTCGATGCAAGGGCAAGTACGTCGATATTGCTAAGTTGTGCCACGAATCAAATACGAGATTGCTTGCCTGTTTACTTATACGAATTGAATAACATGCTTGCCATGCTTTCTAGTCTTCGAATATGCCATGAACTCATCCTAAGGAGAACATAGAAAGAGAACTAAATTGCATGTTTGCATGAATCAATACAATACTAAATGTCAGTTTGTTAAGTGGGTTTTTGATCTGTACATCGAGGACGAAAGTATTAATCCCCCACTAATTTGCTAGCAGCTTCAGGGATTGGTCTGCTCGTAGTGAAGCGTTGCTTGAACGCGTTGAGGCTTGGAATGCCGAAGCGTATTGAGGCATGCGATCGTTTGACGCTCAGACTCGCGACAGGATTGATGCGGCCGAGATATAGAAGGCATGATGTATGGAACGGTGAAATCCTTTGTGGGCAAGAGAGAACCTGAGTGTTGTAGCCAATCTGGCAAATTCCGTTGGGTTATAGAAAGCCTTTGTAATCTGATTTGGAATATCAATAAAGAGAATCATTTTCGTATACTCTATTTTGACTTTCGTTGTTAACGTTCAATTCAAAGATAACCATTTGAGAACTTGTCATCTTGCCTTGTACGAGCATAATTCCAGGCTCGTACGGCATCACGCCCCAGCGAGGACGATGATTCGGGTGATTCTGGGTCGGGGCGTGACATTGCCGGCTGAGGGTCTTCGACTGAATTACCTATAGTGGACTGGAATTATGCACCAGACCGGGTAACAACGTCGCCGCCTCCTCGGCTTCGGCTGAGATTGTATGGCAGGATCTGGAATTCCTGCCCTTCTTTTTATTGGTTGAAGTTGGCACCGCCTGGGTAACTTCGGGTACTAAGTCTGGGTGCTCCCACATGACCTTTCCTCGTGACGTAGTAAGAGGTACCAAGCCAGTCGTTTGGTCCCAGACGGGTGGAAGATTAGTAATCTCCATCGTTGCCCGGGAGATAGGTATTACTCCGTCTTGAGCATTTGTTGGAGGGAAGTCACAGAACTGAACTGATACCATATTTGCAGCCATGGTAACCTCTTCAAAATCTAGCGACAGAGCTTTGGAGTCGATAAGATTCTAGATGTACCGCTTTAATTGGAAGCAGTCATGAGTGGAATGATGGACATAGCGGTGGAAGTGGCAAAATTTTTGGTCCGCCATCTCCATCACTCGAGGCTCGCGCCTTGGTGGAGGGAGTTGGATCCTATCCCCTTGCAAGAGCATGTCAAAGATAGGCTTGATATGACTATCTTCAAATGAGTAATTCACCTTGGGCCACTGAGCTTCTAACTAATTTTGTTCAGGCTTTTTGGTCGTACCAGCGACCATGGCCTGTTTGCCTTTGGTATCCCTGTTATTGGTGGTGCCACCATTATTGTTGTTATTGGGGGCCTTACCAGGATGTTTTCCCTTGTCCTATCCATGTGGAATATGTAACCCCAGCTGGTGAGCCTTCTTTAACTTTACCTCCGTATTGGTAGCGCTTATGATGAAGGTCGTCCAATCCCTGAACTGATCTTTGCCCATCCAGAGGCTGATTATAGAGAGCAACTTCTTCTGGCAAATTTTAATCAAGGAGCTTACAGGATTGCCTTGGGGCAATCTCATCACGGTTTGGCAGAACCGTTCGATGTAGTTTCTCGTTCGCTCCCTTTCCCCCTGAACGACGTCCATGAGAGACAACATCGTCACATCATGTTCCACTTCGTAGAATCTTTCCAGGAATATGTGTTTGAAGCCGTCAAAGGAATGGATGCAGTTGTCTGGAAGGTTGCGGTACCAGTCGAACGTGATTCCCTTTAATGCTCCAATAAATAATCGTAAGGGGATGGCGTCACTATGTAGCAAGTGGTCTGTTGTGACCTCAAAATAAGTCATGTACCGGCTAAAAGAGGTCTTCCCGTCATACGAATCGATATGAAACGATTTATACTGTGGCAGAAAAGGAACATCTCTCCATGCAACGGGATACAACTGCCGTATTCTGAGGTCCCGGGAGGAGTCTCGGGCATTGAACATTGCTCGAAGCTCCTGGACTTCCCTTCTTGCCTCCCTGGCTTCGTCTACAGCTGAAGGAGAGGATGCTCCTAGAGGATTGTCACCCAAAGGAGGAGCGATCGTGTTGGAGTCTACGTTGACTGCGGGTCCCAAGCTTGTTTGTCCGGGCATCCTTGCTGGTTGAGTAGGCAAGGCATCTTTGATTTCGCCTACTGACTTGACCAAGGATAGGAGCATGGCTTCAAGTACTTCTAGACATTGTCGATCAGTAGGTCCTTCATGATCATCGTCGACCATAAAGACTGTCCGCACATGGGTATACGTAGAAGGGACCGTAGAAGAGGTGCTCTTCGTGTCGTACCCTCGTACAGAGAAATCGTCGGAGAATATCAAAATATCCTCCTCCTCAGATTCGAAAGCGATGCCACCACCTGTATAGGAAGCTGCATCGTCTTAGCGAAGGTAGTCATCCTCGGGGACGTCCAAGTCTATTGCATAATTCCAGTGGATCGTTACCCCCTGTGTATGCTCTTGGAACACCAGGTTGTCGCATACATTGAGGGGACTGCTTCCCCCAGCTTCATCTACCCCCAGGGAGGTCGAGGGTGCACCCCCGGGTGTTGGAAGCTTCTTTCTAGAATGGGTGCCTAGGTAGACACCCCCTGTGGTTGTCGGCGGCAATCTTCCAGATGAGAGTTTCCTTGCAATGCTGGCTGAGATTGCCGGGCTGGAAGAGCCTGTCTTCTTTCCTCCCTTGCCGGAAGGAACCTTCCGAGTTGAATTACAAGAAGCGAAAGGAAATGTCTCCCAAAATTTGCACATGTTTCTCGAGTTGTCGTCGGAATGGTGCTGGAAGGTACAGTCGTTGGAAAATGGACTACCGATCTTCAAGTGCTGTCGACTTGTCACAACAGCAGTTGCTGACAACTTTGGTACAGTGATATCCTAGGGAGGGCTCACCGCATGACAAGGTTGCCTCTCTCTTCTTGCGTTTGTGGATGAGTACTTCTCGCAAGTTGAGGGTAGATTGATCTACTTTTGCATCTGTTTTGTGGGCTCGGGTATCCTGAGCGCACGGGTGCATAGATATCATATTTTCTTTCTGATCCGAGGCTAGTAAAAGCACTTGCTTTCGATCACTGTAGGGAGACTTTGAGACCCACCCTGTCCGTTTGCCCTGGAGGACTGGACATGGGTGGTTCTGTACAACTTTCCAACGGGAGCCCGTATAACAGTTAACTGTGCCCAAGGACGATCAGCAGCTTGGACAGTTGACTGGGCTTGTTGGGCCCGCACTGCCCTAGACTTCTTCCACTTAGCACCGTAGGTGCATAGTAAGAAGAGTCCAGATTGGAATATTCCACATTCTCAATGGGCCGCATAGGGTCGGGTCCACATGAGAGACGGTCGAATACAGAGCTTCTGACTGGGCCGCATGAGGCAGCCTGTCTGCGGCCAGGATTGGCTGCCGCATGGGCCATCTGCACGCGGCCAGAGTTGGCTACCGCATAGGCAGACTACCCATTTTTCTTATGCGGCCTCTTCTTCGTCCGTATGGATTTCACTTGTGCCCCCAAAAATTCAGCATCATAGTGTTTTCCTTTGCTCGTTTTTGGGACAGTGGGGTTATCTGCGGTCGAAAGCAAGCCCGCAGGAGAGCTTTGATCACCGTCTTTGGCCGCAGAAGGAGCTTCTTCGAGTACCTGGCGAGGGGCAAAAGTTTTGCGCTTCTACATCCTGCGGGTTCTCTTCGGGTTGGCTCGTTTCTGTGACGGGCTGGCGCTCCCTTCAAAGAGCATTTCTTCGAATGCTTGTTGGTCAAAACGAACCACAAGCATTTGCTGCGTAGAGCCGAGCTTGGACGCGTCAGATTACATCACCAACTTCTCATCAGAGGAGAAGAAATTCCCCAGCTGAGTCTCCATCGTGTTTGCCATTAAAATATCAAGAACAAGAATTACAGATGAATTGAACTTGATTGCAAACTCGCTTGTACAAAAGAAAGCCTAGAAAGAAATCCTAGGAAACAATCTAAATACAATTATTTAATTTTTGATTCTGGGGCGTGACGATAGAGGCTCGGAAAGTATAGCAACTCTGCCTTACTCCTAGGACTATCAGACACAGTCTTTGCTCTTGAAGAAATTTATAGCCTTTGATTGCCAACCTTTAGCATGGGTGTGATACCCTGCTATTTATAGTGATTCCTGCCTAAAGCAGATTTTGGGCCGCATAGAGAGCCACGTGTCTGTAACAGCACACAAAAGACTCGATCTTGGGCTGCCAGCTAGTGGGGTTGTCGAGATTTCTTTGTTGTAAATTCGGGTAGTTGGGACTTGGTCAAATTGCCACGTGTCCCCCACCCCTCCCCACAAAGTAGAGCCTGAGCCGTCTTGGCCGCATAGTGGCCTTAGGAACCTTTCTTCTGTGGCTCGGCTCCGCTTAGCCGCATGTGATCTTCGAGAGCTTTACTGCTACGACTTGGTTCTACTTAGCTGCATGGGATGCCCGAGAGCCTTGCTTCTGCGGCTTGGTTTTACTTGGCCGTATGGGATCTTCGAGAGCCTTCCTTCTGCGGCTTGAATCCACTTAGCCGCAGGGGATCTTCGAGAGCCTTACTTCTGCGGCTCGAGTTTTCTTTGCCGCATGGGGTCTCCAGGAGCACTCCTTCTGCGACTTAGTTTTACTTGGCTGCAGGGGATCTTTGACAGTCTTTCCTCTGTGGCTTGATTTCTGTTGGCCGCATGGAGTGATGATCCGCATAAACTCCATCTTTTCCATGCTTCTACAGCGACTTGCGAGTGGGGGCGTTACACAATTACTATTTCATATATATATATATATATATATATATATATATATATATATAGACACACACACACACACAAAAGCCACGTACAAAAAAGAATGTCAACAAAATTTAAATATAAATTTATTATAAAAACTTATCAACCCTAGGATTTGAACTCAAACAATCCAGAAAAATATCTCCCTCCTTAACCACTTGAGTTAGAATTATTTAGTTATAAATAAATGATATTAAATAGTTAAATAATAACGTAATTTTTTAAATAATAGTGGAGTATTTAGTTATTTATTATTATTTTTTGTTTAGTTCAATGATTGATGACATATGGCTTGGACGGCTCACTTTTGAGCCGTTTCCAAGCCGCATTACGTATATTAGTAATGTACACTTGCAAGAAAAATGTTAAAAATAAATAAATATAAATTTACTATAAAAAAATTATTATTAGGAATTAAACTCAAGCAACCAAAAAGTTTATCTTCCACATTAACAAATTGAGTTACAATTATTGAATTATAAATTAATTATATTAGATAGTTAAATTTTAACTAATGGAGCATTATGTAGTTGTTTAGTTATTATTATCTAGTTGCTTGATACCCCATGCTCAATACTTGGAGTCAACCCAACAACTAACATTCACAAGTATCTAATCCCACTTCACTAACAATTAGACTAACTGACTCCATTCTAACATCTAAACCATCTCTCTATCTGTCATGTCTTCCCTACTCAATGCACTCAAATCCCAAACCTGTGAAACTCCTTACCTGTCCCTCTAAAAGCTGACACTAGGCCACCAAGACATTACCTTGCATAACTCAAGGTAATACTAGATCCTAGTATTAAACACCAGTACTAGTGTCTAACTTAACTTATAACCCAAACGTGTATACATATACTAACCTACCACTTGACTAACCAATATCCTATCATATTTAACATACTAACCTTCATTACTCCTTGTTTGCCTGGTGCTCCTGTGCACAGGTAACGAAGGTCATAGCAGTGCACAAAGTGTACTGCTGCTGTATCATAAGCTTTCTTCTATCTTCTCACTGATACTCTCCACAAAAACCAAACTTCCTCCTATACACTTTTGTACTTTCCTTCCAATTGCTATCCTAATACATTTCCCCCAGTGCACAGGTATCTATCCCCTTGACTTGCACATCTAAACACCTACTACTAATGCTCCTAGAATTCAGTCCACATATGTGCACAAGTGTACAAGCAGTCAAGTGCACAAGTGCACAGGTCTGATACAGAACAGGACCATGTTCATTGCTGGTCTGCACTGCCCAGCCCATTTTTCTATCCCTCTTTCTATCTTCATTTATAAACATAAATCCTTATACCTATATGAGCTTTCACATATAATTTTGGAGGTATTCCTACATGTGCCACTCCATTAGTTCTAGGAGTATTTTAGGCTCTTAACGACTGGTACCTCTCAACTATCAATCCTCTATAGAATGGTCCCTCCTCTTCAACTACTCACCTCACTATATTCTAACCACACATCACTATTTTATATATATATATATATATATATATATATATATATATATATATATATATATATATTAAAAAAAAAATATATATATATATATATATATATATATATATATATATATATATATATATATTTATATATATATATATATATATATATATATATATCATTGGCATCACATGAACCCTTTCATAGGTAAGCAGTTGTACAGTAAATAAACACTCCATGTATATGTATATATATATATATATATATATATATATATATATATATATATATATATATATATATATATATATATATATAACCCTTTCATAGGTAAGCAGTTGTACAATAAACAAACACTCCAAAGTCTCACTGATTATTTAATGTAATATACATGCAATATATATATATATATATATATATATATATATATATATATATATATATATATATATAGCATATGATAGATAGAATGTGGGCATGGATCCCTTCTGGAGGAGCTCTCCAGCTTCTCGAATGGCCGTCCGCCCCCGGGCATGGCCGGTGGACGTCCGCCACCAGGCGCCCCCCCCGCTCGACGGGGGCATTCTTCTTTTCCCGGCCTCCTCGGCCCCTTCGGTCGCACGGAGTCTCTCCCCTCTTCCCCGGCCGGAGTCTGCCACGCGTGCGGTAGCCCCCTCCTCCCTCCTCCTCGGCGCAGCAGCCGCCCGCGGCGTCGCAGGCATCGTCGTGCTCGGCGCCCCCGGCTGTCCTCCGCCCCCTCCATCCTCGGTCCTCCCCCCGTCCTCCTCGGCACCCCGAGCGCCGCGCGGTCCCCCCCCGGACCGCCGCCACTCTTGGCCGTCGCCCCCGCCGTCTCGTCTCCCCCCTCGGCCGCGGGTCCTCTCGTCGCTCCCTCCTCCCAGACGAGGACTCCCGAGCTCCCGGCAGCGCCAGCAGCGGGCCCTTCATCTCTGGCCCCCGGCGTCCCAGCGGCTCAGGGCCCCCCTCCATTCCTCCTCCTCCGTCTCCCCCGGGCCAGGCGTCCTCCGCCCAGGCCGCCGCTTCTCCCCCGGAGCTTCCTCCCGTGCCTCCCACCGCCTCGGATCCCCCCTCGGTGTTCACTCTCGCCCCAGCCTCCGCGCCGTCTTCCTCCTTCTCGGTTGCTGAACCCCTTCCCCCGTCCACCGCTCCGCTCCCCTCCGTCTCGGCCGGGTCCTACTGGCAGGACCCATCCACCCAACGGTGGTACTGGGTCCCTTCCCAGGCGGCCGAGGAGCCCCCCGCCTCCGCTCCGCTCCTCTCCGAGCCTTCGTCCTCCGTGCATCCCTCCGCCGTGGCGGAGGCCCCCCTCCCGGCAGTCCCCTCTGCCCCCGCCTCCTCTCCGTCACCCTCGTCCCCGGCCGGCGCTTACTGGCAACA
>JANAVB010003200.1:17976025-18053525 GCA_029216955.1 Iris pallida
GGCAATCAATATTTATTGCCCACAGAGATTTGATGCAATCTATATTAATTACCTAGATTTGCTATAATCAGAATGAAGGGCCCAGATTAATTGGTCCTTAACCGTCGACATATCAAGGAGGCAATCATTGCAAACTCTAATGATTGCATCACACTCCTATAAATAGCAAGGTGCCATTCCCTTGCAAAGAGGACCTTTTTTGGAGAAGAGCACCAGAGCCCCTGAAGAGATTTAAAGAGAGAGAGCAAGGAGAGAATTTCTTCAACGCTAAGCAGATTTTCTCCGGAGCCAAGGCTGCATCCGATCGTCCAAGGAGTAAGGCAGAGCTGCCGTCGCTTTTCCGAGCCTCTACCGTCACCCCCCAGAATCTAAAATAAATAATTGTACTTAGATTGCTGTACCTAGGTTTTCGTCCCTAGGCTTTCTTTGTACAAGCGAGTTTGTATTGTGAAGTAAAAGTTCAGTCCTCCGATAATTGTTCTGTTCTTTTATATTTCATGGCAAATACGATGGCGACTCTGCTGGGGACAAACTTTTCTACGGCTGAGGAGTTGGTGACGCAATCGGATGCAGCCAAACATGGCTCCACACAACAGAAGATGGTCGTCCGCTTCGACCAACAGGCGTTCGAAGAAATGCTCTCCGAAGGAAGTGCTGTCCCGGTCCAGAAGCGAACCCGCACACAGAAGGCTCGCAGGGGGTGGAGGCCAAAGTCATTTGCTCCTCCCCAAGCTCTGGACGGAGTACTCTGTGCTACCCAAGACGGCGAAGGCAACTCTCATGCGGCTCCACTTCAAGCCATAGAGGACTCTGCTGTCCCCAAGTCCGGCGGAGGAAAGCACTACGATGATGGACTTACAGGGGCAAAGAGTTATTCTATGTGCTCCAGGAAGAAGCCGAACAAAGGCACTAGCCGCAAGACGAAGACTCATGCGGCCAAACTTGCCAGCCGCATGCATGATGACCATGCGGCCGAAACTGCCAGCCGAACGCATAACACTCAGGCGGCCCGGGTTCCTAGCCACATGGAGAAGACCTATGCGGCTGAGACTTCCAGCCGCATGAGGAAAGCCCATGCGGCTACGACTGCCAGCCGCATGAAGACTATTGATTCGAGCCGCATGACGCCCGCTCCACGCGGCTCAGTCTTCGATCGCCTCTGCTATGGTCCTGATCTCTCGTACTCCCGAGAAGACATGTCTGACTCTCTCCAGCACCACTTTGACTCTTCCTACTATACGCCTTCAGGAGCCCGAGTGAAGAAGTCAAGGACAGTGCGAGCTCGGCGAGCTCAGTCGGCTGTCCCAACCTCTGACCATCCGAGCGCTCCACATACTGTTATGTGGGCCTCTGATAGGAAGTTGTACAGAACCACTCGAGTCCAGCCCCCGACGACAAACGGACAGAGAGGTTCCCAAAAGTCTTCCAAAATCCAGGGAGCAAACATGGTCGTTCCGGACCCATCTGACTTGCGTGAGGCTATCCTCCACAAGCGCAAAGAAATAGAGGGGGCCTCGGGGTGCAAAGAGTCCTCCCACGGACGTCACTGCACCCAAATCATTGTCAAATGCTGTTGTAACAATGCGACAATACGAGAAGACCGGAAGTACATCTTCCAAAGATTACAACAGCCGAGCTCAGAGGATGAGGCGCCACCCGTCGTCTCTTGCAACTCTACTCAGAAAATCCCTGTCGATAGAAGAGGGAAGAAGATAAACATTTCCAGCCCGAAGATCTCAACTACTGTGACTAAGAAACTGTCGTCTAAACGGTCATCCACCACCGTAGTTTTCCAAGGTACCCGTTCGAAAACGAAATCTACTACAGTAGGAGATTCATCACCCACACCACTGGAGGTTACTGAAACTGGGGGTAGCATAACTCAGAGCATCCACGATAATCCGATGTTCCAAGGAGATGAGCCCGGGGAAACAACTCTCCCATCAGATATAGCAGGTGCCGACGTCCCCGAGGACGTTCACGACTCTCAAGATGAAGCAAGCTCTGAAGCTGGGGGTACTATTCTTTTTGAGTTCGAACTAGAGGAGAACATTCCCATATACCCCGATGACTTCTCGGTACAGGGGTATGATTCGGAGGGCACGTCCTCCACCGTTCCTTCCATCTCTCCTCATGTAAGGACGGTGTTCATGACGGACAGCAATCAAGGCGGTTCCAGTGATCGCCAATGCATCGACACTCTGGAGGCCATACTGCACGCCTTGGTCAAGTCTGTAGACGAGATCAAAGCGGCCCTTCCAACTCTGCAAGGAGGGACGCCTGGCCAAACAAGCGCGAGTCCCGCGATCAATACGGATTCAAATTCAGCGGCACCAAACCCGGGCAATAATCCTCCTGAGACGTCGGCTCCCACCGCTGCGAATGAGGCCAGAGAAGCAAGAAGAGAGGTCCAGGAACTCTGAGCCATGTTTCACGCTCGAGAAAACTCCCAAGGCCTCATAATACGGTAACCATACCCTGCTGCATGGAGGGATGTCCCCTTTCCACCAAGATATAAGCCGTTCAACATTAATCCTTATGATGGCAAGACCTACGCAAGTCGGTACATCACTTACTTCGAGGTCACCACCGACCATCTGCCCCATGACGATGCCATCCTTACACAATTATTCATTGGGGCATTGGAAGGGGTCGCCTTCGACTGGTATCGCAACCTGCCAGACAGCTGCATCCACTCCTTCGCCAGCTTCAAGCGCATGTTCTTGGAGAGATTTTACGAAGTAGGACAGGACGTCATAATGTCCACCCTCATGGACGTCATCCAAGGGAAGAAGGAGCTGACAAGGAACTATATTGAGCGATTTCGCCAAACCGCAATGAAATTGCCGTCTGGTAACCCAGATTCCTCCTTGATTGAAATTTTCCAAAAGAGATTGCTCCCAACAATCAGACTCTGGATGGGCGAAAGTCAATTTAAGGATTGGAAGACGTTTATCATCAGTGCCACTAGCACTGAAGAAAGGTTGAAGATGGCTCACCAACTGGGATTGTACATCTCGGAGGGAGAGGACAAGGGCAAGCGCCCTAATACCAACAACAACAATGGTGGTAACACCTCCAACAATCGGGACAACAAGGGCAAGCAGGCTATGGTGGCCGACACCGCCCAGAAACCTGAGTCAAAACAGGCGGACAAACAATGGTCGCAAATGACCAACTCCTTCGAAGACGGCCACGTCAAGCCTATCTTGGACATGCTCATACAAGGAGACAGAATTCAGCTCCCTCCACCAAGATGGGAACCTCGGCTGGCAGAAATGGAGAGCCCAAAGTACTACCATTACCACCGCTATGTCCACCATGCTACACACGACTACTACCAACTGAAATGATACATCCAACATCTCATCGATTCGAACGCTCTAGCTATTGATTTTGAAGAGGTAACCGTGGCAGCCAAAATGGTGTCAGTACAATTTGGCAGCTTTCCTCCAACCGAAGCTCAAGACGGTGTGGTACCCATCCCTCTGGCGACAATAGAGATTACTAATCTTCTACCTCCTCGGGATCAGGCTGCTGGTCTAGTGCCCCTCACCACATCATGAGGAGAGGTCATGTGGGTCCATCCAGACTTGGTATCTAAAGTGACTCAGTCCACACCATCTTCCATTCGTAAGAAGAAGAGTGGAAAAGTCAGATCCTGTCGCACAATCTCGACAGATGCCGAAGAAGTCACGGCTGTCGTCATCCGGTCTGGGGCACAATCCCAACCTGTGGCTGATAATTCGGCTGAAGATCATCAGCCAGCTACTACTGACGCTCCAGGACCTTCTCAGCCTCCGACGACCGACAAGCCTAGGCCGAAGGAGACTCGCTTTGACAAATCCCTCCGAAAAGAGGCACCTCAGGGGCTGGAGAGGCCCTACAACTTCGACATCTTGGCGCAATTGGCCAACACACCGGCCAAATTGTCATTATACGAGCTCCTGAGACTCTCAAAGGATGTTCGTGCGGCTTTGAGCGATGCACTCCAAAATGCCGACGCCTATCTGGCTCAGGTCAACCTCACAGGAGAGAGCCCGCCTACAAATCTCCAAGACAGCGCTTGCACAGGAGCGATGCCCAATATTGTCTTCACTCCGCAAGATATGCTCATTAAGACCAACCTGTACGATCGTCTGTTATACTACACTGGATACATCGGCGACGTAAAGGTGGACCGGATGTATATTGATCCTGGTTCTTCCATAAGCATCATTCCGAAGGGTCTGTTACATCATCTCCGTATTCCTATGCATCGTCTGACGCCAACAAGCACCGCCATCAGCAGTTTCAATTCGGGCAGGAGCTATCCGATCGGAAAGATTCGCTTGAAGTGCTAAATTGGCGATCTCCAGTCAGAAGTAACCTGCTATGTCATAGATGCGGATACTTCTTACAACATCCTCTTAGGGTGCCCTTGGATACACGATTATATGATCGTGCCTTCTACGCTGCACCAGTGCTTCAAATATGTCGACAAACACGGCTTCGTGAGGACAGAATTTGCTGACATCGATCCCTTCAAAGGGGTCGAATCCTACTACTCAGACTCCTGCCTATACGAGAAGTCGAAGAGGCACCTGGATGAAGATGTACAAGCTCGAACTGAGGCGGCCTCAGGATCAGAAGAACCTCTGACGATCCACCTTCAAGCTCACAAACCTGGCAAGTCCGTACCCCTTACGGCCGCTCTGCGTAAGGACGCAATCAGCCTCTCGGCACAAGAAAGGCAAATGATAATCCGGCTGCCAAGGTCCGGCCAAGCGCCAAGACCTACAACGGAGCCACTGACAATTAGACTGCCAAGAGTCGGCCAGCCACAAACGGAGAAGCTCAATCCCTCCGAAAAGCCAATGACGATACGTCTTCCCAAGAAGAATCGTCACCCCGATACAAAGTCGGGGGCTTCTAGGGAGCCAACAACTCCCCGCCCAGCATCGAGTACTGAATTGGGGGTCGCTAGTTTGCCAACGACTCCACGTTCGGCTCCACCAACAGAACCCCTGATGATCAAGCTGCCCAAGTCATCCTCTCAGGGTCCTCATGACGAAACCAGGGGCACTCAGCTCCCGCCTCGCCACATGGGCAATATTGCTGTCCCCCTATCATATGATCTTTGTCCCGCAAAAGACTGTTAAAGGTCAAGCTCTGGCAGACTTTTTAGCAGCCCACCCAGGCTCGGAGTTGTCCAGAATATATGAGGGAATCCAGATGAGGTCGCCGACTCGCATGCAACCTCTCGCGATGATATATGGCGAATATTCATCGACGGTGCCTCACGGACCGGACCTAAGGGCAATATCGTCGTCGGAGTCGAGGTGGTACTGGTTTCTCCTTCCGGGTTGGTGATCAATCGCGCTTACTCGCTCACAGAGCCCTGCTCTAACAATGTGGCCGAGTACAACGCTTTGGTCATTGGCCTCCAACTTGCAAGGGAGCTGGGGGTAGAATATCTTGAAGCATACGGCGATTCGCAGTTAATCGTCAATCAGATCCGGGGTTCATACGAAGTCCGCCATGAAGACATGATCCCCTATCACCAAATAGCGATTAACATTATTTCGTCATTTGACGGATTCTTCATCGAACACGTTCCCAGACTCCAAATTATCGAAGCCGATGCCTTAGCTGGCCTTGCCGCTTCCCTCGCGGTTCCAAACTATGCTCATCAATCGGTTGACGTGATAGGCCACGAACTGGTCTGTCCCAAGAACAACGTTCAATTCGTGGTGAGTTATTTCGCTCAGACGATCGACGAAGCGCCAGACTGGAGACAACCATTCATGGACTTCGTAGTCTACGACATCCTGCCCGAGAACCCAAAGGAAGCCACCTCTATCAGAAGGCGTTCTCTCAGATTCTTCTACGATACAGAGACGAAGATGCTGTATCGCCGATCCTACGATGGATTATTACTGCGATGTCTGTCAAACGCAGAAGCCAAAGAAACCGTACACGAAGCTCATGACGGTGTCTGCGGGACCCATCAGCTTGGCCTAAAATTGCAAGATCGTCTTCGCCGAATGGGCTACTACTGGCCCACGATGGTGGCAGATGCGATAGACTACGCAAGAAAGTACAAAGCCTGCCAAGTCCATGCAGACTTTATCCACCAACCATCCAAATTTCTACATCCGACAGTGGCGTCCTGGCCATTCGAAGCATGGGGAATGGATATCATCGGTCCGATTACTCCACCTTCTTTTCTAGGACATCGCTTCATACTCGCAATCACGGATTACTTCTCCAAATGGGCGGAAGCTGTTCCACTTGCAGAAGTAAAGACTTCAAACGTGATCAGCTTCCTCAAGCATCATGTCATCTATCGCTTTGGACTGCCCCGAAGGATCATCCACGATAATGGTCCGCAGTTCGCAAGCCACGAATTCTATCAGTTTTGCGACAAGCACAGAATTCAAAATGTTGCTTCAACACCATACAATCCGACAGCAAATGGGTTGGCAGAGGCATTCAACAAAACCATCATCAAGTTACTCAAGAAGTTCGTGTCTTCCAACAAACACGACTGGAACGAGAAGCTTGGTGAATGCTTATGGGCGTATCGTACAACAGTATGAACAGCCACCGGGAACACACCATTCTCCCTGGTGTACGGGAGTGAGGCAGTTCTCCTATTGGAGACTCAAATCCCCTCACTCTGCGTCGTTCTCACTTACCAATTGACGACAGACGATAACTACCGTCGCCGGCTACAAGAGTTTGAGGCCTTAGATGAAAAATGCCTATTGGCTCAGCAACGGATCGAGCTATACCAAGCGCGCATCTCCGGAGCCTTCAACAAGAAGGTTAAAATCAGAACATTCCAAGTGGGCGATCTCGTTCTGGCTGTTCGGAGGCCGATGGTTATGACTCACAAGACCGCTGGCAAGTTCCAACCAAAGTGGGAAGGCCCATTTATCATTGAGGCTGTATTCTCCAACGGTGCTTTCTGCCTCGCAAAACAAAATGGAGACTTGCTCATACTGCCCGTCAACGGCAAGTTCCTGAAGAAATATTATATCTAAACGACAAATTCCAGATTATCGAGTTATGTACCCGCTGGTACCGCTAAAATCATATTTACTAAATTCTAGATTATCGAGTTATGTACCCGCTGGTACCGCTGAACTCATATTCCAAATTTCAGATTATTGAGTTATGTACCCGCTGGTACCGCTGAACTCATATTCCAAAATTCCAGGTTATCGAGTTATGTACCCGCTGGTACCGTTGAACTCATATTCACAAAATTCCAGATTATCGAGTTATGTACCCGCTGGTACCACTGAACTCATATTCTAAATTCCATATTATTGAGTTATGTACCCGCTGGTACCACTGAACTCATATTCCAAATTCCAGATTATTGAGTCATGTACCCTCCGGTACCGCTGAACTCACATTCACAATCTTCCAGATTATCGAGTTATGTACCCGTAGGTGCCTCTAAACTCACACTTCGGTCACTCTTCCAGATAGTAAGTCATGTATGACTATACCTCTGAACTTTCTTCCTGAAAGAGCTCCTTACTCATGATCCACTACCCGCACTCCCAGTGCACAAAAAGGGTAACAAATCCACAAGTTTCCAAAATGACCATGTCGATGTTACCTCTGAGTCGTCTCAATTCTGCCAAAAATAAATCATCCCTCTACATAGAACTTCCATGTCCTCATTACCTCTGAGTCGTTCTATGTACCCTCCTTCATTGATCCCACTCCTGCCATGTCCTCATTACCTCTGAGTGGGAAGGCTCTGTCGAAGAAACCTTCATGCTTGCCATGTTCTCATTACCTCTGAGTAAGTATGTTGATTCCCTTTTGACTTATTATCCGTACCCACAACCGGAGTACGCCAAGGATAATAGGTCTACAAATATCCTCCGTTGAGTTCACCCCTGCAATGTCCTCATTACCTCTGAGTAGGAAGATTCTGCTGTAAAAAAACCCTCATGCTTGCCATGTCCTCATTACCTCTGAGTAAGTATGTTGGTTCCCTTTTGTCCTATTATCCGTATCCTGACCCAGGGTACGCCAAGGATAATAGGCCCACAAATGTCCTTTGTTAAGTTTCTTAGTTCAGGCCCATCATTTCTCATCATGCCCCGGGAGCCCAGCTGCTCCATGGCATTCTTTCTCCCGATACCAGGAACGTCCATGACCACCTTACCATGGAACTGTTCTAGGTATCCCCAATCAAACTTGTTACCCGTACCTAAAACCAAGGTATACCAAGGGTAACAGGTCCACAAACAAGTCCTCCATGCGGGGCAAACACCACCACAACACCATAAACCCAAAAAGATGGCTCAAATCAAGAGTAATCAATGACGCCTACGTGGCAGAGAGGAGAGTATGCGGCCAGATCGGTTCATGCGGCCAGAGTAATCCATGCGGCCAGGAAGTCCTATGCGGCCAAAAGAACATCCTATGAACATAGCCATGCTTCTTATTCAAAGTATTTCAATTTTGCAAATTGAAAACTTTGAAGGGGGTCTTGTAGAAGCATGGAAAAGAATAAAGAAAGACCTATGCGGCTCTGACAGAAGGATCTCCATGCGGCTCAGGATCCCCATACCGCTCAGAAGTCCATACGGCTCAGGGGTCCATGCAGCTCGGATAGATCCATGCGGCTCAGAAAGAAGCCACGTGGCCTTCAACAGTTGTTCTCTACATTTAGCTGCATTTAATGCCCTGACGGCTACTCTAACAAATAACAGCTTTGACAGCTCTGACATAAAGGCGCAATAATGACTGACATAAAGGCGTGTTTCTAGGGAAGAGGAGAAAATCTTCTCACAGCTGGCAGAATCGACCAAATTTCGAGGCATGCGGCTGCTATATTTATGCAACCGACCACTCATTGCGGCCGTCCATTTTCATGCGGCTGTATCCTTTATGCGGCCGCCCATCGTCATGCGGCTGTATCCTTTATGTGGCCGCCCATCAGCATGCGGCTGCCTATCCCCATGCGGCTGCCCACCTTCATGCGGCTGTTTATCCCTATGCGGCTGCCCATCTTCATGCGGCCGTTCACCCTCATGCGGCCCACCCATATGCGGCTCTGCCAAGACGATCCAATGAAGGACACGTGGCGCTTGTCACGACGATTGAGACACGTGGCAGTCTTATCTTCCAGGAATTAGATTCATTACAATCACCATAATTGCCCAGATCAAGTCAAATCGAGCAAATTGGACACGTGGCAGGCCATTACAAGTCGTGAATATTCATGGTAATCAATATTTATTGCCCACAGAGATTTGATGCAGTCTACATTAATTACCTAGATTTGCTACAATCAGAATGAAGGGCCCAGATTAATTGGTCCTTATCCGCCGACATATCAAGGAGGCAATCATTGCAAACCCTAATGATTGCATCCCACTCCTATAAATAGCAAGGTGCCATTCCCTTGTAAAGAGGACCTTTTTTGGAGAAGAGCACCAGAGCCCCTGAAGAGATTTAAAGAGAGAGAGCAAGGAGAGAATTTCTTCAACGCCAAGCAGATCTTCCCTGGAGCCAAGGCTGCATCCGATCGTCCAAGGAGTAAGGCAGAGCTGCGGTCACTTTCCCGAGCCTCTACCGTCACCCCCCAAAATCTAAAATAAACAATTGTACTTAGATTGTTGTACCTAGGTTTTTGTCCCTAGGCTTTCATTGTACAAGCGAGTTTGTATTGTGAAGTAAAAGTCCAGTCCTCCGATAATTGTTTCGTTCTTTTATATTTTATGGCAAACAATCACCACGTACCCTATTTAGGACACGTACCCAAAATTTCAACTCAATACGGACACAAAAATCCCTTTGGGGACACGTGTCGAACACTTGGTGCTCAGACCTACGATATGTCTAAGATACGCTATCAAACTTTATCCGAATCCTACCAAATTTCATAGGCAAGCCAAAAAAAGATAGACACGCCTAATTAGTGAGCCACAAGGCTAGTGTCATGTGCCATGTGCATTTGGGCATGGACACAACATGTGCATGAGGCTAAAAAACCCCCAAATTGACCATATGTCATGTCGTATCCAATTGTGGACACGTAGCTAGCCTCAAAACACTCTAACAAATCTAATTAGGTCACCTAATGATAAACACTTGGTTTTTATTCTCAGATTTTTCCAAGAATGACACAAAAACCATATGTAAAGGTCTCCAAATGGGTCCAATAAAGCCCAAACTGTCATCACCCACACCCAGTGTAATGGGTAGGAGACCGTGGATACGTCCAGTCTACGCCGCAGGGTCGACGGTAGAACATTGTCCTTGGTCTCAACAACATCTAGCACAATATAATATATTTGTCCAATAAAGATATACTCTCCAAACGGAGGACAATCTCAGAGTGATACAACTCAATCACAAAGTAACTAAGATGGATATCAGCATGAAATAGAATAGATAGAAGGATCAAAAAGTTTAATATATAACCAAAATTTAAAAAGTTTAAGCGTTATCAACAACACACACAGAGTACAAAATAAATACAACTCCTGAAGATAACTGAAAACAAGAACCAGACAACACCCTAGCAATCTACTCCAAGCACTACTGGTATCTCCTCTAGGCTAACTGGATCATCCAAGTTCGCTGTAAAATTTTGTCATCATATCCAGTCAGGATTGGAGCGAATATATAACTCTGAAAGCAGTTCCAAAACATGGTAGGAAATATAGAGCTAACAATAGAATAAAGTACATGACGTGCTGTAAAAGAAGTACAAAAATATAAGAAGTACAGATAATACTGAGTACATGAATATAATAGAGAAAATGTAACTGTAACATATATATAAGTGATTCAGAGCACAAGACAGTTATGTGATTGGCTTAGGTTGTACATGGTTATTCTACGGTAACTCCATTATACGTGATGGTATAATAGACATGCACATTTTTACACTAGAGAGATTTAATCACATAACTACTTCTACTCCCCCTATCACAATCAATACACAAGGATCCAATCAAGTTACGTTACATACATGATTGTTAGTTATACATGAAGTACATGTGAGCACATGAGAGTACATGAGAGCACATGAGTGTACATAAAGAATACGAGTACAAGGAGTATGTGATGCACATGATGAAGTACATAAACATGAAATATCCGATGCACCCGATGAGGGGATAACATCTTATAAAAAGATCTATATAGTACCAATCCGTGTTAATAACGTGTCAGCATCAAGTAAAGCAGTCTAGAGCAGACAATATAGATACTATCATGAATAAAAACTAATAGAGAATGTAATTGCCTGATATCCTGAGCAACTGATGTGTATCGATATCCGAACTGGAGTTCAAGAGTCCTATTATATGAGATACAGGTTATAATATGTTCTAGATTAAATAATTGATTAAAACAATGAAGTCTACATTCTACTAACCATACTATAGCACAAGGCAATATCAATTGAAGTCTCATCTAACTGTACTAACCATACTATAGCACAAGGCAATTCATAAGGTATCAAAACACACAAGCAATGGTGGGGTACATCAAATCATCTTAAAGACATACTAAGGTCTAGGTCAAAAACTTACCTTCAACTAGATCTAATGGCTGGAACTCCCTCCTGGAGGCGGGGGCCTCGACTAGGATAGGTGCAATAGGACAGTCTCGTCTCATGTGTGCAGCTGATCCACAGAACAGGCACAAATTTCTCCTCCTCCTACAGTCGAACCGCACATGCCCAAGCTTCTTATAGTAAGCACAGGCTGAAGGTCTGGGTACTCCTGAGGCTCTGAGTGGATATTTCTCCTCATCCTCTTGGGACTAGGCTCTCCTCGAAAAAGCACTAGGCCCCACAGTTGTCGGGTCCTCTGATTGTGCTTCCTCAGGATCTCGGTCTGAACTTTCTATATCTCCAATACATCCCGGAGGAGTACAAACATCTAAGCTCCATCAAAAAATAAACCTTTCGAGAATATGGTATGGGATACCACTCCATGTGGCGGTGGAAGACTCTCGATCTCAGACGAAACTGCAGCTCTCTTCTGAATGGTAGGAGATGGATGAAAACTCTCTAGTGAGGCTGTTACCACCTCCTTAACGACAGGAGGTTCGACTACCCACTGGTCAGCCGGAGGGGTCACTACCTCCTGAGCAATAGGAGGTGAAAGTATGCTCTCAGACATATCCGAAGCAGCAGATGCTCTCAGACGACGGGCTCTAGTCATAGGTGCCATACTGGAATGATAGATAAAAAGAAAGAAATCATCAAGGACTGTAAGGCAGACTATCATCCTACATATTATAAAAAATGGTAGGTATTATAAATAACAAAAGAATTATCTACAATGGGTTATTATTCTAATACCAATGCTAAACTATAAACTCAAGGATAAAGACCCAATACAAGCCATCAAACCATCACACTATGAAAGAATTATAAATAAAACTCTACAAGGAACTGGACTAGAAATAACTGAAAGCATACATACTCCTAAGTTAATTGATGATAGAATATAATTATATAATAATAGAAGTGAATGATAGAGATGATATGTTAAGAGCCTTCTCAAGATACAATCTGGTAATCATATACGTGTTGACACAAAATCACAGTCAACCAAATATTAATACAATTGACAAACATGATACTTGTAATATTTCAATACGACACATGAAGACTGAATTCAGTACAAGCCAGACGACAGCTCGTACCGACAATGCTTCATTTTTTGAGTCTGTATTTTACATTTTTATTTAGTCTAGACTTATGTAAACTGAGCTGTGCTGAGCATCTGAGACTTAACCTATACCCATACCTCAAATCAAAAGCTCCACAAAAATCCAAATAAGCCCATCTACCCTTTAGGCCTATTCTGTGCTCTGGAGACAGAGTTCGGGCCGAACTCTGCCTCCACACAGAGTTCGGGCCGAACTCTGCCTCCTAAAATCCTGGACCCTAATTTTTAGGGTTGGCTGGATGCAAGTTGTCCAACGGCCAAATTTTTGAATATTTTAACCAGAATTCTGGCCGAATTCTTCCTGTACGGTATCCTATAAATAGGCCATGAATTCTCTCATTTTCATTCATCCATTCTTCTCTTCTCTTCTCTCTAAAGCCTTATACAAGCCATACCCTTCTCATCTACTAGCCACAAGCTCCCTAAGCCTGAAAGTGCTCAGTACTTTTCAGTTAGAAGTTTGTGCAAGAGTTCAAGAAGTCGCTTAGAAAATTCCAAGTATCGCCACTGCGATCTCTGTAAGAAGTTGACGTGCCCTTCTGAAGAAAAGGCATGGGGTGTAACTACTATTTCACAAATAGTGGATTTAATCCTGAGTTAGAGTTCTCAGGCCTGGACTAGTCCTCCACGAGGGAAACCAGGTTAAAATTGGCTGTATTTGCGTATGCTTTCTTGCTCTTTACTATTTCCGCATTTACTCTGATTATTTACTGTTGGTGAAAGAGTTTAATTTTTAATTGGACATTATTTTCATAAACTCTATGCAACCCCCTTCTAGAGTTGCCTATTTGTTCTTCAATTGGTATCAGAGCTCTGTTCTCTCAACAAGGACTAACATCCTAGAGCTGATCCATGGCAACCACACAATCCATGATTTCTAATCACGGTGAAGGGTAGTCCACTCATAGGCCTCCCCTATTTGATGGAACTAACTACACCTATTGGAAAACAAGGATGAGTTTTTATCTCAAGTCGCTAGACTTCGACCTGTGGACCATTGTTACCGATGGTTACAAAAAGCCCGCCAGGATAGTTGTCAATGGTGATCTCGTTGAGAAAACCCATGACAAATATTCTGACAAGGAGAAGAAACAGGCGAGTCTAGACGCAAGAGCTATTAATGCTTTATTCTGTGCTATAGACAGGAATGAGTTTAACAGGGTCTCAACATGCACCACCTCTTACGAAGTACGGAGACTTCTAGAAGTGAAGCATGAAGGAACCACTCAAGTGAAGGAGTCAAAAATAAGTCATCTCACTCAAGAATATGAGGCTTTCAAGATGAAGCCAAATGAGACGATCACACAAATGATTACAAGATTCCTCGACATCATCAACCCCTTGTCTTCTCTCGGCAAACAATATACAAATCACGAAAAGATCCGCAAGATACTTAGGGGGCTACCAAAGATTTGGAACCCTAAGGTGACAGCCATCATAGAAGGAAATGATCTCACGACTATGTCCATGGAGACTTTGATAGGAAAGTTGATGACTCATGAGCTTGACCTCAAAGACTTCGAAGAGCCTGCTCTTAAGGCAAAGGAGATTACCCTTAAAACTCACCGATGAAGGGATGATCCTGAAGAAACGGATGACGACAACTCGGAAGGTGAAGATCAAGCTCTCCTTGTTCGCAACTTCAAGAAATTCCTTCGCTTCAATCGAAGAAAGAAGGAACCACAAGTAGATGACGAAGAAGAGCCAACATGCTACGGTTGCAAGAAGACTGGACACGTCCGAAAAGACTGTCCATTCACAAAGAAGAGCAACCGATATGAGAAACCATACAAAAAGGCTTCCTCAAAGAAATATGCCAACACAAGCATTTGGCATGAAAGCGAAGCTAGTGACTCCGAGGAAGAAAATGACTCTCCTCAAAACACCGCCAATGTTTGCCTAATGGCTACATCCGACAAGGTAACTAGCAAAACTCTCGATGATTTCACTTTTGACGAACTTGGTGATACATTCAATGATTTACTCAATGACCACAAGAAAGTCATTAGTAAATATAAACACGCCAAGGAGAAGATCAAAAGTTATGAAGTCGAGATTCAAAGACACTCTTCATTGCTTGATAATTTTAGAGACACTTCACCCACGGAAGTCACAAATGAGGTGTCTAAGCTTAACTTGAGCTTACATGATGCCGAATCACGTCTTGAAAAACAAACACAAGAGATCACAGCACTAAACACTGAGCTTGCTGAAGAAAAGGATAGACACAAGATCTCTATCACTAAGATTTATGGTTTGAATACTAAAATTAGTGAACTGCAGGCTGTCTCTAAGAAACTAGAGACTAGATTGGAAAAAAAGTTTGCTCAACCTCAAACCCAATCACATGAGACACACACAAAGCATGACACTACTCATACTAGTCAACCACGTCATCCACCTGCAGCACGTAATCATGCTTACATGTACACCCACTTTCATAAAGCACATAAACCACATGCACGTAGAAATAATTCTCATATGACACATAATTACTATGCTACATATAGATACAATCATCATTATGCTGCACATAAATAAAATCACCATCATACTGCTTATGGATATAAACATCATCATGCTCCACACCATTCTTACCATGCTACATATAGACATCATCATCATGCTACTCCACACCACTCTACATATAGACATCATCACCATGCTACTCCACACCACTCTACATATAGACATCATCAACATGCTCCTAACATAAATAGGAATGCTATTTGTACTTATTGTGGATTACATGGACACATTTCACCACAATGTAGAGTTAGAAGATTAGTAGATAGAAACATATGTGTATGGTTGCCGAAAAGTAACTTTTCAGGACCCTCAAGAACTTGGGTACCAAAGGTCACATCTACTCTTGATGTAGGTGGACCTTCCCTCCTCAACTAAGAGTAAGTAGATTCTCGATAGTGGATGCTCACGACATATGACGGGAGACGCAAATCTTTTCGCATCACTATCGATGAAGAGGGAAGGGTATGTATCCTTCGGCAACAACCTAAAAGGGTATATTATTGGTAATGGTACTATAGGTCATCCTCCTTCTCCTGTAATAAAGGATGTCTGCCTAGTGACCGAGTTAAAGCATAACCTGCTCAGCATAAGTCATCTTGCTGATCATGGATATGATATTAACTTTGGACAAAATAAATGTTTTATTTATGATAGGTCAACGGGAGACATCGTTTTTGAAGGAATAAGAGAGGATAATATTTATATTTTCTATCTATCTAGAGATACTAATAGTACAGGAAGATGTCTCTATGCTCACAAGGATAAAAGATTACTGTGGCACCAGCGTCTTGGTCATGCCAATATGGATACTATATCCAGGCTATCGACTAAGAAGTTAGTTAGAGGCTTGCCCGACATCATATTCAAAAAGGATACGGTATGTGCCGAATATGAATTGAATAAGGCAACCAAGTCCTCATTTCATTCCATAAACTCTGTAAGTACTACTAAACCCTTGTAATTACTTCATATGGATTTATTTGGCCCTAGTAGAGTAGCCAGTCTTGGTGAAAAACTCTATGCTTTTGTTATAGTAGATAACTTTTCTAGATTTACTTGGGTCTTCTTTCTTACAAATAAAAGTGATGCCATTTCAGTTTTCAAAATATTTGCTAAAAAGGTTCAAAACGAAAAAGGCTACATGATTACTCGAATTCGAAGTGATCATGGAGGCGAATTCAAAAATACTGATTTTGAAAAGTTTTGTAATTTAAATGATTTACCTCATGAGTTTTCTTGTCCAAGAACTCCTCAACAAAATGGTGTTGTGGAGCAGAAGAATAGGACTCTTGGTGATATGGCTAGAGTCATGTTAAATAAATTCTTTCTTTCGAAATATTTTTGGGCTGAAGCTGTCAGTACAGCTTGCCATATTTTAAATAGGGTGCTTATTCGTCCTATTACGAAGAAAATACCCTATGAGATTTGATTTGGAAGAACTCCAAACATTTCATATTTTCGAGTTTTTGGTTGTCGATGTTTTATCCTTAACACCAAAGACAACTTAGGCAAATTTGATGCCAAAGCTGACAATAGCATATTCCTTTGCTATGCGGCCAAGAGCAAGGGATATAGAGTGTTCAACAAACGCTCATTAATTGTGGAAGAGTCTACAAATGTGACTTTCGATGAAGATAACAGTGCAACAGCTACTCTTGATGATGATGTTGAGCCATCAACTTCTACTCCAATGAATACCACCACTGAAACTAATTCTCTAGAGGGCTTGCCAAAGAAATTCTCTTTCAAGCCGTCACATCTAGAAAATTTAGTTACAGGTGAGGTTTCACGTGGAGTAAGTACTAGATCATCAATAAGAGACTCCATTGCTAGTACTGCCTTTATTTCACAAATTGAGCCGAAAAACATTGTGGAAGCTTTTAATAATGAATTTTGGATTTCTGCCATACAAGAAGAACCCAACCAATTCGAGAGAAGCCAAGTTTGGGAACTCGTTCCTAGGCTGGTAAATCACTCGATTATTGGTACTAAATGGGTTTTTGAAACAAAGTAAATGAAGATGGTTCAGTTACACGCAACAAAGCTCTTCTAGTAGCTCAAGGATACAACCAAGAGGAAGGTATCGACTACGATGAGACGTATGCTCTTGTTGCGACATTGGAATCCATTCGGATGCTTTACGTATTTGCTAATTTTCAAAATTTCAAATTGTTTCAAATGGATGTTAAAAGTGCTTTCTTGAATGAATTTATTAAGGAGGAAGTTTATGTAAAACAACCCCCTGGTTTTGAAAATCACAAATTTCTCGACCATATTTTCAAGCTAATAAAAGCGCTATATGGCCTCAAACAAGCTCCTATAGCTTGGTATGAACGGCTAAGCAATTTCTTGCTTGAAAAAGATTTTCAAAAGGGAAAATTGACACTACACTTTTCATAAAATCTTTCAAAGACACTATTCTCTTAGTACAAATTTACGTTGATGATATTTTATTTGGTTCTACTGATGAAACTCTCTGTCAAGATTTTACCAAGTGTATGCAGACCGAGTTTGAGATGAGCATGATGGGGGAGCTCAATTACTTTCTTGGACTGTAAGTCAAACAAACATCAAATGGAACTTTCATCTGTCAGTCAAAGTATACAAAGGACATGCTGAAGAAATTCGACCTTGACAACGTCAAACCAATCAGCACTCCAATGGCTACTACAACTAAACTAGAACGAGATGAAAGCGGCAAACCTGTGGATCAACGTAAGTATCGAGGTATGATAGGCAGTCTACTTTATTTAACTGCTAGTCGCCCTGATATTATGTTTAGCGTTTGCCAGTGTGCTAGATATCAAGCTAATCCTAAGGAATCACACATGTCTGCTGTTAAGTGTATCTTTCGATACCTTAAGGGTACGGTTACAGTAGGCCTATGGTTTCCCAAATCAACATCATTTGACCTCATTGGTTACTATGATGCTGATTTTGCCAGATGCAAGGTCGACCGTAAAAGTATGAGCGGCACGTGTCATTTATTAGGAAAGGCTTTAGTCTCTTAGTTTAGCAAAAAGCAGAATTCTGTTGCACTACCCACAACAGAAGCTGAATATATCGCATCTGGTCGTTGTTGTGCACAAATTCTGTGGATGAAGCAAACCCTTGAAGACTATAACTTAACTTTTATGCACATTCCTATATTTTGTGACAACACTAGTGCTATAAATCTCACTAAGAACCCCATATGTCCCTCACGCACGAAGCACATTGAAATACGTCACCACTTTTTGCGTGATCACCAGCAAAATGGCACTATTAACTTAGAATTTATTGACACTGATCATCAGCTAGCAGATTTTTTCACCAAACCACTATCTGAAGAGCATTTTAACTTTCTTTGTCGTAAACTAGGAATTTTGGATGAAGCTGTTATTCATTAAAGTAACCTGCGTAAATATCTATTATGTCTTGATTCTTTATGATGAAATTGCTATGGGTACAAGCCGAAAGGGTCCTTCTGACAACAAGGCGTAAAAGCCTAAGCGACACGGTGCACTAGTCCTCAGGACTACCGCTAGCTGGGATTCGGCCCCTGCAGCTACCCCATGGCAGGTTCAAAATATTGAATTGTGGCATATTTCCTTGTTTATTACATGGTTTACTTTTATTTATCACATGCTAAAATCCAAATTTTCAAACTTCACTTTGATTCAGCGTTGACTTTTTGCTATTCTCTACTTGGTTTTCTCATGTTTGTATATGCATATGCATCTACTTATTATCATAATCTTTTTAGTCTATCTTATTTGATCAAACTTCTTTTTAGCTTGATTTCTGTTTTGGCTATAGAAACCAGAATTCGGGCCGAACTCTGCCTTACCCAGAGTTCGGGCCGAATTCGGTCTGGCTGTTCCAGAACCGAAAGCAACCTCAGCCGCTGATCAGAATATGATCCAATGGTCCACATTTGCTCCGACCATTCGAACCCTTACACTAAAAACCGGGTTCCCTTCTTTTCTCTCCTCCATTGCCACCTTCTAAACTTCTCCAAACTATTTTTCTCCAAACCCTAACCCTAGTTCTTCCATCCTAGAGCATATTTCTTCTCAAAATTTAAGGAGAAGGATTCTCTCACCATTCTCCTTCATCTTTCAACATCAAATTAAGTTATATTTCCATACTTCTCTCCATCTAAATTTCCTCAATTTTCTTCATTATTTCATGTCTCCCAAGTTGTTCAATAGAGGGAAGAGACTTCGAACTGAGGGTGCGTCCTCTTCGAATGCTCCTCCTCCTATTGAACCACCCGTTGAACAACCCAATCAACAACCTATTCACCCGTTGTTCAACCCACCTCGTCCACTCGACCCCGACACGTACGATGACCGGATATTTGTATCACTTTACGCTTCCAATGAGTGGTTTAGTGATTTTCGATCACGTCCGGTGTATGCGGGTCACCCCATAAATTTTACTATCTTTTCACAATATGATTCACTCTTTCATGATCTATGTCTTGATGAACTTGTCACCACCAATTCGGTTATCTATCTCAATGCCATCCAAATGTTTTATTGCAACCTTACTCACAATAATACTCATATATTTTTACGAGTTGCGGGCATTGATATTTCTTTTGATGATTTTGACTTGGCCGAACACCTTGAACTTCCGGAGCCAAACTCATGGGAGAAACTTGTTGAAGCTCACAAGTTTCAATTTCCCGATGGGTCATCCCTAGAAAGCTTTAAGGACGACTTGTGTACCCCTAACACACGTCTCCGCAAGCTTCTCACCAAGTTTCTCAATCCTTACTTTTATGAACTTCATCGTATTATTTTTAACACGATTCTGCCCAAAACGGGATCGACTGATGAGGTTACATATTTTGAAATCTCTGCTTTGTATCACCTCTATTTTCATGTTCCTTTTAATCTTCCACGTACCATGATGGACTGGATGATTAATGCCAGGAAGAAACGAAGATCTTTGGTTTATGCTCTTTATCTTCCTATGCTCTTTCGTGCTTTTCGTATACCTCTTGATGAGTGCCAGTTCCTACCTGCCCCTGCCTTCCTCTCTAAGGCACGGAGCTTCAGGCAGCAGTTGGGTCACATGCTGTGTCTAAGCACTCTGATGATGAGCCCGACGCACCTCCTCTTGGACATGATGCGCCTCCTCCTCCTCCTACTCTTGAGTCACTACAGACTATGCTTTGCGATCGATTCACTTTAGAGGATGATCGCTGGACTCAGCTTGACTACTGGACCACCCTGTAGATGAGTGCCATCAACAACTCACTGCACGATATTCGGTACTCTATGTCTCGGCATCCTTTCATGCCTATTCCTATGGAGCGGGATCCTGGTCGCAAAATATACCGTATCGATGACCCTTGGGTTATCCGTTACCTGGATCAGGATGCGGCTTTCGTGGACCCTCGTCGTTCCTTCACTGATCCATCCGACGACGCTGGGCCTTCACGAGCTAGATGATGGACATGGATTTCTATTTGCTGCTGTTGAGGATCGTAGTTTATGCTTTTATGCATTTTTAGTTGATGTAGTTGTTTTTATTTATGCACTTTGGTTGTATTAGAACTCATTATGTGACTCTTGGAGATATTTTATTATGCCGTTTATCAGTTTATACAGTTTATCATTATTATTTTCGGTGTGCTTGCCCATCATTATCTCTGGTTGTTTGATAAATGCCATAAGGGGGAGAAATATTTTGCTTTATTCATATTACATGATCATATCAGTTTTCTAGCTTTGTGTATCTATGCTTTGGGAAAGACTGTTTTTATCAGGACAACAGGTTCAAAGCAATGTTTACGGGGGAGCTATTACTAGCTCTGCACTAATTATGGGGGAACTGCTTTAATGTGTCCAGGTATGAATATTGAATTTACAAATATTATTTTGTCAATTATCAATATGGGGAAGATTGTTGACACAAAATCATAGTCAAACAAATATTGATACAATTGACAAATATGATACTTGTAATATTTTAATACGACACATGAAGACTGAATTCAGTACAAGCCAGACGACAGCTCGCACCGTCAATGCTTCATTTTTTGAGTCTATATTTTACATTTTTATTGAGTCTAGACTTATGTAAACTGAGCTGTGCTGAGCATCTGAGACTTAACCTATACCCATACCTCAAATTAAAAGCTCCACAAAAATCCAAATAAGCCCATCTACCCTGTAGGCCTATTCTGTGCTCTGGAGACAGAGTTCGGGCCGAACTCTGCCTCCACATAGAGTTCGGGCCGAACTTTGTCTCCTAAAATCTAGGACCCTAATTTTTAGGGTTGGCTGGATGCAAGTTGTCCAACGGCCAAATTTTTGAATATGCCAACCAGAATTCTGGTCGAATTCTGCCTGTATGGTATCCTATAAATAGGCCATGAATTCTCTCATTTTCATTCATCCAATCTTCTCTTCTCTTCTCTCTAAAGCCTTATACAAGCCATACCCATCTCATCTACTAGCCACAAGCTCCCTAAGCCTCAAAGTGCTCAGTACTTTTCAGTTAGGAGTTTGTGCAAGAGTTCAAGAAGTCGCTTGAAAAATTCCAAGCATCGCCACTGCGATCTCTGTAAGAAGTTGACGTGCTCTTCTGAAAAAAAGGCACCGGGTGTAACTACTATTTCACAAATAGTGGATTTAATCCTGAGCTAGGGTTCCCAGGCCTGGACTAGTCCTCCACGAGGGAAACCAGGTTAAAATCGGCTGTGTTGCGTATGCTTTCTTGCTCTTTACTATTTCCGTATTTACTCTGATTATTTATTGTTGGTGAAAGAGTTTAATTTTTAATTGGACATTATTTTCATAAACTCTATTCACCCCCTTCTAGAGTTGCCTATTTGTTCTTCAATACGTCTGCCCAAAATTATGATACTCAGAATCCTCACCATGCCAGTAAGCAAGACTGCGATAAACGATAGATTCCATAACTGGGTATGCACCTCTATAATCATGTTATCTGGAATCCTCGCTATACCGACTAGTATAACTACATGTAATTCCAAATCTCATAACCAAGATATATACATCCAAAGTCAGGTCTCTACGTTTCCGCCACGCCGGCTAATATGGTTGCGATAAACTCTAGGCTCCATAACCAAGTAGGCATTTTACCTTCCCTGTTGTTCTCGTTAATATATGTTAACAGAAGATACCATAACTCAGGCCATAAAATTTATCTTGATATAAAAATCAAAATCAACAACGATCCATCAAAAATCAAATTCAATATCAAGGAGCAAGGGTGAACAGTAACAAGAGGGAGGGATTTTAAATTGAAGTTCAAAATAAGATTCTCAAGGGTCGTCCCAGGAATCTCTCATGAAATTCTAACTATGTTGAGTATCCTCTCATTCTAATACCCTATTCCCTATATTCTATCGCAGGCTCGCAGTAGTACAACTAAGTCGTTGTGTTATAGCGACATTACATCAATGTGAATCTTGACCTGTATGGACCACCACTAAAAATGTGTCACGACCTGCATCCAGTGTAAGGGCACAAGATCGTAGGTACGTTTAGCTTACGTCGCAGTGTCGGCTGTAGAACGTTGTCCTAGGTCTCAACAACATCTAGCATAATATAATATATTTGTCCAATAAAGATATACTCTTCAAACGAAGGATAATCTCAGAAGGATACAACTCAATCACAAAGTAACTAAGATGAATATCAGCACGAAATAGAATAGATGGAAGAATCACAAAGTTTAATACAGAACCAGAATTTAAAGAGTTTAAGTGTTATCAACACCACATTGAGAGTACAAAATAAATAAAACTCCTGAAGATAACTGAAAACAAGAACCAGACAACACCCTAGTAATCTACTCCAAGCACTACTGGTATCTCCTCTAGGCTAGCTGGATCCTCCAAGTTATCTATAAAATTTTGTCACTGTATCCAGTCACGATTGGAGCAAATACATAACTCTGAAAGTAGTTCCAAAACATGAAGGAAATATAGAGCTAACAATAGAATAAAGTACATGACGTGCTGTAAAAGAAGTATAGGAATATAAGAAGTACAGATAATATTGAGTACATGAAGAAAATATAACTGTAACATATATATAAGTGATTCAGAGCACAAGACAGTTATGTGATTGGCTTAGGTTGTACATGGTTATTCTACTATAACTCCATTATACGTGAGGGTATAATAGACATGCACATTTTACACTAGAGAGATTTAATCACATAACCACTTCTACTTCCCCTACCGCAATCAATAAAAAAGAATTCGATCGAGTTACGTTACGTACATGATTTTTAGTTATACATGAAGCACATGTGAGCACATAAGAGTACATGAGAGCACATGAGTATACATGAAAAATACGAGTACAAGGAGTACATGATGTACATGATGAAATACATGAACATAAAATATCCGATGCACCCGATGAGGGGATGACATCTCATAAAAAGATCCATATAGTACCAATCTGTGTTAACAACGTGTCAACATCAAGTAAAGTAGTCTAGAGCAGGCAATATAGATACGTCATGATTAAAAACTAACAGAGAATGTACTCGCCTGATACCCAGAGCAACTGATGTGTATCGGTTTCCGAACTGGAGTCACGGAGTCCTATTATATGAAATACAGGTTATAATGTGTTCTAGATTAAATAATTGATTAAAACAATGAAGTCTACATGCTACTAGGTCTCTTTAGGTCAAAAGCCAACCCTTGGTCACATATAGTCAAACTGAGTCAAACTTTAGTCAAATGGTCAACCTTCTAGAGTTTTTGGCCTCTTAGGCTATTTAGGTTTAGGCAACTTGGTATCAAAACCAATTGAACCTAAATAGACTCACCTAGGATCCATTATATATATATAAGCTACCCTTACCTTTCATTCATATAATAAAATAATATACAATATATTGTATACCGACAAGTTATATATATAATATATATAATATATAATATATATATATAATATATATATAATATCTATATATATATATATATATATATATATAATATAAAATTTTTATATATATATTTTATATATATAGAGATGGGTTATATATAATAATATATATATATATATATATATATATATATCTATATATATTTTATATATAATATATATATATATATATATATATATATATATATATATATATATATATATATATATATAGAAACCCATATATATATAATATAATATTATATATATATAATATATATATATATATATATTATATATATATATATATATATATATATATATATATATATATATATATATATATATATATATATATATATATAATATATATTTATATATATATTTATATATATTTATATATATATATATAGATGGGTTATATATATATATATATATATATATATATATATATATATATATATATATATATAATATATATATATATATATAACCCATCTCTCTCTCTCTCTCTATATATATATATATATATATATATATTATATATATATATATATATTTAGAGATGGGTTATATATATATATTATATATATATATATATATATATATATATATATATATATTTATATATATAATATATATATATATATAGATGAAATGGCTTCTCTCTGCTGCTTCCTCCCTCCACCCCAGTTCCTCTCCCCATGGAGAGCCTAGGGTTTCCGCCCCCTCTCTCCTCCCCCTGTCCGGCTTCCGATGGTGGCTTCCTGGCCGGCCGACCTACTGGCCCTGGTCGGCCAGCTCCCTTCCGTCTCCCCCCGCCCCCCCAGCTCCTTCCCCTCCCCTCCCCTCCCCCATCTTTGACTCTCCGCCCCAAGCTTTCCGCCCCCCAGCCGGACCCGCCTGAGAGCTCCGGTCTCCTCTCTCAGGTGTCGAATCGGGCCTATCTCCCTCGCGCTGGCTCCCTCTGGGCAGGTATATCTCCGGAGAGTCGGCTTCCGCTCACTGCCCCAGTTCAAATTGGCACTCACCCCAATGTCTCCTCTGGATGGGACTTCCCCAGCAGAGCAAGGTCAGGTCCCCACATGCCATCTCAGTCCTTTGGTCAGGACACCCTTCCCGAGGCGTACCATTTCCTTCTTCGTTACGCAGCGCAGTAGTTAGCTGCCGCGCTCTCCACTTTTAGTGAGGGGCCCACACCCTACAGTCCCATCCCATTGCTCTTCGCTAGCCAGTCCAGGAATACCCTTGGAGGGACCCACCCCTCATTCCCTGCAGCTCCCTGCGCTAACCAGATGTGTTCTTCCTTTGGAGGGTCCCACCCCTATGTTGGAGCAACCAACTGTGCAACTGCTTCTGCGCTCAGCGCTGGCCAGTCCAGGATTCCCATTGGAGGGACCCACCCCTCCTTATCTAACTGCGCATGCCAACAGTTGTCTCCCCCAGGAGGGTCCCACCCCTATTTTGCAGCGGCCAACTGCTCATTAGCTGGCGCATCCTCGGAAGCTGCACTCTATCTCCCTTGTGCAGGTCTCGTGGCCCACCCTCTCCTTTTGTCGAGAGCTGCGCAACCAGACCCCTTCAGCGCTTCCGCTGGCAAGGAGGACCCCACCTCAGCGCTTCATCACCCCCCCCTGTCAGCTCTCTCTGGCGAGCAATCCCCCTCCCCGGGGGCTCCCGCTCCCCCTTCCGAACCCGCCGGGCACCCCTCCTTCAACCTCCCTTCGCCCCCCCAAGGCCACCTCCACCCCACACCCTTCCCTCGCCACCCCCCAGCCACCCCTCCATCCCCTGCGCCTACGCCCTCCGCGTCGCAGCCCTCAGTCTCTTTTGCCTCAGTTACTCTCCTTTCCGGGACCTCGGGAGTCATCCCCTCCTCGAGTGTCACCGGCCTCTAGACCCCTCCAGTTGTGGCCCAAGCCGCCTCAGCTCCCGAAGTCGCTACAGCCCCCCAAACCATCCCTCTTTCGCTTGCGGCTGTTCCGCAGGTGGAGCCCCCTCAAGCCCGTGGAGCAGCCTCTGCCATCGCCAACCCCTCCGTAACCGCCAACCACTTGTTTCAACCTCCGCCTCCCGGAGGAGCATCCTTGGTCTCCTCCCCGTCAGGACCTGCCCAGCGGTCCTTCGTCGCAGCTCTCCGTCCGGACCTGGCCCCCTAGAAGGGTCTCCTTCTCCGTGATGTCAGCCTCCCGGACATTGAATTCTTCCAGGATTTTGCCACTCCTTTGGTCCCCTTTTCGGACTTGGAATTGACTTCACTGTCATCATCCTTCCCCCACACTTTTGTTCTAAAGTTTTCGACCGGGTGCCCTAAACTATCCCGGGTTCAGAAAGAAATAGCCAGATGGAGCCTATCATCGGATTAGCGGGTAGCCCCACTCGACCCAGGCATATTCTCCTCCACCTTTCTTCCGAGACCGATCACAGAACCGTGTGGTCCAAAGGCACGTACAGGATCGGACCTCATTCGATGAAGATCATCAAATGGTCACAAGGGTTTTCCACCAACAAGGACTCTGCGAAAGTAGCGGCTTGGGTCACCCTACCCAATCTACCCCTCCTATGTTTCGTCCCAGCAGCTCTTAGATGCATCGCTAACTCCTTCGGCACGTTCGTTGCCTTGGCCTCCGAAACCAGCAGCCTAACCAAGGCTCACTATGCTAAAATTTGTATGGAACTCGACCTCACCATCGAACCACCCAACTTCATAACCATTGAACTGGGCAACCAGACCCACACCCAACAAGTCCTCTACGACAACAATATCATGTTTTATAATCATTGCCAGTTAAGAGGCCACCTGACGAAGTACTGCCACCGCTTGCACCCAGAACTCAAGAAGAAAGCAACACGGAAAGACATCGAGCCAGCAGAAGGTAGGTCACCCAAGTCACCTCTCCTACCGTGCCCAAACTCGCACTTTCGGTTCGAATCCAGTGACGGCAAGACTGGCCGAAGCGAGCACCTTGCAAAACTCTGGTCAATCCAGTCCCCAAGCAACATCCTAGATCTTACCATCTCCAACCAATTTGATGTCTTAGACTCGGAAGGAGCAGAAACTAGTGAGACTGGCCCCCCCTCGATGAACTTGATCTAATCGAGATGGCACCCTGCCACCCGATCACGGAGATTGATAAGGGGTCGACCGATACCATCAGCGCTGACCATCAACGCCCCAACGTTGACTCTGTTGAAGAAGTCCTTGCTATCCTCGGGCCGGACCAAGTGTAGAGAGGACTTCAGGTTCTAGCTGCGGGTTACCCACTCCAACATACCATTCTTCCGAGCCGGAGCGCCAGTGACTCCCTGGTCATCCCTCCCGATGATCCCGTCTTGGATTCCGCCGGAGAATTGGTCAGCACCCCACAGATCCACCAGAGTAACCCTCGAGCGACCTCCCCACGTCTACGGAGGAGGAATCCCTCCCACACGGTGACCTCGGCACCTCGTCTAGGGCAGAAGCGTCCACCCTTGCGGAGACAAGGTTGTAGAAGCATGGAAAATATTAAAGAAGGATCCATGCGGCCATGAAACCTCATGCGGCTCAGGAAGCCCATGCGGTTCACAGATTCATGCGGCACGAGGGGGCTATACGGCTCAAGACATCCTATGCGGCTCCGAAGACACATGGCGTAATATTGTTCCCCTTCGACCCATGCTGCATTAATTGCTTTGACGGCTGACAACTCTGAAAAAGTGACAGCCTTGACACAAAAGTGGTAATTATGACTCTGTCATAATGAAAGACTCCTAGGAAAACGAAGGAGATCTCTGACATAATCCCCCGAGATCCAGAAATGCCACGCAGCCTAGGCACGTGGACAGTCATATGCGGCTCGAGCGAAGACTTCCCATGCGGTTCAGAATGAAGTCGTGCCATGCGGCTCAGGCCGAGATAGTCTCATGCGGCTCAAACGGAGGCCTTCCCATGCAGTTGGGGCGGACCACTTCTATGCGGCTCAAGTGGATGAATCCTTATGTGGCTCGCAATGATCACCTCCATGCGGTTCAAAAGTTCGAAGGAAGGCCACTACCCGAGCAGCCCTGACATGTGGCCCGAACCTTATACGGCCTAACTCTTATGTGGCTCAATCTTCATGTGGTTCAGATCCCCCAGTGGCTCCTAGGACACGTGTCCTAAGCCGATCAATCTCTCAGATTTGTTGCAATCAAAGATTGGATCAAATCCTAATAATCTGGGACACGTGGCAGCAGAATAAATCAAATTTACTCGCAGACATCAGAAGATCATTATGAGGAAGATTTATTCCAATGAGCATTAATTGCTGATGAGATTTGGTGTAATCTACACTCAATGGTCCAGATTCATCACAATCAAACGAATGGCCTAGATTGACCAATCCATAGGCCGTTGCCATCCCCAAGAAGCAATCATTTGCAACCCTAATGATCACATTATTCCTATAAATAGTAGGGTGCCATTCCCCTGCGAAAAGAAGAGGAGACGGATATACTTACATAGAGAGGCATACACAGGAGCACTTTTCGAGACCAGAGAGAGCACCAGAGAAATTGAAGAGAAGAGCAGAGAGGGCAAAGAGAGCATTTTTTTAACGCTAAGCAAATCTTCTGGAGCCAAGGCTGCACACCGATCATCCAAGGAGTAAGGCAGGGCTGCCGTCGCCTTTCCGAGCCTCTATCGCCACCCCCCAGAATCTAAAATAAACAATTGTACTTAGTCTGCTGTACCTAGGCTTTCGTCCCTCGGCTTTCTTTGTACAAGCGAGTTTGTATTGTGAGTCTAAGTTCAGTCCTCCCATAAAATTATTCTGTACTTTTATAATCAATGGCAAACACGATGGCGACTCTTGGGGACAAACTTCTCCACGGCCGAGGAGTTGGTGACGCAATCGGATGCACCCAAACTTGGCTCCACACAGCAAAAGATGGTCGTCCGCTTCGACCAACAGGCGTTCGAAGAAATGCTCTCCGAAGGAAGCGTTGGCCTGGTCCAGAAGCGCACCCGCACAACGAAGGCTCGCAAAGAGTGGAGGCGAAAATCGTTTGCTCCTCCCAAGTCCTCGATGCTACCCAAGACGGTGAAGGCGACTCTCGCACGGCCCCACTTTAAGCCATAGAAAACTCCGCTGTTCCCAAGTTCGGCAGAGGAAAGCACTACGATGCTGGACTTGCAGGGGCAAAGAGCGACTCTATGGGCTCCAGGAAGAAACCGAACAAGGGGACAATCCGCAAGGCGAAGACTCATGCGGCCAAGCTGGCCAGCCGCATGAATGAGGACCATGCGGCTGAAACCGCTATCCAGATGCAGAACACTCATGCGGCCAGGATTTTTAGCCACATGGAGAATACTCATACGGTCAGGGTTTCCAGCCGCATGGAGAAAACCCATGCGGCTACGACTCCCAGCCGCATGAGGACTGCTGATTCCAGCCACATGACGCCTACTCCACGTGGCTCTGTCTTCGACCGCCTCTCCTATGGTCCTGATCTCCTGTGCTCCCAAGAAGACATGTCTGACTATCTCCAGTATCATTTAGACTCTTCCTACTATGTGCCCTTACGCACTAGAGCAAAGAAGTCTAAAGCAGTGCGAGCCTGGCGAGTTCGGTCCGCGTATCTGACCTCTGACCATTGGAGTGTTCCGCATACTGTTACGCGGGCCTCGGATGGAAAGTTGTACAGAACCACTCGAGTCCAGCCCCGGGCGGCAGATGGACAGAGAGGTTCACAAAAGTCGCCCAAAATCCTGAGAGCAAACGTGGTCTGTCCAGACCCATCCGACTTGCGTGAGGCCATCCTCCATAAACGCAAGGAAAGAGAAGATGCATCGCGGTGCAAAGAGTCCTCCCACGGACGTCACTGCTCCCAAGTCATCGTCAACTGCTGCTGCAATATATAAGAAGACCGGCAGTCTGTCTTTCAAAGACTGCAACAGCCATCATCAGAAGACGAGGCACCACCCGTCGTCTCCTGCAACTCTGCTCGGAAGATCCCCGCTGATGGAAGGGGGAAGAAGACAAATGTTCCCAGCCCGAAGATCTCAACCATGCGACTAAAAGACTGTCGTCTAAGCAGGTGCCCACCATCAGAGTTTTCTAAGGTACTCGCTCTAAGATAAAATCTGCTACAGTGGGGGATTCGTCGTCCGCAACACAGGGGGTTGCCAGGGCTGGGTGTAGCACCCCTCCGAGCCTCTACAGCAACCCGATGTTCCAAGAAGATGCGCCGCGGGAGACAACTCTCCCATCGGAGGTAGCAAACCTCGACGTCCCCGAGGACGTCCATGACTCTCAAGATGTGTAAAACCCCTAAATTTCTACTATTTTTTTATTTATTATTAAATTTGCATGGATTTAAAATTTTGTATTGTACGCCACGTAGTCGTATTATACGTCGTGCTCAAAATTTTGTTTTTCAAAATTGCTCGACGAGTGCGAATATGTGCGTGCGTACATATTTTTTTGAAAATATTATTTTTCTATTTTGAAGTTTCAAAATAATTACATAATAATTATTTTGTTATCGTTCCAATTATTTCCAAGTTTGTTATTTGTTTATAAAGCCTTACATTTTCGCAATTATTATTAATAAATAATTTTTACTTGAATGCTAGAAAAGCATAATTATAAGAATATTAATTGTACAAACATATATTTCCTAATTAATCATTTGTTTATTTTAAAATGTAATTTTCGAAATTATTATTATAGTATTTTTGGAAAACATATTTTGAAATAATGTGTGTCAATTAAATTTGATTTGATTCCATGGAAACATTTAAATATGTTAAGCTAATATCTATATTTGGAATTTGATTAATTGATTTGATTTAAATTAGATTTGGATTTGAAATTGGGTTTGGATTTGGATTTTGATTTGATTGCTTTTAAATTTAATTTAGAACTACCTAAATTGGGTTTTAAACTATTCCTAACCATTATCTAATTGGGAATTCCCACATCCTATAAATATAGGCAGGTACTCCTCCAATATTTTTATCATCCACATTTTTCTTCACAAATAATTCTCCCTACGTGCATCGTGTCCGTGTTCATCCATCAATCTTATTCCATATTTACATTTACATTATCATCTCCTTCGTGTCGACAATCCCGACACCAATTCCTAGTCCTAATCCTAAGCCTATCCCGTTGTCCGCTGCCTTCGCCGTACCCGTCTCCTGTCACAGCACTCCGCCAACTTCGGCAGCGCCCGTCCACCAAACCGCTACCATCACGCCTTCTTCCGACACCACGGCAACCACCCCGACCTTCGCCGTCCTCACCACAGCCACTGCCAAACACCCATCACCACCGACGGACCAAACCCAGCCTCTTCCCCCGTCACCACCACCGCGGCCATCAGCCAGAACCGCCAACAACCACCATCCATCACCGCCTCATCACCAACACCATCGTCTCTAAGGCCACCGCCACCAGTGTCCAACTCCGGCCAACCACCCAAGAAATCAGAAACTAAGAAAGAAACCCTAACCTAACCACTCACCTTGCCGATCGGATCACCCGCCGCCGCCCGTGTCCGCTGACCCCACGAGCGTCGCTGTCCCACGTCGAGCTCACCGCTGGCCGCGGGTCAGCGCGTGTCTCCGCGAGTGGCAACCGTCGGCCAAACCCCACGCTTTCCTCCGCCTCCTCCGGTCCTGCCACCACCTCGCCGCCGCGTCCGCACCCATAGCCGCCCGCTCCCGGCGCTGCGTCGTCGCCCACGCCCACCGCCACGGGCAAGCGCCTCACCACCGGAGCCGCGCTCCCCTGCGGCGCGCCACCCAACCCGTCCAGCCCGCTCCGCTTCCTCCGCCTGACCAAAACCGCCGATCAAAACCTATCCCTCCTCTCTCTTCCTCCCTCCCCTTCCCTTTACTTCTCCGCTCCACGTATCCCCTTTCCCTCTCTCTACTCTCGTTCCCTCTCCCCTCATTTTCTTTCTGTCTTTCTTTTCCCTTTCGTTCCTTGTGTACTGAAAGTTTCCTTTTCCATCAGAAAGGAAAGGTTGAGGTGTTCGATTGATTGGAATTTTGATATTTTTTATTTTAGAAGATGTTTTATTTTACTTATTTTTTGCCTTAAAATATAAGTGTAGTATTAATATCTACTTGGGGTATCTACTCTACTGTATAGTATCAACAAAATATTTTATAAATAAATAAAAACTAAGCAATTGTCAAAAAAATAAAATAAATATTATTACTAGATAGTGGCTTTGGGTTGCTTGTTTGTTTTCGTGGGTTGGTTTACTTTTTCCTTTTCTTCTCTCTATTTTATTGGAATGGTATCTGCTGGCTTTAAAATATTTGTATATATTAGTAATACTAACATTTTTATTATCAGCATACTATATTATTATTATTAATAATAATAATAACTAATATTATGGTTATTGTTTATTATATTATTATTATTATTATTATATTATTATTATTATTATATGTTTTATTATTCTTATTATTATTATATCATTATTAAAGAGGTTGCCTTATAGATTTTAAAGGATTTATTATTATTCATCTTATTGTTATTATTAATATATATTTTATTATACTGATACTAACAGCATATATGAATACATTATTATTTTGTTATAATTATTATTATACAAAAAGATATTGATTATTTCTGAATAATTTAACTAAATATATAACTTTGGGCTTGGCCCTACATGTAGTTTCAATTCGGGTTTCGGTCTTTTATTATTTTTATATATTTTATGGTATTAAATATGGTTGAAATATTTTCTACAAGCAAGTTATAGTTTGATAAAGATAATTTTCATGGCTTTCAAGTAGATATCTAAAACTGTTTTACTAATAGAAAGATAGTTATTTCCAAAAATAATAGTATATTTTCAAAAATAGTTATATTATTTCTATAAAATTTCTTCGATTATATTCCATGATCAATCGTTCGTTTCTTACCTTCTTCCAAATTTCGAGCTTATTTATATCGTCTCTAGCCAAATTGACTATTCCGGACTCAATGACATAATCCGTGCCACCATCAGAGGTCACCTTGTGCAGTTATCACATTGGAGTCGCAGTTCATGCCACCATGATCATCGCACACCAGACATCCTACCAGGCAAGACACCTTGCCATTAGCTGTTTAATTATTTTTAGCTCATATTTCATGCATGTTGTTATTTTCTTTATGCAAAATAAACTGTGATACATGGCATAACTGTTCATTTATATTTCCTGCTGTGTATATTTTTCTTACAAATTAAACCTAGATTTAAGGGACCACCTTGTGTATCGCATTCATTGGCCTTGACACGTTGTAAACACGAAGTTGTGTGTCGCATGTAGAACACGGAAGTACGTGATTGGCTGGCCACCAGTACGTACAAGCCGTACGATAGGAATAACCGCTAATAGAGGTTGCATGCTAGTTTGACTTAGCGGTTATAGTGGTTTTGTGTTGTGGATAAAATACAGTAGGCATTGGGTGGGAAGAACATCTCCTTAATGTATGGGTCATTTATGCACTGCCCTGATTGCCGGTTATCTCCAATAGGAGGTACGGTCCTGATTGCCGGTTATCTCCAGTAGAGGTACGGTCCTGATTCCTGATTCCTGACTGAGCCGGCCCATGCGTCAAAGGTTTGTTCTTTAATTGCATAATCACTATAGTACGGTTAGGTACCCTATTGTATGTGTCCTTTAATTATTGAGCAGTATTTATTCAGTTTATATGGCATGCTATTATGTGTCTTGTTACGTCCCTCTGAGGACCTGGTTGTCTTGCCAGGTGTGTGCTATTGTCTTTCGCAGGTGCTTTCGCTCTAGCCATGTTCATTGCTATTTCTCGAGGATGATTGCATTTGGATCGTCTTCGCTTCGCTCGCCACTCATTTCATTTTCTATGTACTTTTCTTTATTTTGTTGGTAGTGGATTTGTCTCCGCCCAACATATTGTATCAAGACAGTTCATTATTATTTTATGATATCTTTTATTTCTTTTATTCTTGTGGATGAGATTAGTATGGTTCTACTGCATTTTACAGCTTATGTATTTATACGAGGCTTCCGTATATTGGAGTACTTCGTATAAATACAGCTGGCATGTCTACATTCCTAGTCCTACGTATTTTGGGACTGGGGCGTTACATGTTTTTGTGGTGGCCCATGCAGGTCAAGATAAATTGTTTGGTTACCTTACCGTACCAAGCAAGCCTGCGTATAGGATTAGAAGTCTAGGCTCTCATCCACATACTTGACCACTTTCCTTGATTTTATCTACCGTTTGACTCATCAATTGTATCTTGCTTGCTTCCTTCCATCCCTATCCTTATCATCCCTTCGTGCTTGCTAGAGATTGACCCTACTAGTTAGTTGTCCTCAAACACCATTAGTTAAATTCTTTAAGTCGGGTAGAATAACTTATGACCTAGCAAACCCTTGTCCTTGCGACCTATCTTAGCAAGTCTACTTAGATTCTAGAATTTAGAAAACCTTAACCCATTTGGTCAACCAAGCCTTGGTCAATAAAACCGTAGAATGATGTATAGGAATAAACAAGACTTAGATCCTTATGACTCTTAGACTATTCATAATTGTTTTATTCATCTATTATCGTGCCTATATTTTTACTATCTAGACTAATGATGCTAATGTAGCCTAGTTTTTGCAAGCTTAGCCTTTTACCAAGCTTGTTCGTGACATATATGTTAATGGAGGTACCCCACAAACATATTGTCTATCAGAACCGGTGCATAATGGTCTGATCAACCGAGTGCACTTTGGTTCGCTTTTATTTTATCGTTCTTCGTGGATGGGGACATAGCTAAACTTGTCCTCTAGAGTCCCATCCACGACTGCCTTGACAATTCTTTTGAAATTATTCGATCGTCTTTGAATCACATATTCGTATTCGATAACGCCCCCTTCAAACTCATATTTCTTTCGCCTTCACCTATTTTAGGAGGGCGAAGGCGTTATACTAGAACTTCCTCTAAACTTTCCATCGGCTATGACCATTCTCACTCAATGTTGCTATATCTTCACCCTAAACCACTCGTCCTTTTGGCCCTATATTCGCTATCATGAACCGTCCAAGTCACTTGATTTAGGCACGAACCTAATCAATCTTTTATTCGTGCCTTAACTCGCGACCCACGTGACCATACCGTATTATCTTTCAATGATTAGATCGCAATTTCTTACGACGTGATTTTGTGAAAACTTTGTCATCGTTGGATCCCCATTGATACCCCCTTGTGTCTTCTCACCCCCTACGAATTCTTAATTTCGAGGACAAAATTTCTTTTAAGTTGGGTAGGATGAAAACCCCTAAATTTCTACTATTTTTTATTTATTATTAAATTTTCATGGATTTAAAATTTTGTATTGTACGCCACGTAGTCGTATTATACGTCGTGCTCAAAATTTTTTTTCGAAATTGCTCGACGAGTGCGAATATGTGCGAGCGTACATATTTTTTTGAAAATATTATTTTTCTATTTTTGAAGTTTCAAAATAATATACATAATAATTTTTTGTTATCGTTCCAATTATTTCCAAGTTTGTTATTTTGTTTATAAAGCCTTACATTTTCGCAATTATTATTAATAAATAATATTTTTACTTGAATGCTAGAAAAGCATAATTATAAGAATATTAATTGTACAAACATATATTTTCCTAATTAATCATTTGTTTATTTTAAATAATGTAATTTTCGAAATTAATTATTATAGTATTTTTGGAAAACATATTTTTAAATAATTGTGTCAATTTAAATTTGATTTGATTCCATGGAAACATTTAAATATGTTAAGCTAATATCTATATTTGGAATTTGATTAATTGATTTGATTTAAATTAGATTTGGATTTGAAATTGGGTTTGGATTTGGATTTTGATTTGATTGCTTTTAAATTTAATTTAGAACTACCTAAATTGGGTTTTAAACTATTCCTAACTATTATCTAATTGGGAATTCCCACATTCTATAAATATAGGCAGGTACTCCTCCAATATTTTATCATCCACATTATTTTTCTTCACAAATAATTCTCCCTACGTGCATCGTGTCCGTGTTCATCCATCAATCTTATTCCATATTTACATTTACATTATCATCTCCTTCGTGTCGACAATCTCGACACCAATTCCTAGTCCTAATCCTAAGCCCTATCCCGTCTTGTCCGCTGACTTCGCCGTACCCGTCTCCTGTCACAGCACTCCGCCAACTTCGGCAGCGCCCGTCCACCAAACCGCTACCATCACGCCTTCTTCCGACACCACGGCAACCACCCCAACCTTCGCCGTCCTCACCACAGCCACTGCCAAACACCCATCACCACCGGCGGACCAAACCCAGCCTCTTCCCCGCTCACCACCACCGCGGCCATCAGCCAGAACCGCCAACAACCACCATCCATCACCGCCTCATCACCAACACCATCGTCTCTAAGGCCACCGCCACCAGTGTCCAACTCCGGCCAACCACCCAAGAAATCAGAAACTAAGAAAGAAACCCTAACCTAACCACTCACCTTGCCGATCGGATCACCCGCCGCGCCCGTGTCCGCTGACCCCACGAGCGTCGCTGTCCCACGTCGAGCTCACCGCTGGCCGCGGGTCAGCGTGTGTCTCCGCGAGTGGCAACCGCCGGCCAAACCCCACGCTTTCCTCCGCCTCCTCCGGTCCTGCCACCACCTCGCCGGCGTCCGCACCCATAGCCGCCCGTCTCGGCGCTGCGTCGCCGCCCACGCCCGCCGCTACGGGCAAGCGCCCCACCACCGGAGCCGCGCTCCCCTGCGCGCGCCACCCAACCCGTCCAGCCCGCTCCGCTTCCTCCGCCTGACCAAAACCGCCGATCAAAACCTATCCCTCCTCTCTCTTCCTCCCTCCCCTTCCCTTTACTTCTCCGCTCCACGTCCCCTTTCCCTCTCTCTACTCTCGTTCCCTCTCCCCTCATTTTCTTTCTGTCTTTCTTTTCCCTTTTCGTTCCTTGTGTACTTAAAGTTTCCTTTTCCATCAGAAAGGAAAGGTTGAGGTGTTCGATTGATTGGAATTTTGATATTATTTTATTTTAGAAGATGTTTTATTTTACTTATTTTTTTGCCTTAAAATATAGTGTAGTATTAATATCTACTTGGGGTATCTACTCTACTGTATAGTATCAACAAAATATTTTATAAATAAATAAAAACTAAGCAATTGTCAAAAAAAAATAAAAAAATATTATTACTAGATAGTGGCTTTGGGTTGCTTGTTTGTTTTCGTGGGTTGGTTTACTTTTTCCTTTTCTTCTCTCTATTTTATTGGAATGGTATCTGCTGGCTTTAAAATATATTTGTATATATTAGTAATACTAACATTTTTATTATCAGCATACTATTTTTATTATTAATAATAATAATAACTAATATTATGGTTATTGTTATTATTATTATTATTATTATTATTATTATTATTATTATGTTTTATTATTCTTATTATTATTATCATTATTAAAGAGGTTGCCTTATAGATTTTAAAGGATTTATTATTATTCATCTTATTGTTATTATTAATATTATTTTTTATTAACTGATACTAACAGCATATATGAATACATTATTATTGTTATAATTATTATTATACAAAAAGATATATGATTATTCTGAATATATTTAACTAAATATATAACTTTGGGCTTGGCCCTACATGTAGTTTCAATTCGGGTTTCGGTCTTTTTTTTTTTATATTTTATGGTATTAAATATGGTTGAAATATTTTCTACAAGCAAGTTATAGTTTGATATAAAGATAATTTTCATGGCTTTCAAGTAGATATCTAAAACTGTTTTACTAATAGAAATATAGTTATTTCCAAAAATAATAGATATATTTTCAAAAATAGATATTTATTTCTATAAAATTTCTTCGATTATATTCCATGATCAATCGTTCGTTTCTTACCTTCTTCCAAATTTCGAGCTTATTTATATCGTCTCTAGCCAAATTGACTATTCCGGACTCAATGACATAATCCGTGCCACCATCAGAGGTCACCTTGTGCAGTTATCACATTGGAGTCGCAGTTCATGCCACCATGATCATCGCAGCACACCAGACATCCTACCAGGCAAGACACCTTGCCATTAGCTGTTTAATTATTTTTAGCTCATATTTCATGCATGTTTGTTATTTTCTTTATGCAAAATAAACTGTGATACATGGCATAACTGTTCATTTATATTTCCTGCTGTGTATTATTTTTCTTACAAATTAAACCTAGATTTAAGGGACCACCTTGTGTATCGCATTCATTGGCCTTGACACGTTGTAAACACGAAGTTGTGTGTCGCATGTAGAACACGGAAGTACGTGATTGGCTGGCCACCAGTACGTACAAGCCGTACGATAGGAATAACCGCTAATAGAGGTTGCATGCTAGTTTGACTTAGCGGTTATAGTGGTTTTGTGTTGTGGATAAAATACAGTAGGCATTGGGTGGGAAGAACATCTCCTTAATGTATGGGTACTATTCCCTCCGAGTCCGAACCCGAAGAAAACATTCCCACATACCCCGATGACTTCTCGGTACATGGGCATGACTCGGAGAGCACATCCTCCACCGTTCCTTCCATCACTCCCCATGTAAGGACGGTATTCATGACGGACAGCAATCAAGGTGGTTCCAGCGATCGCCAACGCATCGACACTTTGGAGGCTATATTGCAGGCCTTGGTCAAGTCTGTAGATGAAATCAAAGCTGTTCTTCCAACTCCGCAAGGAGGGACGCCTGGCCAAACAAGCGCGGGTCCCGCGATCAATGCGGACTCAAACTCAGTGGCACCAAACCCGAGAAATAATCCTCCCGAAATAACGACCCCTACCGCGATAGTTGAGGCCCGAGAAGTAAGAAGAGAGGTTCATGAGCTCCGAGCCATGTTCCATGCCCGAAAAAATGCTCAAGACCTCAGAATACAGCAACCATATCCCGCTGAATGGAGGGATGTTCCATTCCCACCAAGATAAGCCGTTCAATATCAACCCGTATGATGGCAAGACCTCAGCAAGTCGGTACATCACTTACTTTGAGGTCACCACCGACCATCTGCCCCATGATGATGCTATCCTCACACGATTATTCATTGGAGCATTGGAAGGAGTCGCCTTCGACTGGTACCGCAACCAGCCAGACAACTGCATCCACTCCTTCGCTGGCTTCAAGCACTTGTTCTTGGAGAGATTCTACGAGGTAGGACAGGACATCACCGTGTCCACCCACATGGACGTCGTCCAAGGAGAGAAGGAGCTGACAAGGAACTACATCGAGCGGTTCCGCCAAACCGCCATGAAGTTGCCCTCTAGAAATCCAGATTCCTTCTTGATTGAAATTTGCCAAAAGAGACTCCTCCCAACAATCAGTCTCTGGATGGGCAAAAGTCAATTCAAGGACTGGAAGACGTTCATCATCAGTGCCACAAGCGCCGAAGAACGATTGAAGAAGGCTCGCCAACTGGGATTGCACATCTCGGACGGAAAGAACAAGGCCAAACGTTCCAACAACAATAATGGGGGTAGTCCCTCCAACAATCGGGACAGCAGGGGCAAGCAGGCTATGGTGGCTGACACGGCACAAAAACCCGAGCCAAAGCCAGCAGACAAACAATGGCCACAGATCACGTACTCCTTCGAAGACGGTCACGTCAAGCCCATCTTGGATATGCTCATACTAGGAGACAGAATTCAGCTTCCTCCACCAAGATGGGAACCGCGGCCAGCAGATCTGGAGAACCCAAAGTTCTGTCATTACCACCGCTACGTTCACCATGCTACACATGACTGCTACCAGCTAAAACGATACATCCAAAACCTCATTGATTCAAACACTCTGGCCATCGATTTTGAGGAGGTAACCGTAGCAGCCAACATGGTATCCGTATAATTTGGCAGCTTCCCTCCAACAGAGACTCAAGACGGTGTTATACCCATCCCTCTGGCGACGATGGAGATTGCTAATCTTCTACCTGCCTGGGATCAAGCTGCTGGTTTAGTGCCCCTCACCACATCACGGGGGGAAATCATGTGGGTCCACCCGGATCTAGTACCTGAAGTGACTCAGTCCGCTCCGCTTCTATTCACAAGAGGAAGAGTGGAAAAGTCAGATCCTGCCGCACCATCTCGGCAGAAGTGGAAGAAGTCACGGCTGTCGTCACTCGATCTGGAGCACAATCCCAACCCATGGCTGAGAACTCGACTGATGATCATCCGCCAGCTACCACTGACGCTCCAGCGCCTCATCAGCCTCCGACGACCGACAAGCCTAGGCCGAGAGAGACTCGCTTCGACAAATCCCTCCGAAAAGAGGCAGCCCATGGGCTAGAGAGGCCCTACAACTTTGACATCTTAGCGCAATTGGCTAACATACCGGCCAAGTTGTCACTATACGAACTCCTAAGGCTCTCCAAGGACATTCGTATTGCATTGAGCGAAGCACTCCAAAATGTCGATGCCTATCTGGCTCAATCCAACCTCACCGAGGAGGACTCACCCGTGGATCTCCAGGACAGCGCCTGTATGGGAGCAATGCCCAACATCGTCTTTACTCTGTAGGACATGCTCATCAAAACTAATCTGCACGATCGTCCATTATACTACACGGGATACATCGGCGACGTGAAGGTGGATCGGATGTACATTGATCCCGGCTCTTCCATAAGCATTATCCCGAAGGGTCTGCTACATCATCTTCGCATCCCAATGCACCGCCTGATGCCTACAAGCACCGCCATCAGCGGTTTTAATTCGGGCAGGAGCTATCCAATTGGAAAGATTCGTCTGAAGTGTCAAATTGGCGACCTCCAATCCGAAGTCACCTGCTATGTCATAGATGCAGACACTTCTTACAACATCCTCTTGGGGCGCCCATGGATACACGATTATATGATCGTGCCTTCCACGCTGCACCAGTGCTTCAAATATGTCGACAAATACGGCTCCGTGAGGACGGAATTTGCTGATATCGATCCCTTCAAAGGGGTCGAATCTTACTACTCAGACTCATGCCTGTACGAAAAATCGAAGAAGCACCTTGGTGAAGGAGACGTACAAGCTAGTACCGAGACAGCCACAGGATCAGAAGAGCCTCTGACGATCCATCTCCAAGCTCGCAAACCGGGCAAGTCTGCACCCCTTACTGCTACCCTGTGGAAGGATGCGATCAGCCTCTCGGCGCAAGAGGAGCAGATGATAATCCGGCTGCCAAGGTCCGGCCAAGTACCGAGGCCCACAACGGGGCCACTGACAATCAGACTGCCGAGAGTCGGTCAACCCCAAACGGAGAAGCTCAATCCCTCCGACAAGCCGCTGACGATACGCCTTCCCAAGAAGGATCGTCACCCCGATTCGAGGTCTGACACTGCTAGCGAACCAGCCACTCCTCGCTCCATATCAAAGGCCAAACTGGGGGTTACTAGTCTGCCAACAACCCCACGCTCAGCTCCATCAACTGAACTGCTGACAATCAGGCTCCCCAGGTCGTCCTCTCAGTCTTCATTCACACAGGGGTAGTCGAAAAGGAACCGGTGCTAGCCAAGTATGTGGCTGTCCACGCTGATGTTCCCTCCGCTGATGATGTAATCCCCCTAGAAAAGATACCTTACTTCATCAATAAAGGGTTATCTTTGAACTACACCGAGCTCAATAAGCTATGTACAATGTATACTATGGAACACGGTATAGGCACTCACCTACACACACAGGTGACAAATGTGTACACCGCGATCCAGCTTACTCCCGTAGAAGATGCTTACCGAATAATCGAGGGAGGGGATCCAATCATCTTCGGCCGGAAGGACGACCCGTATCCCTTCACCATAGAGGAAACCGACCTCAGGTCAGATGCCGGAAGACTGCCTCTGTATCTCTATAGCCCCCAATCCAAATATCTCATGCAGAAACAGGGGTATGATCTAGAGACGACGCCAGGTTTGAACTACGGCACTGGACGACGATTACCATTGAAGCCGCCAGTCCCGACGGGCAAACCACGGGACTACTATAGCAAAACTCGATGCGGGTTATGGTATGTAATGCCTACGACGACTCCTGAAAGCTCAGATGAAGAATGCGACTGGCAATCACATTCAACTGGGTCACCAACTTCTGACTCAGATACCAGCATCGGAGACGTATTCAGACAAGTCTTGTCAGTCAACATAGCATTCGCCGACGCTTACGAAAAAGACGAAGACATCCTCGAGATCCTCGAGCTAGAGCCGTGGGCCCAGCAATTGGATGCACAATAGGAAAAACGGTTCGAACTGAGAGAACCTCCTACTGAAGATGAAGTCATACAGGTTGACCTCGACAGCGAATCTTCTCCAAAACCAATTTTTGTCAGTAAAAGCCTAGCAGACGAAGAACGGGAGTCGCTGTTAGAACTTGTCAGAGAATATATTGATGTGTTCGCCTGGAGCTATGAAGACATGCCAGGGTTAAATCCCGATATTGCTCTTCACAAACTCAACATTCGGCCAGATACGAAGCCAGTCAAGCAATAACAGCGACGCTTCCGCCCAGGCATCATGGATGCGATCGAAACCGAAGTCAATAAACTGATAGCCAGCGGCTTCATTCGTGAGGAACAACATCCGGATTGGGTCGCCAACATAGTACCCGTCCTCAAGAAGAATGGGAAGATTCGAATCGACATCGACTTCCGCAATCTGAACGAGGCATGCCCCAAAGACGAATTCCCCCTCCCTATCACAGATATCATGATTGACAACACATGCGGTTTCGAACGTATATCATTCATGGATAGATTCTCGGGGTACAACCAAATCAAGATGTCTCCTTACGACGAAAAGCATACATCATTCCGAACACCGATTGGCACATACTGTTATACGATCATGTCTTTCGGTTTGAAGAATGTTGGCACCACGTATCAAAGGGCCATGAGTATCATCTTCAGGGACCACTTACGTAAGATGGTGGAATGCTATGTCGACGACATCGCCGTCAAGAGTCGCTGTAAGGCAGACCATCAGAATATTTATCGAACCCTCCAGTTCTGGTAGCCCCGGTTGCTGGAAAACCATTCCTGCTCTATGTACGAGCAATTGAGCATTCCCTTGGAGCTCTGCTAGCACAAACAACGATGCAGGCCATGAACAGGCCATATATTACCTCAATCGAATGATGATTAGGCCAGAGCACCAATACACCGCTGTGGAGAAGGAATGCCTCGCCCTGGTGTTCGCCATTCAGAAAATGTGGCACTATGTCAGGACAAACGATACATGTGATCTCGCGAGTCAACCCTCTCAGGGTCCTCATAACTAAACTAGGGGCACTCAGCTCCCGCCTCGCTACATGGGCAATATTGCTGTCCCCTTATCATATGATCTTCGTCCCACAAAAGGCAGTCAAAGGTCAAGCTCTGGCAGACTTCTTAGCAGCCCACCCAGGCTCGGAGTCCTCCAGAATATATGAAGAGATCCCAGATGAGGTTGCCGACTCCCATACAACCTCTCACGATGATATATGGCGAATGTTCTTCGACGGTGCTTCGAGAACTGGACCTAAGGGCAACATCATCGTCGAAGTCAGGGTAGTACTGGTTTCTCCTACCGGATTGGTGATCAACCGCGCTTACTCCCTCACTGAACCCTGCTCTAACAATGTGGCCGAGTACAACTCTCTGGTCATTGGCCTCCAACTTGCAAGAGAGCTGGGGGTAGAATACCTTGAAGCATACGGTGATTCCCAACTAATCGTCAATCAGATCCGGGGCTCATACGAGGTCCGCCACGAAGATATGATCCCTTATCACCAAATAGCGATTGACATCATCTCATCGTTCGAGGGGTTCTTCATCGAACATGTCCCCAGACTCCGAAATATCGAAGCTGATACCCTAGCTGGTCTTGCGGCTTCCCTAGCAGTTCCGAACTATGATCGCCAATCAGTGGATGTGATAGGCCACGAACTGGTCTGTCCCAAGAACAATGTACAATTCGTGGCAAGTTATTCCGCCCAGACGATCGATGATGCCCCAGATTGGAGACAACCATTCATCGACTTCGTCGTCTACGACATCCTGCCCGAGAACCCAAAGGAAGCCACTTCCATCAGACGGCGTTCTCTCAGATTCTTCTACAATACAGAGACAAAAATGCTGTATCGCCGCTCCTACGACGGATTACTGCTTCGGTGTCTGTCAAAAGCAGAAGCCAAAGAAGCCGTACGAGAAGCTCATGATGGTGTTTGGGGCCCACCAGCCCGGTCCTAAATTGCAAGACCGTCTTCGCCGAATGGGCTACTATTGGCCCACGATGGTGGCAGATGCGATAGATTGTGCTAGAAAATACAAAGCCTGCCAAGTCCACGCGGACTTCATTCACCAACCATCCGAATTTCTACATACGACAGTGGCGTCCTGGCCATTCGAAGCATGGGGAATGGATATTATTGGTCCAATCACCCTACCTTCCTCCCGAGGACATCGCTTCATACTTGCGATCACTGATTACTTCTCCAAATGGGCGGAAGCTGTCCCACTCGCAGAAGTCAAGACTTCAAACGTGATCAGCTTCCTTAAGCATCACGTCATCTACCGCTTTGGACTGCCCCGAAGGATTATCCATGATAATGGTCCGCAGTTTGCAAGCCACGCTTTCTATCGATTTTGCGATAAGCACCGTATTCAGAATATTGCTTCGACACCGTATAATCCGGCAGCGAACGGGTTGGCAGAGGCATTCAATAAAACAATCATCAAACTCCTTAAAAAGTTTGTCTCCTCCAACAAACGTGACTGGAACAAGAAGCTCGGCGAGTGTTTATGGGCGTACCGTACTACAGTCCGAACAGCTACCGGGAACACACCCTTCTCTCTGGTATACGAGAGTGAGGCAGTTCTTCCATTAGAGACTCAAATACCCTCACTCCGCGTCGCCCTCACTTATCAATTGACGACGGATGATAACTACCGACGTCGACCACAAGAGTTAGAGGCCTTGGATGAAAAGCGCATCCTAGCTCAGCAAAGGATCGAACTATACCAAGCACGCATCTTTGGAGCCTTCAACAAGAAGGTCAAAATCAGGACATTCCAGGTGGGCGATCTTGTTCTGGCAGTCCGGAGACCGATGGTCATGACTCACAAGACCGCCGGCAAGTTCCAGCCAAAATGGGAAGGCCCATTTATCATTGAGGCCGTATTCTCCAACGGAGCTTACCGCCTCGCAAAACAGAATAGAGATTTGCTCATGTTGCCCGTCAATGGCAAGTTCCTAAAGAAATACTATGTCTAGACGACAATTTTCTAGATTTCGAGTCACGTACCCGCTGGTACCGCTGAACTCGCCCTCATAATTATCTAGATTTTCGAATCATGTACCCGTTGGTACCGTTGAATTCACGCTCACCATTCTCCAGATTCTCGAGTCATGTACCCGCTGGTACCTCTGAACTCATATCTCGGTCACTCTTTCAGGTAGCAAGTCATGTATGATCATACCTCTGAACTTTCTTCTTGAAGGAGATCCTCCCTCATGATCTAATACCCGCACTTCCAGTGCACAAAAAGGGTAATCGATCCACAAATTTCCAAAACGGCCATGTCCTCATTACCTCTGAGTCGTTCCACTTCCGCCAAAAACAAATCACCCCTTACATAGAACTTCTATGTCCTCATTACCTTTGAGTCGTTCTATGTGCCCTCCTTCATTGAGCCCACTCCTGTCATGTCCTCATTACCTCTGAATGGGAAGGCTCCGTTGAAGAAACCTTCATACTTGCCATGTCCTCCTTATCTCTGAGTAAGTATGATGATCCCCTTTCGACCTATTATCTGTACCCACAACCGGAGTACGCCAAGGGTAATAGGTCCACAAATGTCCTCTATTGACCACAAGGGTCCTCTGTTGACCACAAATGTCCTCTGTTGACCACAAGTGTCCTCTGTTGACCACAAATGTCCTCTGTTGACCACAAGTGTCCTCTGTTGACCACCAATATCCTTCGTCGAGTTCACTCCTGCCATGTCCTCATTACCTCTGAGTAGGAAGACTCTACGTTTAAAAAACTTTCCTACTTGCCATGTCCTCATTACCTCTGAGCAAGTATGTCGGTTCCCCTTCATCTTATTATCCGTATCCTAAACCAGGGTACGCCAAGGATAATAGGCCCACAAATATCCTCAGCTAAGTTTCTTAGCACAAACCTACCATCTCATCATGCCCCAGGAGCCCAGCTGCTCTACGGCATTCCTTTTTCCAATACCAAGAGCACCCATGACCACTTTGCCATGGCTGCTTCAGGTATCCTGACCAAAACTTGTTATCTGTACCTAAAACCAAGCTATGCCATGGGTAACAGGTCCATAAATATATCCCCTATGCGGGAGAGAACATAACCACAATATCACAGGTATAACAAGCAATGCAAATGAAGGGTAGAATGGAAAGTACTCTTTATTTGAAGGAAGAAAAAAAGGTATTACATATTTCGGGACCACGTCCCTTTCAAAAAAGGAAAAGAAAAGGCCGACTACATTTTAGCATTACATAATTCTAGGAGCCGGTCTCTCACCAAGACAGTCCCCCGCTCAAGCCTCTGTTTAGCTCGGTGCTCGGCCTCTTGGGATAGTTGCTCCGCATCATTCAGATACATATATGTCTGCCAGTTGGTCTCTATCTTCTTCAGGGCAAGTTCTAGATTGGCGGAGGCCCTGTTAAGCTTGTCAGCTTCCTGGATGGCAATTCCTTTTTCAGTACAAGCAGCTTCCAGCTCGGACTCCAAGAAGGCCAGCTTTCTCTGGAGTTCGAGGATTTGTTCCCGGGTGTCGGCAACCCGCGAGAGGCAGCCGCTTCCCGAGCCGCACAATCGTCAGCCCGACGGCTCCACTGATCGTGCAACCGGGTCAAATCCCGACGGTCCTTCAATATAGCCGGCTTGAGCGATTCTCGGGCGGCCATCACCTTCTCCACCGCGGTAATGAGGAAGTTGCGCTCTTGATTTATGACCGCAGGTAAATCAGTCTGTTGCAACAAGCGAAACTGGGCCCGAGACGATCAGCTTCTAATAGCTTAGGCTCTAGAAGCGCAGCCAGCTCCCCTCCGCCAGGGAGTGTCTTAAGGATATTAATCTGGCCACCGACGCATCGACGGGCCAGAGTAAAGGGAGTCCCCCTTTCCACTGCTGCCTCGATCCCCCTCTTCAGGTGGCAATGGAAACTGGCAACCACGTCCTGTAACGCATCATCCAAGACCTCTGTAGAGGACGGCGTCAGAGGGAGAGTGGCAGACAATACCGAAGAAGCAGCTTCAGAAGTTACTGCACCCGCCACCAAGAGCAAATTCGTACGGAAAGATGCTTGAATGGCGGCTAACTCTTCTTTCGCCGCCGAAGAGCCTGGATGCTCGGCAGGGAGGAAAGGTTGACCCCCGAAACTACATTCGCAGAGGAGGACACAGGGAGCATCGTCCCTTGTCCAGCTGCACTGACCTGGGACCCCGAGCTCGACCCAGACGAGGTCCACGATACAGGAAGGTTCCGTCAGACCCTCTCCGGTAGGGTTCGATCCAGCAATATCCATCACTGGCGATGAAGGGTTGGGACCTGAACATCCAAAGCAACCATTAGTCGACATAATCTGAAAGATAAGATGACAGAATACATAGGCTTATTCACGAGCTATGGTTTGATTTGTATTACCGGAGGAAGGCGAGTTTCCCCACCCACAAAGTCATCATGCTGGGGTTCAGATGTCTCGGGGACGGGCGCGGTAAAACCCCCATCCCCCTGGGTTGAGATCCCAGCAAGGTGGGAATCCTCGACCGCAACCGGAAGCACCCCAGCAGCAATAATAGCAGTACACACATCACTGACTAAAGACAGGATCGGGTCAGCCTCGGTAATCGGGTCCTGAGGAGCGAGCTCATCCGATGCCTATAAAGAGCAAAAGAAACAAATGATTAGGCCATAACATAGAAGAAGAAGAAAGGAAACAGCTGAAGCCCAAATCACCTCAGGAACAACGTCCACATCATCAACAAACAGCCTGCGACGTCTTACCGCAGCGTGCTTCATGGAATAGGTTCGGTCATCAGCGGTAGTCACGCCTGCTTCGTTTACGCGAAGGGCCAGGTACTGCAGATGGTTGATCCTCTACACCTCGTCGACCAAGTAGACGGTTGACCCGCAGCCCTTTCATCCGGCATGATAGGGGGTTGATTCCCAACTTCCTCGTCCGAAGAATGCGATGAGTCATCGGCGTCTTGTTTGTCATCCTCCTCATCCGCCCTAGTGGACTCTGAGTCCGGCGCAGGAACCCTGTTCGCCCCCCTCTTCTCTTCTTGGACCCCTCTGGCTTCTCAGCCAAACCGGTGCCAGTGATGAAGCTAGTATTTATATCAAAATCGATAGGAGCTTGCTCGCGCTGCAACATGATAAGGGCCGCTATATACAAGATATCCCCTGCCATCTTGGCATCGGGGACTGAGAAGCTGGCCCGGGTATAGGCCGCATTATAATAATGCAAGCCCGGACGCCATCAAGTACACTGCCCTCAAAGCTCAAGCAAGCGCTAGGACGATCCAGGAACAATTGACTATACCCAAATTGACGGGAAAATCTACTGGGCAGATAAGGCTCCAGGTATACTTTATTCCGGTAACGATACACCAGGTGCGCGGGGCGGATGTTGCGTAACCAAAGAAGCATCTTCTCAGATAAAAGTTGGGGAGGATCAACGCCGTCAATGTGTACCCTCCTTACTTCTTTAGGGGTAAATTCAGGGAGAGATACGAAGAATTCGGGCCCATCAACTCTCGCCAACGCCCTCCGGCAGGCCGGCATGGTATCGTGCTCCCAAGGCTGATGACGGTACCGGAAAAGGAAGGCGTCATCATCAGTAACATTTTCATCAGTTCCTGGCCTCATCAATGACCGATAGTGCATCAATAACCACCCCATGAGGTAGTGGTATGGTAGTTCTATCCGTTCAAAGTCCATCGTCACATCACGAGCAATGACTTTGGATGAAAAGGCACGAAGGCCGTGGTGTATGCTACACACCATGGCGGGAGGAGCACCAGTCTTACCTTGAAGACCAATTTACAGCAGGAAGAATGAAATGGCGGCTGATCCTTTCCATGAACCTGCGCCGCCCGAGACTACGCAATTGCATAGCCCACCATCAAGAACCCAGCTAAGATCGCTTTATCGGACATCTTCCGGGTACTATAGTGGAAGTAACTGAGGGAATCAGTGCGACTCCCAAACCGGTCACGGGGACCTCGACCTTTTGACCTTCAACATCATGTCCTTACCTCCTCCGGGGTTCGAGGATTTTGAGACGAAACTTGGCCGGAGGGATGCAACTTGAAAAGATACGAAACCCAGGCCGTAGTGTGAGGGGCGCTCCCTTCTGAGCTATTTTCTTTCTTGATAGCCATCTGGTGGCAGGCGCTATGATGGCACAACAGTTCTTGGTACACGACGACGAAACCATGAAATCGTCGATCCAGGTCTTCGAATTCTTCGTTCGTGGTGTATATGCTTCGAAAGCTTCACCTCTCCACGGCAGTCTAGAAACAGCGTGCATCTCAGAGAGCAAGCCCCAGCTCTCCTTCGGGCAAAGAAAGTCCCTGTACGCCGATTATACAGCTCCAAAAGAGCCATAAACAAAGGCTTGTTAATGGGCAACCCGTAGCAGGTACCCCTGACGGCGTAGTAGAGGTCAATTTCCCGAAGGGATTCCCATACTTCCTCAAGATCCATGAGGTAAGATTAGCCATGTGGGAATGGGGTTGATCCAGTTCAGCAGCGACAACCTGCCCACGGGATAAGACCCCTTGCGAGCGAGCTGATCAGAAAGGTATCAGCTAGAGTGAAAGTAAAATTAGGGCCAGTCATGTTTACAAAAGTGCCAGGGAGCAGCCCCATCACAGTCCGACTCACTGATTCCTTGCGTACATACTAAACCCGTGTGCCTGTTGTAGTGGATGTTGCACAAACATTCTGTTGGTGGGAGTCAGGGAGCCCACCATTGTCCTGCCCAACGGTACCATGTTAAACCATGAGAGAGGATAGTGCCGCTCCATCTCGGGGATATGGATCTCTACTCCGTCTACAGAAAAATCCCAGTGCTCTGAAACATCCAGCAATCGGGAGTTCTTTATGGAAAAGGCGTCCCCAAAGAGAAAAGCCGTTTCAGATATTCTCTATCTCCAGCTTCTCGAATTCATCATGGAACAAAGAAAGTGGAAAGGTTGGTTATTAATGGCAGCCACTCTCTCCCTAGGTTCATTAGACGGATTAAGTCATCAAGCCGCACGTCCACGGCGAACTGAGCTGAACCCACAAGAAGCTCTCCACTGGGTTGGTTGGGAGGTTCACTGAAAAAAGGACAAGAGAAATAGGATTAAAAGATGGTTAAAGCAAAAAATCACTGAATAAAGAAGTTCCCACGAGCCTATGTGGCTGGGTCAACGAAGTCTCATGCGGCTCCATTCCAACTGGGCCTCAGGAGATGCGGTTCCAAGGAAGCCTATGCGGCTCGGATCAACGAAGCCTTATGCGGCTCCATTCCAATTTGGCCTCAGGAGATGCGGTTTCGAGGAAGCCTATGCGGTTCGGGTCACACAGTCTCATGCGGCCCAAATCAGACGAGTTCCATATGACACTAGCTCGATAGTTTATACGGATCAGTTGAATATACGCGGTTCTAACAGAAGAGCTCATGCGCAAAATGCCATGCGGTTCATCCTGTTAGAAACATATGCGGCTCCGTTCAGAGGAGACTTTATGCGGTTTTTATCTAGAGACTCAAATCCTTCTCATGCGGTTCAAACATGGGATATTTTCTATACGGCTCGGTCATGCGGCCCATACAGCATATGCGGCTCTACCATCAACTTGGGTGGAGGCTTGTGCATAAATATGCAACAGAGCCATGGGTTCTCAAGATTCAAATGCAACCCTTACCATTGAAAGCAGGACGAACATCAGAGGGCACTTCGGGCTCTTCGGGCTCGACGGCCGACGAGGACGTCACCTTCTTGCCCTTCGCAGCGGCGGAGACGACTTTGGAAGACTTAGGAGCCATTTGCTTCGACGGTCGGAAAAAGAAGATAAGGAAGAGGAGACAGCAAAAAGAGTGAACGAAGGAGAAGGTAAAGAAGTCCCTCCGACCAAACTCATCCATATTTAAACAAAAAACGAGGCATTTCGATTCTCGTACACCGACCCTTCAGTTATCGAGGTGAGCCGCCGAAAATGAAGGCCAAACTCCTAGGATCCTACACCAAAAAGTGGCCTTTAAAACTAACAGCAAATAAACAACATTTAAATACAAAAGATTGCCATACGTGGCAATGATGACGTGGCCGAAAAGTCCCCTATGGCTAAGCCATCTATGCGGCTGAACTATCTATGCGGCTTAAACATCCATGCGGCCAAAACTTCATATGCGGCCAGAAGAATATGACCATGCTTCTTATTCAAAGTATTTCAATTTTGCAAATTGAAAACTTTGAAGGGGGTCTTGTAGAAGCATGGAAAATATTAAAGAAGGATCCATGCGGCCATGAAACCTCATGCGGCTCAGGAAGCCCATGCGGTTCACAGATTCATGCGGCACGAGGGGGTTATGCGGCTCAAGACATCCTATGCGGCTCCGAAGACACGTGGCGTAATATTGTTCCCCTTCGATCCATGCTGCATTAATTGCTTTGACGGCTGACAACTCTGAAAAAGTGACAGCCCTGATACAAAAGTGGTAATTATGACTCTGTCATAATGACAGACTCCTAGGAAAACGAAGGAGATCTCTGACATAATCCTCCGAGATCTAGAAAATGCCATGCAGCCTAGGCACGTGGACAGTCATATGCGGCTCGAGCGAAGACTTCCCATGCGGTTCAGAATGAAGCCGTGCCATGCGGCTCAGGCCGAGATAGTCTCATGCGGCTCAAACGGAGGCCTTCCCATGCGGTTGGGGCGGATCACTTCTATGCGGCTCAAGCGGATGAATCCTTATACGGCTCGCAATGATCACCTCCATGCGGTTCAAAAGTTCGAAGGAAGGCCACTACCCGAACAGCCCTGACACATGGCCCGAACCTTATGCGGCCCAACTCTTATGCGGCTCAATCTTCATGTGGTTCAGATCCCCCCAGTGGCTCCTAGGACACATGTCCTAAGCCGATCAATCTCTCAGATTTGTTGCAATCAAAGATTGGGTCAAATCTCAATAATCTGGGACACGTGGCAGCAGAATAAATCAAATTTATTCACAGACATCAGAAGATCATTATGAGGAAGATTTATTCCAATCAGCATTAAGTGCTGATGAGATTTGGTGTAATCTATACTCAATGGTCCAGATTCATCACAATCAAAACGAATGGCCTAGATTGACCAATCCACAGGCCGCCGCCATCCCCAAGAAGCAATCATTTGCAACCCTAATGATCATATCTTATTCTTATAAATAGTAGGGTGCCATTCCCCTGCGAAAAGAAGAGGAGACAGATATACTTACATAAGAGAGGCATATACAGGAGCACTTTTTGAGACCAGAGAGAGCACCAGAGTACTTGGAGAGAAGAGCAGAGAGAGAGCAAAGAGAGCATTTTTTTATGCTAAGCAAATCTTCTGGAGCCAAGGCTGCACACCGATCGTCCAAGGAGTAAGGCAGGGCTGCCGTCGCCTTCCCGAGCCTCTATCGTCACCCCCAGAATCTAAAATAAACAATTGTACTTAGTCTGCTATACCTAGGCTTTCTTTGTACAAGCGAGTTTGTATTGTGAGTCTAAGTTTAGTCCTCCCATAAAACTGTTCTGTACTTTTACAATCAATGGCAAACAAAGGTCAACAAAGCTACTGACAATAACAAAACCATCAAAACCAGATCCGCCACCAGACGGAACAAGAAACCCTCCCCTCAACCTCATTAATGATTAACATCCTTTCGTGGAATGTCCGCGGCCTGGCGAACAAACCCACATTAAGGAGAATAACCGGCTTGTACAAAATCTACAAGATCGACATCCTGATCATCATAAACCTAAAATTCCCCCCAAAAGATTAAAATCTATTCAGTTATAGCTCGGCTTCCCCACAGCTGTAGCGGACAGAAATGACAATTGGATCCTCGGCTCGACGAATGTCAAAATCGGGATCATCCAGGACTCTCAACAGCTCTCACTTGCTGGTGGAAACACCCCTCGATCCCGGATCGTTCGATCCTTTCCGCTGTTTACGGTAGTTGTGATATCGCCGAGCGGAAATATCTCTGGAATGACCTCACAAACTCCATCACCACCACATCAATTCCCCTTGGCTGTGCATCGGGGACTTTAATGCGATCACCTGTAGAGAAGAGAAAATCGAAGGGCGTCCTCCTCCCACTACGGCCATACAAGACTTCAACAACTTTATCTTCAATGCAAATCACTACCCTTCAGTTCACCGCAACGCCTTTACCTGGTGCAATATGCAGGAAGGCGACCAAAGATATACTCTCGTTTGGACAGAGCCCTAACGAACGATCGCTGCATGGAATGGGGCTCAGCACCACCCTTTCCCATCTCAACCCCATCGAATCCGACCATGCCCCTCTGCTGGTGGAGATCAAAAACAATACTAGACCTCTCAAGAAGAACATCCAATTTCTAGACCTCTAGACTGATTATCTCCAATTTCTGGAAATTGTCTCGGAAGCTTGGAATCGGGAAGATTCTACCAACCCCCTTTTGCGGGACAGCAACAAGCTCCAAGTGACGAGGAAAGCCCTCTCCAACTGGAGCAAACTTGCCTACGGGGGTATCTTCCAAGCCGTGCGAGTCGCGAAAGACGATGTAACCCACGCCAAATGCATTTTGCGTCGGAATGTACCTCGACGGCCAGGTCTGCCCTGAACCTCACCAAGGCCATGCTCAAATTCTGACTTAAAGTGGAAATAGACTTCTAGACGCAGAAGGCGAGATTGAAATGGGACAGCGACGGGGATAGAACTCAAAATTTTTCTATGCCTGCGTCAATGGACGCAGACAGATTATCCATTCACCGCACGATAGACGATAACGGAACATCATCACTGTCACAAAGCATCCAAGCAGTCGCTGCAGATTTCTACTCGAAATTATTCACCAAGGAGACAGTTCATATCAACAGACCCTTCTTGGGAAAATCCCCAATAAATGACAATAAGATAACACTCAACTAAGCGTACACCCACGGTCCAAGAAGTTAAGAAGCGGTGTGGGCCCTGAACGAGCACAGTGCTACGGACCGGACGGTTTCACTGGAGTCTTCTTTCGCAAATGTTGGGACATCATCAAGCAAGACATCACCGAAGCGGCATGCTTTTTTTGAGGGGCCACATACCCCAAAGCTATTTCTAGCGCCAACCTCATCCTCATCCTGAAAAAGATAACCCGGAGTCCTTTCGGGACTATCGCTCCATCAGTCTCTGCACTTTCACCAACAAAATTATCTCCAAAATTATCGCTTCCAGGATGGCGGGGATTCTACCTAAGATCATTTCAGAGGAGCAAAGCGGCTTTGTGCAAGGGAGAAACATCCAGGACAATATTATGCTGGCTCAAGAGCTAATCACCTGCATGAAATTCCCTGTCAGAGGGGGCAATATTGCCGTTAAGATTGACATGGAAAAAGCCTACGACAGACTAGACTGGCAATTCATGATCTGGGTATTCAGAGCGTTCGGTTTCTCGAAAGCTTGGACCAATACCGTGTGGAGATCCATCAGCAACTCGTGGTTCTCCACGGTTATCAATGGCCAAGCAGGGGGATTCTTTAAATCCAGTAGGGGCGTTAGATAGGGCGACCCCCTATCCTCCACCATTTTCATCATAGCCGCAGACGCCCTGAGTAGAAACCTTAACAACATGGTCAGTACTCCGAACTTCCAACACTATCACACCTCCAGTGGCTATCCTACCATCACTCACCTGGCCTTCGCGGACAATTTACTAATCTTCTCCTCGGGAGACGTGGGAGCGGTGGAAGTGGTCCACAACACCTACAGAGGTACTCCAGATGTTCGGGTTAGAAAATCAATCCGTCCAAGAGCATCATCTACGCCCACCACAGCATCAAAAGAGAGCACGCCATCAACCTCTCCCAATTAACATCATTCTCAGTTACCCAACCCCCGTTCAACTACCTCGGTTGCCCCCTGGTGTATGGAAAATCTAATACTCGTATCTTTGAGAACCTGACCGCCAGAATCAGGAAGAAACTTGAAGGGTGGCACAACGCTACATTATCTTCGGGCGGCAAGATGATCCTGGTCAATCATGTGCTCACTTCCATCCCCATCCACACCCTGGCCGCGTGCTCCCCGCCTAAGAAAGTTCTTGAGTCAATCGAACAGGTCTTCTACAACTTCTTCTGGGGGCATTGCAACGGTCAAGATAAGCACCACTGGGCTAGTTGGGAATCCATGGCCCGTCCCACCGAGGTCGGTGGTCTGGGATTTACCAAGCTCATCCACATCACTCAATCCTTCTCTTTGAAATTATGGTGGAAACTCCGTACTAGCAACAACTTATGGACCAGATTTATGAAGGCTAGGTATTTCAAACACATTCATCCATCTTTGGCCATCTCTAACAGTAGATCGTCCGCTGCTTGGCGTCGTATCCTCGTCGGCCGTGATCTCGCCGAGCCCACAATGAGACTCATTTTGGGTTCCGACGATTCGGACCCATTCCTGGAGCGATGGACCGGGGACAGCTTAATCCCGAGTATTATGGAGACCCCGAGAAACAGCAGAATCAGAGACTTGTGGAACAACACCACCAACGACTGGAACTGGGACAAAATCCGTGATTGGGCCGGTGAAGAAGCGGTGGTCAACATCCGCCAGGCCGGTATTACTATCGGCAGCGACGACGACGCGATTCGATGGACGCTCGAAGCGTCTAGGGCTTTCTCGGAAAGGTCAGCGAGATCTGCCATCCTCGGGATCAACCAGCAGCACCACCCCATAGCACACTAGGCAGATCTGTATCCCCCAGAAATGGTCTATCCTCCTGTGGAGAATCATTTACGAGCGATTACCCACCGACGAGATTCTCCAAACTATCGGGTTTAGCCTAGCGTCTGCCAGCAATTGCTGCCTCGACCGTCAGATGGAGTCCATCGGCCACATCTTTTGCCGAGGGTCCCTACCCGACGATTCTTGGAGAACACTCAACCAGATCTACAACATTGTGCCGGGAGGTGGACGCTTCCACGATCTGGCGACCGCTTGGGGTTCTGCCTCCCGTGGCCACCAGATCGTCGCAGCGGCCGTCACGTGGGTGCTTTGAAAAAATTGCAACAAGGCGAGGTACGAAGGGCACCAATACTCTGCCGACAAGATCACTCGGAAAGTCCTCCGTCAGTGCCACAAACGGAGCATCCACTGCTCCCACACCCCGAGGAGCTTTTGGTCCTCTACCCTTCTTTAGCTCTTGTTAGTGGTGTCTTCTCCTCTCCTCTTCGTCCCTTTTGGCGGTATACTTGTACAGGCTATTTGGGTCTTGTATACTTGGACTGTTCTGGCTTTTGAGCCTTTTAATAAATGGAGAGGGTTTTGGCTAAAATATATATATATATATATATAATATATATAATTATATTTAAATTTATATTTATATTTATTTATATTTATATATTATATATAATATATATATTAACCAACGACATTTTATTGAAAGAAAGGGTGGCTCATAAAGAGCGATACAGGGGGTGCAGGGCCGACAAACACAAACAGACCTGAAGGACAAGGTAAAAAAAAAAGGTTCAACAGCAAAATTCCAAAATTCTGGGAGCCGAAATTTCAAAATTATCGAAATAAAATTTCAAAATTTCGAAACCTGAATTTCGAAATTTCAAAATTGCTAGAATTTCGAGAATTTGAAACCTGAATTTCGAAATTTCGAAATGCGTTGGGCGCTGCCCAAATGGGCGCACGGCCCAAAGTCTGAGCGGGAGGGGTACGCAACCCAAAGAGGGCGCATGTTCCTAGGGGGTTCTCTGTCCGAGATGGGGGCTCTCAGCCCGAGGGGCGGTGGGGTGCACGGCCCGAGGGAAGGGCGCATGAAACGAGGGAGGTGACGCAGGCAGAGGGGAGAGGGTTCCAGCGCGGGGGGGTCGGGTCGCGCGTGGTGGTGGGTGGGGAGGCCCAGGGGGCTCGGGGGAGAAGGCCACCCGGAGGGGTTGACACAGGCGGAGGGAGAAGGGCCGGGGAGCCAACCCGGAGGGGTTGACGCAGGCGGCAGGGTGGCGTGCACGGGAGAGCGCGGCCACGCCGGCTGGGGAGAGGAGGGAAAGGACTGGGCCGTCGGGGGAGGGAGCAGGGGCTCGACCTCCGGGCGGCCGTAGGCCTACCGCCTGCTGGGGGAGGGGTCCGCCAGCATGCGACGGAGGGAGCGCCGGAGCTCAACGGGGGCGAAGGGCGACGCCACCGAAGGGATGGAGCCGCTGACCAAAGCCTGGGAGGAGGGCCACAGCTCGATGGCTGGGATCGGGCTCGCGGGAAGCTGCGCGGCCACCATGGCCCACGATGGGGGAGGCTCCGCCGTCGGGGCGGTCGGCACACTACAAGAAAATAGGGCTTTTCCAACGTTTTTTCTTCCAACGTTTATGAAAACGTCAGCTTATATATGATACACCGACGTTCTATAATAAACATAGAAAAATACAAATGTTTGCTATTAAACGTCATGGATTACCGACATTTTTTTTAGACGTTTATATTCAAGTTGGCTTAGGTAAGTAAATACCGACCTTCTACATTAAACGTTGAAAAATATCGACTTCTTGACATTTTTTTCTCGACGTTTGACTTAAACGTTAATAAATTTACCGACGTTTTGTAAGAAACGTGGATATTGCAAAAGTTTCTCTAATATTTTGTCTTTTCCTCCAAAAACTCTCTGATTCCAAAACTCCAAAATTCTTGTGTTCTCTCTTCCTATAAAAAAAACCTAGCCCACAAAACTTTTGCCATTTCTCTCTCACTCGGTTTTCATCTTTCCTCTTCCCTTTCTCTCTCTCTTGGAGCTTCTCTCCTCCCTTCCTCAAAACAGCCAAAACCCTAACCCTAACATTAGATTTAATTCTCCAAGGACATATCTAATCGTAAACCATGCTAAGTCCCAGTGGTGATCGAGCGGGGGATCTGCAAAGAGCAGCAGTGGATGTGCGAAGAGACCCATGGTGATCGGGAGGGTGTCGCTGCTCAGCCAGATGCCGCCCTCCGTCACCCGATCAAGGTCAGTCGCGGTGGTTGCTCAGCATTTTTTCTCCCATAATAGATGCCTCCTGTATGTCTCCTCCTCTATTTTTCTAGGGTTTATGAGAAACCCATCTCCATTTTTCTGAATTCTTGCTGATTTTTTATTGGAAAATTTGTCGAACAGTTGGCAACATTTGTCAGTGGCTTGTGTTTGGGATGGGAGGAGTGAACCCAATTTGGCCCCAGAGTGGTTGAAGGTGGCCGAGGCTGGTCCGACCTCCAATGCAAATTCAGGTGATGGGAAAGGTTCATAAATTCCTCTTCTGTTTGGTTTAATTTGCTCGAATTGTGGATTAAAATGTTTTTAAGTGCTCAAACTGAACTAGACTCTAGGAAGAGGATATTTTACTAGTATGGGTGATCATTTGTTGTTCTTATTGTGGAATGAATTTAGGAAGAGGATATTTTACATGGTGTTTTGGAGACCCTTTAAGTGTGCCGGGCACGCGCCTTAAGTGTGCCTTGCGCCTTTAACTACCTTGCTCAAATTAAGGATTTCTAATTATCTAAGTTACCAGATATTGTATAACTGATTACATTAAACAAAGAAACCAAGAAAATTTTGAAAAAAACAAAAAAAACTGCCTGATGTAATGAAATATAGTAACATTAGGGCCCTAATGCAGCTAGATGAAGTTACTTGATTCTAAGGCTAGATAAACTATCATCTTACTTTCTGTCAATGATCTTGTTTGAGAAAAGTGTGATGTAGATAGTTGTTTGGTGTGAAATGGTTGTTTCATTATTGAATCTAGATTGAATATATAATATCCGGCATTGAAGTCTGAAATTGAGGGAATGGACATCTAATACATTCGCCTAGTCCCAGTTCTGTAATTTCTAGTTTAAGCTTATCCAGTATGCTCTATGTTTTCATTTATAGTGAAACATGGTAACAGCTTATGTTCTTTTGTATGTTCAATCTACACAATGTTAACACCTAACATCCTACAACCATATTTTTTATCTGTTCGACTAGAAGGCAATAAGAAATAAATCTTACCATTTTTGATGAGTGACAGGGGCTGGACGTTGTGTGATTACTTAGAATCATTGCCTCGAGAATGGATTTCAGAAGACCTGATGGAAGTACTAGCAAGTAAAGGAGTCCATCTGTCGCCAACAGTGTAAGAGCAATGAGTTACCTAATAACCTTCCTTCCCTGCACTTTCCAGATCAATAACTCATTAATTGTCATGATCATCGCTTTAGAGTTTAGAGTCTATTAGAATTGTATTACTACACATATTTGTAGTACTTACATACATCTATATTTTAATATAGATATGAAGTTAGGGACTGGGTGAAGTTTAAAAGAAGTGTAAAAACTCCTGCATATGGTTGGCAAGGTGCAAAACAGAAGAGTGTAGGTTTGTGCAGACTATTCTGGACAATGACAATCTCATTGTTTCATTTTGTACTGTAGAGGCTCGGATTTCAACAAGTGACATTCTCAAAGTCATACCCTTGAATAGGGGATGGCATGTGCAACCAGAGTAATCTGGTTTAGTTCATGTTGTATTGCCAGATATAGTATCTGGTGTGATAACTGTCCGGGTTTTAAGTTTAGTTTCTTGAGGTCAAGAATTTGATTTTGTTCAATTTGATTGTTGCTCAATAGGTTATTAATGAGTGCGGCGAAGCAGAGTCTTGGCTGAATGGTAAAAGCAGCAGCAGGAAGCCTTGCCAAGCATGCCACTCATGTTCTCCTTTCGGCAGATATCAAGAGAAAGGCTGAGGCATTAGACGGGTAAAACAATCAGTGTTTAATTTATTAATTATAATAAATGTTCAATACTTTGAGGTTGCATTTTGTTTTTTCCGGTTGGTTGTCTTAACTTCTCTGGAAGTTGGACTTCTGTTTTTGTATAGTCTACGAGTGTCGTTAACCTGTAAGATTGTTGTTGTGCAGGTTTTGCAGGCCTGTGATGACCAAACCCAGACCTGCACCAGCCAAGCCCCAGACTCCGACGCCAGCATCACAAGCTCAAACCACAGAGCAGCCGCCCCAGCAAAATGATGCAACAGGAGAACAAATGGCTGATGAAAGTGGACAGGCTGCCGGTGAGCCCATGGAAACACAGGGCACCAATGGTTCTACTGGGTAAAGAAGTCAGAACCGTAGGGAACAAATGTTGCCCCACACTTGAATTGAGCCACCTTTCACATGTTACTTTCTTGAGTTATTTATTGCTCATCATCAATGGTCGAGGACAACACTGATCTTAATGTATTAAAAGCAGGCCGAGTATTTTCATAGCGTCCGAAATCTGTATGTGTGATCTAAAAGCTGTTTCTTGGAGAGATTTAAGTTTATGCCCTCAGGTTTTGATTAGACTATCGAGGTCAAGCTAGTTTTGGTTTGTCTTCCATTGGGATTTAATTATTTTGCTAAAGTTGTGATTTCATTATTGAATTAGTCTCTATTTCTATAGATATTCCTGTTGGATGCTTTTGCGTAAGCCAAATAGTGTTTTTGGTTTTTTTTCCCAAAAAACAAAAAAAAATATCTAAATGTGTTGTGGTGATTATGTCATTAACAGAAGTCACTATTTTTGTCTTAGGCTTGTTAATATGCTTTTATCTGGTTCCTTCTGCATATATTTGATGATGACTGTTATTATTGGTTGTAGTAACTTATTGATCTTGTTCAATAGATAATTGATACTATCTTTTCTGGGTGTTTGGTATGCTAATTTATTTCGGCTTAATTGTAACTTATACCTTCAACTATTTCAGTTCTTTTTAACTTGATATCTTAAACTTTGATATGTCAATTTGATACCCTAAAAAAAATGGGCAAAATTATCTTTTATCAGAAACAAGTTTTATTTGGATTCAATATGCAATCTATGTCATGCATGAGGATGGACTTTTATAAATTCTGTATCTTAGAAACTGACGATCCATCTCATGTCGTAATATTGTCAACTAAATTAAGCAGTCAGTTGTATATATTGTAGGAACTACCAATAGTAAGTCAAAAACTTCTGTTGAGTAATGGCCCTTCGTAATGGAATTGAGTTATCATGATTATTATCAAATGTCTCATGAAATCTATAATAAATTGTTAGTTCTTAGTAGTCGGGATTTCTTAATTGAGATCAGTTATCATGCTTATTATCAAACTGAGAAGGCCACGGTCCTTTTTACATTGTTAATCAGCCATATGCACAGAACTTGTGATTACTTCTTGAGCTTCATCATCAAACTTCAAAAGCACTATTGAGTGGCAGCAAGTGGTAAAGAGAAGATAGGAGATGTTTGGTCAAAGAGGAGGTAAACTTAACTCAGGGACAAACGGGTTTTATGGGAGAAGGCTCGGATGATGATTTTTGTTTATTTAATTAGGCAAATTTTCTTTGTCTAACTATATATTGTTTATTTTGCAGGTATACTTGTATGAGAAGCTTTCACTTGTAAACAAGATATATTTTGCAGGTATACTTGTGTGAAAACCATGCTAGACTGACATCGGACCCAGATAGTTAACAAGCTAGTATTGATCCCTATATTGTCCTGCTATGAGTCATGGGTGATTCATTTTGTAGGTCTAGCTAGGTGCATGCCACTTGTAGTTAATGATGTTTGTTGACATTCAATTTTTTTTTCTGTAACACATTCTTTTTGCTCATATGATTCTAGCATGCAAGATACACCTACTATATATGGTACCCATCATTTTTTTTACACAATCAAGTTAGAATCTCAGATTAATAACTTCAGATAATTGTTTTCCATAAATAAATTCCTTTATTTATTGTGTATCTGGGAAAATTACAACTGTGGGAATCTGATCTAGAAGACGATCACTTTATCCCTTGGACTATGCGAAGAAGAAAAGCTCTCAAAATTTTGACAGTAGATAACTATGTATCTGTACAATGAATGAGAAAAAGAACCCTATTTATAGAGTCAAAAATAATAACTGAAAAGATGACTGTCTTCACAGCCTGTGCTTAGTTGAAAATCACGCAGGATTTAACATACGCAAGGTTGTGAGCAGTTATTGGACGTGGCCTGTAACTGTTGGACACATGGCAATCATGCATGAGTCGTGTACAAGTTACAGGACACGCAGGCGAGAGATCAGTGGCATGGCTGCCACATACTCCAATTTGATGAAATCCACGCAGACTTGTTGAAGACGAAATCCACGCAGACTCGGGGTAGAAAGCTTCAAAATCCACGCAAACTTGGGGCAAGAAGCTTCAGGATCCACGCAGACTTGAGGCAAAAAGCTTCAAAATTCACGCAGACTTGAAGAAAAAAACTTCAGAATCCACGCAGATTTGAGGGAAAGCTCAAAATACACGCAGACTTGAGATAGGACTGCCAGCTGTCTTGATTCAGCGTGCCTCGACTGACACAAAATCTCTGACAGTGATTGCTTTTGTCAGTCGCATTAAATGACAAGAAGCTCTTTTGGTACACCAACTTGACGAAGGTTGAGTCTTGCTGAAGAAGATTTCGAAAATCACGCAATAGACGGCTGTGATCTCTCGAATTCTGTGCATACGTAGCATACGAAGAGACATTCTTTCGACTGTTGTGCTGTCAGTCATAATTACTCTCTGACAAATGATGAGCTGTCTCCCCAGCATGATTTGTAAATATTGTCTGGATCAACTGAGCATGACTTTTGACTCTGTCCTGATCAACTCAGCGTGACTGTCATTTTTAAAGGCCTACAAGACCCCCTTCAAAATTTTCGAAAAATTGAAAAGACTTCAAAAATTTTGAAATACTTTGAAAATAAGATGAATAATGAAATCAGTCACGCTGAGATGACTTCAAATTTTTTCGAAAGTCGGAAAGACTTCGAAGTTCTTTGAAAATATCCAAATGAACTTATTAAATGTCATGATGACTCTTCATTTTCCGAGACTGATTGCATCCAGTTTATGGTGGAATATGAACCGCCGGCGAGCTCTGTTATATAAACAGGGAGAAGATTCATTTTTAATCTTCATCTTACGTCAACATGACACCAAAGGAAAAAGCTAAGGAAGAAGCACGCAAGTTGGGCTTTTGTTCCCATGGTGACCCCACTTTTGGGGGTGAAGAGCCAGAGCCCCTTGTCTTCGAACTCAAAGATGATCCCTTGTAACTAGCCAAGAATTTCTTGAGCTATTTTGGCTTAGATGGCTCATTCTTTTCTGATGGGCGCAGCCTCATAGAGCAGCATGAAATGTTGAAGGCTCTGTTACACCGCATGGGGGTCAAAAGCGTAGAAGAACTAGGCATTAAGCTCAGTCGCTCTGGAAAATAGAGCGTGTCTTTTGTGCTTTTGTTGCACTCTTTTTGTTTTATCTTTGTAAGGCCATCAGTGCCTGTCTTGAAGAATGAAGTACAACTTCTGTGTTTAATCTGCGTGCATTAATGAAGAATATTAATTAGCACCTTTTGACTATTTCCAATGTTGCTCTGTCTTCCAAAGCACACGTGACACTCATTCTACGGTTTACGAGCGCTATTTATGCGGATCTTTTCCAAGAATAGACTTGTACTTTGCCCTTTAAATAGATAGAAGAGTTTCACAGATACTCATCTCCCATTCCTCTTCTTCTTCTCTGAGAATGAAATTTTTGGGAGATTTCACTCTCAAACAGGAAAGCAATGTTTTCTAATGTTCGACTTCTGCGCACTGTATCAAACATGAGTTTGCCAATCCTTAGCACCAAACTTGAACGTAAGTCAGTGTAATACGTGTACTATTTTTGCTGTTAAGATAGGCTTTCTGTTTCTTGTTTCTGATTTGAACAATACACGCCTGTCTCTGTTTGATAAATGCACGCTGAATGATTTCTGTTGATCTAATCTTTTTCTTCTTAATACTTTCTGCAGAAACTTGGCTGAAAATTTTCTTCAGAACTGGCATTGGGGATGTGGATGCTGTGGAGAATATCCTGCTGACATCTACATCAGGGAGCTCATACGCTTTTGACGCATAAATCAGACAACTCAGAACTCTTCGTGGGATAGAAGGGTCTTCCTCAGATGGTAAGAAGAGCCTTTATACACGAGAGTTGGATGGTGGAGTCAACTCTACCCCGAGAAATCGGGTAGTAGAGTTCCTTTCACGGGAGAACTAGGAATTGTATCCCAAGGTTGGATACATTCCTGTCTCCTCTGAAAGGTCGCTCCTAATCCACCAATTGTATTGGCAGCACCACGACTTCGGGCTGCCATTCTCTGTGGTTCTCCTCTCATCTGAGAGAGAAGACCAAAGTTTGATTCCTGCTGATCTAGTCGTGACTGGGACTCAGACAGTCAGGAACTGCCACCAACAACGAACCTGACAGAGAAGGTCCGTCGGAGAAGATCCAAAGAAGAAGATAGATCTCTTTTAGGTTATTGTTGTGGTGTAGAATGAAAATCCAAGATTGTAATAGATTTCCATTATGATTGTAAGAAAGTCTAAGAAAATGTAATAGATTTTTATGGTGAAATGAGAATGGAAATGATAATTCTTCTATGCTCAATAATTTGTATTTGTGGATGAATTGTGGACATGATAGATAATGAAATCTTCTTTTCTGTTTTAGAGTATATGATATTATCAGAGGTATTATGGACGTGATAATATGTAGGAACTCAAAAGAAAATAGATTGATTTCTATGCAGATGTCAAAAATGACAAATGAGCAAGTAGATTCGAAATTGATTCAGAGGTTATGAAAACATGATCAATAACGAATCCCCACTTAATAAATTGATAGAAGATCATGAACGGACGAATAAATGAACGGATGAACCGTCAAGTATTAATGAATGTGTGAATCGTCGGATGAACGCAATTAATGGATGGATGAACCGTCGGATGAACGTGACATTTCATTATTTGTAGAACTTCTGCCTATAAATATAGCAGAAATTTGACAAGAACAAACACCTCTTCTTTCAAACATAAAAATGTCGTCTGAAGAAGTATCCAAGAAAGCTGGAATTGCCATGAAGATTCAGAAAGGCACTGGAGAATGTCCTGCTGATCCAATTCAATTGAAGAAGGCGGTAGCATGCGAAGGTTCGTCTGTACCCACGCCTCCAAGGGATATTCTGGACTTCCTGCTCGAACCAGGAAGGACTGAAGAAGAAGAATCCATGAGGATGGCTGCTTGTAAATTTCTCGTGGGTTCCAGCAAAGAGGTTCTCAGTTCTTTTGTTGATCGCGTCTTCGAGAAGGACGGCAGTGGCCCACGTCTAAATGTAGAAAAGGATGATAGTGATCTTCTTTAATTTCATGTATCATCATTCATGATAAAAATAAAATAAAAATTTTATTTCTAAACATGAAACTGTCTGATGATTACAAGCATTTATATTTATACATAGTACTTCTTAAGGAATTTGCCATTAATAGGCATCAAAACTTTTCGACCATCCAATTCTGAGAGTTGATAAGCTCCATTTGAGAAAACTTTGCTCACAATATAGGGTTCTTCCCACTTTGCGTCAAATTTGCCCTTGCTCATACGAGTCATACTCATAGGACGTCTAACTGTTAGAACAAGTTCTCCTTTTTGATACGCCCGAACTCTGACTTTCTTATTAAAAGTCTTGAAATTCTAGCTTGATAGAATTCAATATTCTGTTAAGCAAATAATCGCTTTTCATCCAGAGCTTCTAATTCTTGAAGTCGAAGACGATCATTATTTTCTGCAGTGAGTTCATTAGCGATTGCTATCCTTAAAGAAGGAATTTGAATCTCTAATGGAAGAACAGCTTCGCAACCATACACCAGAGAGAAGGGTGTACATTTAGTAGCATTACGAACTGTAGTGCGATAAGCCCACAAACATTCACCGAGCTTCTCACTCCAATTACGTTTGTTAGTAGAGACAAACTTCTTTAGGAGTTTGATGATGGTCTTGTTGAAAGCTTCTGCTAATCCGTTAGCTGCCAGATTATATGCGGTAGAAGCCACATTGTTGATCCGGTGATCGTCACAGAATCGAGTAAACTTCTGATTGACGAACTGTGGTCCGTTATCATGAATAATGCGTCGAGGAACACCAAATCTGTAGATAATGTGGTGCTTAATAAAGCAAATGACATTGGACATCTTAACTTCAGACAAAGGAATGGCTTCGGCCCATTTGGAGAAGTAATCGGTTATTGCAAGAATAAACCGATGACCCTTGGATGACGGCGGATTGATCGGACCAATAATGTCCATGCCCCAAGCTTCGAAGGGCCATGATGCTGCCGTCGGATGTAGAAATTCCGAAGGTTGATGAATAAAATCCGCATGGATTTGACAAGCTTTACACTTTTTGCATATTCGATGGCGTCTGATACCATAGTAGGACAATAATAACCCATACGTCGAATACGGTCTTGAAGTTTTGGTCCAGGCTGATGTGCTCCACAAATTCCATCATGTGCTTCACGAATAATTTGTTGAGCCTCGTCACCGGCAACACATCGAAGAAGTAAACCATCATAGGCTCGACGATATAAGGCCTTTGTTGTATGATTATAATAGAATTGGAGTGATCGTCGTCTGATAGATGCTGCCTCACTCGGATCATCCGGAAGAATATCATACAATACGAAATCTAAGAAAGGAAGTCTCCAATCCGTATCCGTATTTTGATTCTCGGCCAAATTACTGAAGATGAATTCCATGCTGGAATCAGATGAAGATGATAAAGATTTACGACTAAATCCAAATCCTCTTGTTGTGTTGACGTCATGAGATGTTGATTCTTTAATGTCAACTGGAAGTCCTAGGGTCAGGTTATTTTCAAGATGAAATAATTCTCGATCGCGAACAATAATCATTTGTTGTCGTCTAATTGGGATAGCCAACACCGCTGCAAGATTAGCTAGAGCATCAGCTTCTGTGTTACATGCTCGCCTAACATGTTCAATGAAGAATTCTTCAAACGAAGAAGCCATAATTAGAGCTGAACTATGATAAGGAACCAGATCTTGATGGCGGACTTCATAAGTACCCCTTATCTGATTGACAATGAGTTTAGAGTCTCCGTACACCTCTAAATGTTGAATATTTAGATGTTTAGCGAGTTGAAGACCAATGAGTAATGCATTGTACTCAGCTACATTGTTTGAACACGGCTGATCGAGAGAATAAGCTCTTTGGATAGCAAGACCTTCTGGCGATACAAGAACGATTCTAACTCCAGCGACAATATCACCATTAGGACCTATCCTTGAAGCTCCATCAAAGAATAGACGCCAAGTAGGATCTTCTTCAGCAATTTGGTTTGAATCTAGGACTTCATCTGGAATTTCGTCATAGAGTTTTGAATCTTCTGGAATTGAATGAGCAGCCAGAAAATCAGCTAAAGCTTGTCCTTTGACTGACTTCTGAAGAATATAATGCATGTCATACTGAGCAATTAGGATTCCCCAGTTAGCTAATCGAGAATTCAAAACACTGGGTTTCTTCATCATGATCCATATAGGATTGATCCTGGAGATGACATGAATAGTCTGGCCAATGATATAATATCGTGTCTTTTGAACAGCGAACATCAAGGCTAGACATTCTTTTTCGACCGGTGAATATCGAGGTTCAGCTCCGGTCATAGTACGACTGAGATAGTAGATGGCTTGTTCATGACCATTTTGATTCTTTTGAGCGAGTAACGTACCCAATGAATGACTCATTGCTCGAGTATATAGGAGAAATGGAATTCTTGAAACGGGAGGTACCAATACTGGAGGGCTCATCAGATATTGTTTTATATCATCGAATGCTTTCTGACATTCATTATTCCAGACAAAAAAACACCTTTCTTCATAAGTTTGTTGAATGGTCTGCAGCGTCCTGATAAATTAGATATGAATCTCCTGATATAAGCGATCCTTCCTTGAAATCCTCGTAGCTCTTTTAAGGTGCGTGGAGGACGCATCTCTTGGATGGCTTTAATCTTCTCGGGATCCACGTGTATACCTTTAGAGGTAATGACGAAGCCGAAAAATTTACCACTAGAGACGCCTAAGAAGGACTTAGTAGGGTTCATCTTTAATTGATGCTTACGCATTAGATCAAATATAGTCTTCAAATCTTGGATATGATCCTCCTTTTGTCGACTTTTGACTGCAATATCATCAACATAGCATTCGACTGTTTTCTGCAAATATTCACGGAATATAGTGCTCATAGCTCGTTGATAAGTTGCTCCTGCATTCTTGAGACCGAATGGCATAACTGTATAACAGTATGTACCGATCGGTGTTCTGAAAGAAGTGTGCTTCTCGTCATCTGGAAACATTTTATCTGATTGTATCCAGAATACCCATCCATGAATGACATCCGTTCAAATCCACAGGTATTATCAATCATGACATCAATGATTGGTAGAGGAAATTCGTCTTTAGGGTATGCCGCATTGAGATCGCGGAAGTCTATGCATACTCTGATCTTGTCAGTCTTTTTAAGGACAGGAACTATGTTAGCCACCCAATCGGGATGTTGTTCCTCTCTAATAAACCCGGAGGTTATGAGTTTATTGACTTCAGCTTCAATTGCATCCATAATGTCTGGACAAAATCGTCGCTGTTGTTGTTTGACCGGTTTAGCATTCGGCAAGATATTGAGCTTGTGAGTTGCAATTTGTGGATCAAGTCCTGGCATATCTTTATAACTCCAAGCGAAGACATTGATGTAGTCACGAATGAGTTTGATCATGTCTTGCTTATCAATTTCAGAAAGACTTTCACTGATGAATATTGGTTTGGGAGATCCCTCTTCACCAACATCTATTTGAACAAGTTTGTCTTCAGTCGGAGGTTCTTTTTGCTCGAAATGGAACTCCCATTGATTATCTAATCTTTGGGCCCATTGTTCTGATTCAGGTGAGATTTCAAACTCTTCTTCGTCTTTATCACTTTCTTCAGAATGGTCAATGGAAACCATGTTGGAAGACAGAAGGTTGTAATAGAAGTCACCGATACTCGTATCGGAATCCCAAGAAGTGGTACTAGAAGAATCAGATCTCTTATCTTCGTCAGACTCGGGATCTTCATGGATAATATTGATAAAAGGAGTAGGAGCTATATAGCCCAATCCGTATTTCGTTCTTCCATATTTCAGAGGAGGAATACGAACAGGCATTTTTCTTCCCTTTCCACTATTGAGGCCAGTCCTGAAGTCATAGCCCATATTTTTGATAAAAAAAAACTTCAGGTTCTGCATCTGGCTTCTTCAATTGTGCAAGACAAGAATCAGCTTGTAGAAGTGCTTCACTTAATGTCTCCCGAGTCTCTTTGGAAAGACGTAGAAGTTCAAAGAGGGACATTCTAGCTGGAGTATTAGCAAGCTGAGCTAAAATGTCGAAATTATAAGGCTTCTGAAGTCCAAGAGGAGAGGACTTCTTGATTGACTTATCAAACCGAACCTGTTGTTTGCCTTTCTCTAGAGCTGTAGGCTTGGGAGGAACAGGTTCAGTGGATGATTTTTCTTCAGGAGGAACATTAGAAGCATCTTTATCAGCTGGAAGGATATCAAGAGGATCCTCAGGATTCTTAGAATAATCCTTTAGATAAGGTTTTCCCGTTCGAGTAGCACTAACAAGTGCTTCTTCTTTCTCTTTTGGCTCTGTGTCAGGAATAGATCCAAGAGAAGTCATATGACATGACTTAATCTTTCCAGCCTTCTTGGACTTTCGAGAAGTAGTCTTTTGAGGAGAAGGCGATTCAAAATATGCCACTAGATCAGGATGGATCCACATAATTTCCTTTGTTTCCAAAGTGATTGGCACTAATCCTTCAGACTGTGGAGTTCACTATCTCAAGAGTTGCCTTGGGAATAGGAACGATCCCACTTTCAAGGAATTGAGGAGGGAAATCTCCGAATTGCATAGAGACGATGTTGGAGGTGACGGTCTTCTCTTTTGGAGTAAGAGAGATAGCTCCAGATTTAATCATTTCTTGAATCTTTCCTTTCAGTACATAACATGTACGAATTGTGTGACCCAACATTCTGTGATATGGACAGTATTTGGGATGATCTGTTTTACCAGCTTCATCAGGTTTCTTGATCTCAGGTAATTGTATCTTATTACCTTTCAGCAGACATTCAAAGATACCAAGGACATCATCGTCATCGAAAGAGTATTCTTCTTTGGGGCGAGGTGTTCTTGGTTGTTGAGTTGTAGGAGTTTGAACAGTTGATACATCTTTACTCTGAAGATTAACTTCAAGAGTTTCTTTTCCCTTGCGAGCATTGTTTTTATTGTTAGTACCTTGACCTGTTTCTTTAGGAGTCATCTGCACTCCTAAACCTTTGAAGGTTTCTGCACTAATTTCTGCGGCCTTGGCACTAACTATGAAAGAAGGCCAGTCTTGGAATTGAGTGGATCCTGTCCACATGCTGATGATTGGCAATAAGTTTGATTTACATGTGTCGATGGTGACAGCATCAGGAGTTCCAAGAGGCATCTTCAGAGCTTCTCTTCGAAACCGTTCAATGTACTCTTCTGTAGTTTCATTATTTTTCTGCTTGATTCTAATAAGAGCAGATATAGTCATGTCATTGAGCCCTTCATAGAACCGTTCAAGAAACATCTGTTTGAAACCGGAAAATGAGGTAATGCTCCCATCTGAGAGACTTCTATACTATTCATAAGCCGTTCCCTTGAGACATCCAACAAACACCCGAGTAAGGAGGGCGTCGCTTGGTTGTAGCTGATCAGTCATCACTTCAAAGTGATTAATAAACTGACTTGGAGAAGTGGTTCCATCATAGAATGAGATAGTAGGAGGCTTGTATTTAGGAGGATACGATACTTGCTTCCATTCTATCGGATAAGGTTGTTTGATGCCTAACCTTTGTAAACCATCTTTCTGTTTGAATGCCTCGAATTGAGTTTTGAGATTCCTCAATTCTTCATTAACAACTCCGAAAGATTGTGGAGTTGTAACTTGTAGAGAATAGTTAGGAGGAGGAACAACATTGTAAGTACTACCCCCAGCTCCAGAGAGACTAGGGTTTGGTTGAGCTGGTCCAGGAGTATTGGATTGTACTGTTGGAGGAACTTGTACTGGACTCATATCAGTGTCAGTTGGTATGGCATCTGGTACAGTCTGTCAATTTTACATCTGTGTTGCCATGAGTTCATACATCGACTTCATAGTATCAGCCATAGACTTCATTTGTTGTTCCAAAGAAGCAATTCTTTGATCTTGAGGAGTCAAGGAAGAAGAAGGTTCATCAGTATTCCCATCAACCATATAAGTCGTGACTGTACGAGGAATTATTGATGAACTGGTGGATGTTGTTTGTTCTGAATCATTGCTTTGTGCATCAAAGTCAATTATAGGAGAACTACTCCCAGTAGGAAGAGGTGGGAAGTTAGATTCTCCAAGGAATTCAGAATCATCTTCAGAGATCAAATTTTTTTGACTAGAGGCCAGGACTCTTGCTCTGGTATTTCTATATACTCCATCTGGACTATCAACTCTACCCCCAGCATCCCGAGAGGTCATATTGACAGAAGCAAACAAAGGCTCATCTTCATCAGGTATAGGTTCACACTGAATCCGATTGAAGACAGATTGTCATTTTGTTTGACATCTGTATTGCATTGTGACTCTTGGCTGGAAGTCATATTCATGATCAACATGGTCATAAGCCATTGATTGACATCTGCATTGAATTATGACTCTTGGATAGAAGTCACATTCAGCATGGTCCTTTGTCACAGAATTACTCCTTCTTTTCTGTTGAAGATATTCTCGTAAATCTGTTTGTGAAGATTGAGGAGTATATTTCCTGTTCTTGGGTCTTGATGGCTCTTGATTATATAGAGAATGATTAATATGAGCCACATAATTTCTTACATACTCTGCATCTGGATCTTTTATCCTTGTTTCCAACTGGTATGGTTTCTTAACACCAGAAGTATTAATTTTTGTTCTTAGATCAGTTGGAGGTAACACATTGGTTTTGGAAACATAGAGTTTTCCTTCTATTGATCTGGATATTTGTAGAGAAGGAAGAGTTGAACCACCCCCTTGATTAGGAGTTGGTAACAGACCTTTTCTAGACAAATTATGTGCCCAATTCGAAGAAGTCATAGAAGAAGACATTAAGGAATGTTTCTTCTTAGACTCATTCAAGTTTTGAGACATAGAATGTCCAGAAGGAAGAGTAGTCAAAAGACCATCTCCTTTTCTTTGACTAACAAAATTGTCAGTCAAAGCTGTTCCTGAAGTAAAGACTACAGGAGCAGAAGAAACAACTAGAGAGTTATTCCTTTTCGAAGGGACTTTGTGTGGAAGACCACCCCCAGTTCTAGTAGAACTTGTCAAAGAAGAAGAGATAGCTAAAGAGCTATTCTTCTTAGATGAAATACACGCTGAAACAGGCTTGGTTAAAGAACCAGTGCTGTTGGCGTGACTTTTGACTTTGGAAATACACGCTGGAACAGATTTGGCTAAGGAGCCAATATTGTTAGCGTGATTGTTGATTTTAGAATTACACACTGGAACAGACTTGGCTAAGGAACCAATGCTGTCAGCGTGACTTTTGAGGTTGAAATTGTACGCTAGAACAGATTTGGCTAAGGAGCCAGTACTGTCAGCGTGACTTTCAACTTTGGAGACACACACTGGAACAGATTTGGCTAAGGAGCCAGTACTGTTAGCGTGATCTTTGATTGCTGTCATCTTCGAGCGCACAAGAGTGTGCGTGATTGCAGTAGAGTTCTTGCCAGTGTTAGGAGTAGACACTGTGGCAGAGACTTCACCATTAGATGCCAACTGATTCTTAGGGACATAGACAGAGTGTCCCTTCGACTTGGCAGTGATGATGGAGGCTGTAGTGGGCTTACCACTCTTAGCCCGCTGCATTTCTTCATAGGCGAGTTGATCGAATTTGATCATCATCACCTTCTTCGTCGAGCCGATTGACGAAGTGTCATATTGAGTTATTGCCATCTCAGAAGAGGAGATAGTTTTCCCCAGCAGAGTCACCAATTTGTTTTCCATGAATAAATTCCTTTATTTATTGTGTATCTGGGAAAATTATAACTGTAGGAATCTGATCTAGAAGACGATCACTTTATCCCTTGGACTATGCGAAGAAGAAAAGCTCTCAAAATTTTGACAGTAGATAACTATGTATCTGTACAATGAATGAGAAAAAGAACCCTATTTATAGAGTCAAAAATAATAACTGAAAAGATAACTGTCTTCACAGCCTGTGCTTAGTTGAAAATCACGCAGGATTTAACATATGCAAGGTTGTGAGCAGTTACTGGACGTGGCCTGTAACTGTTGGACATATGGCAATCATGCATGAGTCGTGTACAAGTTACAGGACACGCAGGCGAGAGATCAGTGGCATGGCTGCCACGTACTCCAATTTGATGAAATCCACGCAGACTTGTTAAAGACGAAATCCACGCAGACTCGGGTTAGAAAGCTTCAAAATCTACGCAAACTTGGGGCAAGAAGCTTCAGGATCCACGCAGACTTGAGGCAAAAAGCTTCAAAATCCACGCAGACTTGAAGAAGAAAACTTCAGAATCCAAGCAGATTTGAGAGAAAGCTCAAAATACACGCAGACTTGAGATAGGACTGCCAGCTGTCTTGATTCAGCGTGCCTCGACTGACATAAAATCTCTGACAGTGATTGCTTTTGTCAGTCGCATTAAATGACAAGAAGCTCTTTTGGTACGCCAACTTGACGAAGGTTGAGTCTTGCTGAAGAAGATTTCAAAAATCACGCAATAGACGGCTGTGATCTCTCGAATTCTGTGCATACGTGGCATACGAAGAGACATTCTTTCGACTGTTGTGCTGTCAGTCATAATTACTCTCTGATAAATTATGAGCTGTCTCTCCAGCGTGATTTGTAAATATTGTCTGGATCAACTGAGCGTGACTTTTGACTCTGTCCTGATCAACTCAGCGTGACTGTCATTTTTAAAGGCCTACAATAATATAGGGGTGTGAAATGGACACACTGATCTACTCAAGAGACATGCCAAACTGGAGATGTGTCCATATCATGTCATGGCCATGTCTGTGTAATGTAACAAAGATGTTGAGCTCTTTGGACTTCAATTTATGGTGAATGTGTCAGAGCTTGTTTCTTTATCTTGTGTTCTATTGCCTTGGCTACTGTTCATGGTTTCTTTGCTATCCTTATATAATCACTTGCACAATCCTGTAAATTTATTTGTTTAAAAAAATGCTTATCCTATGTTGTAACTCAGATTCAAAAGTGGGTGGCAGGGTAGCTTCATCTGACCCAGGAAGATCCAACCAAAATCTTGTTCTAGAGGGAGGTGAAATTTTTTTAGAGAGAGTTTCAAGTTTTCTACTAGTTCTCCTGGAGCAGTACAAAGCATTGATAAGACCTCTGCTGATAACAGTAGCATGAAGGTTTGTTCTATCAGAGAATCATTCTTCCTTATGATTTTGCTTGCAATATCTTATGGAATTAGAAGAAATGCTGAACCCTCCCTTTTTTGTTTTTGAAATTTCAGATAAACGGTGAGATGTTCAGTAATGGGTCTCATATTTTGAATGGACCCATGAAAATCATAGATGATGCATCCATATATGTTGTCAGTTTAAGATCAAGTAGCCATTTGCATTTTAGCTTACTAATGGAAAACCTTGGTGATATAGAAGATATCCTTACACGTAAAGATGTGGTAAGGTTGGAACGAGAGATCCTCTCACATATAGGAAGCCTTGGAGCTCTGGAATTATTTTATGCCTGTCTCTCTAGGACCCTTAAGGCACCAAGTGCTGCAAACCCATTATCACTGATAACAAGGCATTTTAGCAAATTTCCAATAAATTCCCCTGAGGTCCAGAAAAAGGATACTGTAATTTTTCGTACTGGGAAAAAGGAAGAGAGAAAACTGAGAAGAACAAGAGCATCTTTGAAAAGAAATCATATAGTTGAGGAGTCTAAAGTTTCGACTTCCCGCAGTTCTGGTGGTCATAAGGTCTCTTCAAAGTCAAATAGTAGGTCTTTAATTGCACGCAGTGAATCAAAAATGTCCAAGGCGGTAAAGGTAATTCCTCTTTCTATGTTATGTCATAATTTATTATTTATTCAGCAAGGATTAATCTGACAAGTCGTACTCTTGTGTATAGGAGGTTGCAGATCTAGAAAGAACCCGTTCAAGATTGGAAGGTGAAATTGGACAACTGATCAGTTATGCTAGGTGGGCAGAAGCAGCTGGAATCGATCAGAAGATACTTCAGCAGAGATTGCAATTTGGTTGGTTTTGCAGAGATAAACTTATAAGGAGTACACACTCCTTAGTTGTATACTTCGCTAGAAACTATAGGAGAATGGGGATAGCCTTTGATGATCTACTCCAGGTCCAGCAAGATGCACCTTTGTCTATTTGTTAATGATAAAGTTGTGTTGTTATAATAGTATGACTTTAAAAACCATATCGATATACCACAGGCAGGAAAAATGGGTGTGCTGAAAGGTGCAGAGAGGTTTGACAGCACAAAGGGATATTAGTTCTCAACCTATGTTCGGTACTGGATTAGAAAAGCAATGTTGACACTTGTAGCAAAGCATTCCAAAGGAATTCACATACCTGTACGTCGAATTGGATCCTTTTTTTTCACTATTTGTGGTTGGTCTTTTGTTGTTTGATAAATTGTGTTAGTTGCCTTTGCTGGTGTCTGTGGACAAATTTATTAAGCGAGTACAAAAGGCCAGGAAAACCTTCTACATTGGAGAAGGTAGGTACCCAGAAGATGATGAGATGGCCGAGCTCACTGGTCTTCCATTGGCTAAAGTTAGATTAGCTAAACATTGCTCTAGAGTTGGGGGTTCATTAGATCAAGAAATGGGAGCTGGACATCGCACAAAATTCATGGTACGATTCGATTTCATCTCTCTCTCTGTGTCTCACACACCGACACACCCGCACACTTAATTGCTTGTATGTCACAAACCCATATATGGGTAGTAGCAACAGAAGATTGACGTCATATTCGTCACTATCTTCTTCTTTTTTCTGTAGCGGCCATGTGGTTAAAAACCAATATTTGTTATTGTCAAAGTGTATTGGTGCAGTGTTCAAGTTCATGTGCCACCATATATAACTCTGATATCATATATAACTCCGATTTCTATTAAGCTGCCAGATTGTAGACATACATTTTTAAAGAAAAGAACAAAGTAAACGGTACACTACTGCAATTTGGGTATAAAATGGGAAGTTTGCAGATTGTTCACCTCTCTGTTAATTTATTTGCCAGCATACCCTTCCTTCACGGGAGGGAGGTCATACAAAACGGATGGCTATTTACTGAGACTTTTGACCGTTTATTCATATAATATATTTTATAGAAATTTAAAGACAAAGGGCAGTTTGGAGTTTATGTTTGGGGTTATTGGATTTGGATTGTCATTCTTTCCTTCAAATATAAGAAAATTAGTTTCACTCGTCTGAATCTGATTAGTTATCCGGCATGATTCTTTAGGCGCTTTAAAACTTCTGGTCTTGGGAAGAGCTATCAAATGGAAGTATCTTCGAGTGAATGGCTGTGGAAGAGGTGACTATGTCCAAGTACCTGTTGTTCAAGGAAGAGCTCTCAGATGGTTGGCACACTACTATCAATTCTAACTTGTTTTATTTTGTTAAACTTGGAAGTATTGTAAAATATTATATTTTGTTTAATGAAAGTTTATTTTTTTGACTTATATATTGTTTGAACTTATAACGTTAATTGGAGTGTGGTTTAATTACTCATTAGGAAGCCAATTGAATACAAGTGCATGGCTAATATATCCAAATTAATTTTTTTTAAATTTTCTTTACCTATACCAACGTTTATGTTAAAATGTTGGGAAAAGTTTGGAAAAGTAAACAACGTTTTTTTAAAAAATGGTTGGGTAAGAAGTTTAGTTTCTGACATTTTTATTAAAACGTTGAAAAATTAGTAGATATTATTTCATAATTTTCGACGTTTATTAAATGTTGTTACAAACGTCGTCTTTACCTATACTGACGTTTATCTAAAACGTTAGAAATTCCCAACTGCGGCAACGACGACGTTTTTCGAAAACGTTAAAAAACGTCAAGAATTCCTATGCCAACGTTTTTGACCTTTTTTACGACGTTTAT
>JANAVB010003200.1:18056025-18163525 GCA_029216955.1 Iris pallida
CCGCCTGGGATGTACGCTAGATCTCCGTACTAACCCGGGTCGCCCCTCCTCCTCCCAGCGCCCCCCTGGGTCTTCGCCCTATCCCGGCGGCCCCACCCTGGGTCTCTGCCCTATCCCCTCCGCCGTCCCCTAGCCTTTCCCCCCCTCCGTCCCTTTCGCCATCCCTCGGGGCGTGAACCCCCTCGGGCGGTGCGCCCCTTCGGTTTCCTAGGGTTGCATCTCCTCGGGTCCCGCTCTCGAGCGGATCGAGCCCCCTTGGGACGCGTGGCCCCCCCTTCCCTCAGGTCCCGCTCCTGTGCGGACCGAACCCCCCTTCGGGTCCCGCACGTGGAGTCCTTTCCCCCTATTTTTTGCTTTTTTTTTTGTATTTCGAATTTCGTTTGAAATTCGACTTTTGGTGTCTGCTGTTTTGCTGTTTCCTGTTTAGTTACAATAAATTCCAGTATTTTCAGGAATATATATATATATATATATATATATATATATATATATATATATATATATATATATATATATATATATATATATATATTTATGTAAAAAATATATATATATATTTATATTTATATTATATATATATATATTTATATTTATATTTATATTTATATATATATATATATATTTTATATTTATATATATATATATATATATATATATATATATATATATATAAATATATATATATAATATATATATATATATATATATATATATATATATATATCAAAAATATATATATATATATTTATATTTATATTTATATTTATATATATATATATATATAATATAGGGTAAGAGACGGGCGGAGTTTGGGCCTAGATCCCTCTGGAGGGAGCTCCTCCGCTCCTCGGCCACGGCCGGCGACCGGCCGCCATTGGGCGTCGCCCCCTTCGTCGAGCGCCGCCAACCTTTCCCGGCCAACGCGGTCCCCCCGGTTGGCCGGGCCTCCCCTGGCCGCTCCTCCCGCAGGGTTCCTACCCCTCTTCATGCCCGACGTGCGGGGACCTCTCCCCGCCACTCCCCCTTCCTCGGCGTAGCCACCGCCCGTGACGTCGTAGGCCCCGCCGAGCTCGGCGCCTCCGGCCGTCCACGGCTCCCTCCCTCCTAGGCCCCCCGCCAGCCCCTTGCGTCGCCTCCAGCTCGCCGTGGGCTCTGCCCATGCAGGCGCACCCACCGGCCACCATCTATGTTGTCGGCCCGCCTCCCTCTCAGGTCGTGGCCCCACCCACCTCCTCCCCATCCCTGTGGACTTCCCCCGAGTCAGATCCTCCTCCAACCCCAGCTCTCGGTGCACCCGCGGGTCCGGAGGCCTCCTCTGGCCCGTCCGGACCGCCTCATCCTGCTCCGCCGACCTAGACGGTTCTCGCTCTGGTGGCCGCCTTCCACAACTCGTCTGAGAGCTCCCCTGTCGTGCCTCCTCCTTCAGCGCATTCCCCTGCCCCGGCGGCGGGCCTCCTCTCGGCGCCTACCGCACCGGCAGTGGCTGCCCCTCCGTAGCTTCTCCTGGCCTCGGCCTCCCCCTGACGCCTCCCCCCGCTTCGGGCACGGACGTCTTCCCGGAGCCCCCCTCCACGTCTCTCTCCGGTTCCCTACCCCCTCCCGCCGCCCACCTCGCCCCGACTCCCTCCTCCTCGGCGGGGGCCTACTGGCAGGACCCATCCACCATGCGGTGGTACTGGGTCTCCACCCCCGTCCAGCAGGCCGCGGCCCACTGGCCTTCTTCCGGCGATCACGGCTCCACCTACGCGGCGCAGTGGACGGCGTACGCCCATGCCTTGGGGTCGTACCGCCGCTTCTTCTAGCCCACCCGTCTTCCGGTCGCACGTCGCGCGGGGACCCAGCCTCTCCTCGCTCGCCTCTCTGCTCTCTCCCCCTGGCGAAGCTTCCCCCACTCCGGCTCGTTTGGCCTCCCCGCTCCCCCTGCCGGCTCGCCCTGTCTCCGGCCTCCATCGCCGGAGTCCCCGCCCTTTCTCCCCCCGGAGTGCTCCTCTTACCCCTCCGCCTCCTCTTCCAGGGTAGTCCTCCTTCTCCTAGGAGCCCCCTCGCCGGAGCCCCGCTGGCCGCCCCCTCCGGATCGCCACCCCCGTCACCTCTCGTGGCTCTCCGCCGCCCCCAGTGGCACCCCCGCGGCCCTCCCCGTCGTGTCGTCACCCCCCGCCCTCCGGTGGAGCTCCCCCATGCGCGTCGGGTTTCGTCCTCCCCCGTCGTCCCTCCGCCTCGGCGTCCACCCTTTCTCGAGTTTAGCGCCTCCTCGGGCGACCCGCGCGGCCCCTCGGTTCCCACCCACGTGCAGGGTCGCCCACCCCTCGGGCCCCACGCCTGGTCCTGTCCCCTTCGGGCCCAGCGTCAGCTAGCCACGTGCCCCCTCCGGACATGTACGGTTTTGTTTTCAAATTTTGAATTCGGCCAGTCCAGTGGGCCTGCCTCTTTTGGTATGTGGTGTTGGTTTCTTGGTATCAATAAAAGTTCATTTTTCTTAAAAAACAATAAATTAAAAAAAAATATATATATATATATATATATATTTTAATGAAAAACATTTATTGAATGAGACCAACCAAAGCATGGGTCCCACAGGCGGGAAGCCGAGTGCAAAATTCAAACCGAACAAAACCAAAAAAGAGAGAAACACATGCGGCCCAAGAGGAGGGGCACGGGGCCCGAGACGCTGGGGGGCGAGGGATATCGCTGGGCCCGAGGGGAGGGGGCATCGGGACCCTAACCCGCTAGCCAGGAGGGGGCGCGTCACCGGGGGCGGCGGGAGACACGGCGTTTAGGGGCCGCGACACGGCGGGGAGGGCCTCGGGGAGGAGGCGTGTCACCGGGTGGCGGCGGGAGATACGGCGGGCGGGGGCCGCGTCACGGCGATGAGGGCCTCGGGAGCATCGCCGTAGACGGGGGATGAAGGGGTGGAGCTCCGGACCGATAGACGACAGCGAAGACAGAGCAACCGGTTGCGGGGCCAGAAGGGAAGAGGGGGAGCCAGCGAGGGAGGCGGAAGTAGGAATCCACGGCGGTGAGGGGAAGAGGCGAACCGCCGGGAGACTGGCGGAGAGGAGGGGGCAGAGGGCTGATTCGGGGGAGCTGAGGAGAATCGAGGCAGAGGAGGCCCGACCAGAGGGGGCTCAGATAGGGAGAGGTACAGGGAGGAGAGAGAGAGATGGGGATAGAGACAGGGAGAAGAGAAGGGGGTGACTCTCGAGGCGCTCCTGCCGTGAAGGGGGCCACGCCTGGCCGGAGGGGAGGGACAACGGCGAGGGAGCTCGGAGGGAGGCAGGGACTAGCAGTAGGGGTGCGACCCCCACTGCGATGCATAAGTGAGGCCGGCTCCTCCATGGACTGAGGATGGCCAGTGGGCCGCGGCCGCCTGGGCTGGGACAGAGACCCAATACCACCGCAGGGTGGAGGGGTCTTGCCAGTAGGCCCCCGCCGAAGAGGAGGGAGACGGTGCTGAGGCGGCGAGAAGGGGAAGGGGGTCTGCAACCGAGATGGGGGGAGGCGACACCGAGGCGGTAGGGAGGCCCTAAGCCGAGGCGGGGAGAGGGGCTGGAAGGGGAGGCGTCAGGAGAAAGGCGGCTGGCTGGACGGGGGGCTCCTCGGCCGTAGGAGCCGCCGGATCCGGATCCGGACCCGACGGAGGATCCGATGGATTCGAAGGTGTCGAACCCAACGGAGCGGGGCGGAGACCCGGAGCCGCGGGGATGCCGAGAGCCGAGGGAGGGGGGAGGCACCGGGGCGAGCGCATCCTGAGACCCGGAGGGCCGGCTCTGGGCGGAGGGAGCGGGGGGTGGAGCCGTGGCCGAAGGGGAGGGCGGCACGACGAAAGGGACGACGGCCAGGAGGCGCTGTGGTACAGAAGTAGGCCGTGCAGCGCACAAGACGCCGAGGAAGGCTGGCGGGGGGCCGAGGAGGGAGGGTGCCGGGGACGGCCGCAGGTGCCGAGCACGGCGACGCCTCCGACGTCGGGGACGGCGACAGCGTCGAGGAGAAGAAAGGAAGGGAGAAGGGCCCCCGCACGTCGGGCAAATGCATCCTCGTGGTAGGAACGCCCGGAGGGAACCCGGCCGACCGAAAGGACAGTGGAGGTCGGGAAAAAAGGGAGACGCCCGACGGGGGGGTTGGCGCCCGGGGGCGGCCGACCACCGACTGTGGCCGAGGGGGGGTCTCGAGGAGCGGGAACGCTCCTTCCAGAGGAAGCCAAGCCCACATCTTTTTTTTATTTTATTTATACTTTATATATATATATATATATATATATATATATATATATATATATATATTATTTTATTTATATTTATATATATATATATATATATATATATATATATTATATAAAATATATATATATATATATATTTTACAACTCTGATTTTATTGATATCCTTGATGTCCAACTACAACTTACATGATATAGAGCCACTGCTCAAATTACAAAATAAGCCTGAAACAGATTTCATGAATCAAAAGGCATACTAGCATGGTTTCATCTCCCCATGGCTTTCTTGATTTGTCTTTTGACTTCAAAATTCAGTTGATCAACCCCATATCCATATCCTTCATACCTTCTCTTATTTCTATTTTTCCATAGCACCCACACTATAGCTCCTGCAGTGATATGTTTGATGTGTTTGTTACCTCTCGACCACATCTTCCGAAGTCTCTGTTCTATCGAGGCAGAGCCCGTCTGGATATTAAGAGAAAGCATGTAATGGTTCCAAACCTCATCCGCTAGAGTCCCTTCAGCTAGAACATGACTGGTAGACTCAAACTCAGGAATGACACAACAATGGCAAGCCGAGGCGAGATGAAATCCAAGCTGTTGAATGACATCATCTGTAGGTAGTCTCTGCCATAAAATGTGCCATAACAGAATAGACCACTTAACTGGTATACAAGACCCCCATATATGTTCGAATCTCCCATCGGGATCTTGGTGTGCTCTGATGCAGTCCCAGGCCGACGTAATAGAAAAAACTCCAACTCTTCCTGGGCTCCATATGTAGGTTTGAAGCCCTTCATGATCAATGTCTAACTCAATGTGTTGATCCCCCATATCCCTTCCCTTCATAATACGCTTCCAAATATGTGAAGCGGTCTGGGAATAACAGCTTGAGATGGATGAATGTTAGGATAATACTTAGCTTTCATAAAGGTGACCCAAAGGGGTTGAGATGATCTAAGCTTCCACCAAAGCTTAACAGTGAGAGCATCCATAACATCCTGCAGTCGACGTAGTCCAAGCCCGCCTTCATCCTTTGGTATAGTCACTTTCGACCAAGAAATCCATGACCTCTTATCCTGACCATTAGAAGACCCCCATAGAAAGCTCCGAAGAAAAAGCTCTGAAACATGTCTTCGATCCTCCTTATCACACTGGCAGGAGGATTGCAAGCTGCCAGAGTATAAACAGTGATTGACTGTAGAATCGAATTGAGAAGTATAAGTCTACCTCCCATAGATAGTGATTTATGATACCAGCCATTGATTTTGTTTCTGATTTTTGTAACCAACTCATCAAACATGGCCGCATTGTGAAGACCCGTCGTCATCGGAGCACCAAGATATGTTATAGGGAGATTGTTAACTTTAAAACCAAAGGAGGATTTGATCTCTTCCACTCTATGGGATGTAATGTTCTGAGAGAGATAAATACCTGATTTTTCAATATTCACCTTCTATCCAGACACTTCCTCATATTGACGAACAATGGACATCACTTTTTGAATTGATCTTTTTTCACCACCTGAGAAGAGCAACACATCGTCTGCATACGCAAGATGCGTAATTATAGGACACCCACTTGGAGAGTAATAAGGTGTGAAAGAAGATTGCAATCTGAGTTCATTTAATATATATATATATATATATATAAATATATATTTATATATATATATATATATATATATATATATATATATATATATATATATAGAAAAAATATATATATATATAGGGATAATTTATAATATATATATATATATATATATATATATATATATATATATATATATATATATATATTTTATATAAATTATCCCTATATAAAATATATATATATATATATATATATATATATATATATATATATATATATATAAAACCCATCTCTAAATTATCCCTATAACAGATGTACGCATATATATATATATATATATATATATATATATATATATATATATATATATATATATATATATATATATATTTTAGAGATGGGTTAATTTAGAGATATATATATATATATATATATATATATATATATATATATATATATATATATATATATATATATATATATTTTAGAGATGGGTTAATTTAGAGATGGGTTATATATATATATATATATATATATATATATATATATATATATATATATATATATATATATATATATATGTGTGTGTGTGTGTAAACCCCAATATTTTCTAATTATTTTAATGCTTGAAAAATTATTTTTCTCTATTTAATTGAATTTATTTGGTAATTGTACGAATTTATAAGTGTGTATGATATATATGTTTGTGTGCTTGATTATATTTTTTTTTTTTACTACTAAAAAAATATCCTACAAATATTACAAATATTTTTGATATTTAATTATGAATTTTTATAAATTTATTTGTGAATATATATATTATATAACTTTAGTTAATGATTGTTTTGTTAAAAAAAAAAAAATTGTTATTGGAGGGGGGGGCCGAACCCCATGCAGCAACAGCTGCGGGTAGGGGTGGGCCCGACCCCCCCAAGTGAATTGTTAGCAGCTCTTGCTGCTAATGTCCGAACAAAATCGAGCCCCCATATGGGTGTTCCACTTAGAACAGGAGAGCGGCACACGTGTGCTGCTATCCCTCATTAGCCCGAGACCCCACACATAGCCCGACCCCACCATGGAGTAAAACCCAGCAGCAGTAGCCGCAACATACGAAACCCGAGCCCGCCCCCTAATTCTAATACTTATAGGAATAGAAGTCGACAGCATATATATATAAACCCACGCAAACTGAAACCCTAACCCCTCTCTCATCCAAAAACTCTTCGACCCCAAGCCGCCCAACCATCCTCCGCACACCCCCGCGCACGCAGTCGGACGTCTACTCGCCGTCGACGACGTCGGGATCGCTCAGAATCGACGGAAAACAGAGGATACTCTATTTCGAAAAACAGCGAGGTACCCATCTTTCGACTTAAGTTTCTTTGTATCTATTCAACGAAAATTCGATCTATCGAATGCTGTGCATAGTAGACATGACCCCCTTCAAACCCCTTCTGACAGAATCCTGGGAAACCCAAAGGATTGCTCGAAAAATCGAGACGAAGTTGGAGAAAAACCCACTTTTCTAAATCCTGAAAACTGTTTTGAAACGTCAACTTGTCGGCCACTTTTCTCGCTGTTCATTAGCCTTTCGTAAAACTAATTGAACACGTTTGAAGACAACCTAACCACGATGGTAACGTAACTGGTAGATTTGTATTTCGATTTACGTATGTGTATTAATTCCATGTTAAACTTGTGTCAAAAACTGTTTTCTAAAATAATAAATTTCTGACTTTCTGTCCGATACGACGTCGTCCCGACAAACCGGACGACGTGGTCACGCGTTATACGCATCGAAAGACGCGTATGGACGTTGCGGATATGTGAGAACTGACGGAACTCAGTTTCGTCGCGTGTGTGCGACGAAATCAACGTGTATCCGTCGAAATACCCCCGTATCGGCGTTTTGCAAACTTGTCCATAACTTTGTGTACAGTCGTCGAATCGAGACGAAACTTGCGCCAACAGGTCCGGATCGAAATTTTGGTCCTGCATGCCAAGTTTGGTTTGATTCTGAGAAGGTCGAATCGGGACCCACTTTTGGCGGGCCCGCAACCCACTCAAACGGGCGATTTTGTACAGGGCTCCTCAGAATCCAAAACTGGACATACCGTTGAGTTCCTTTCCTCAAACTGAAACCGTAGACATGTAGTTTGATGACTTTAGAGACCGTAGACTTTGGCACGCGTTTCGGTACAAAGCGGGTCCAATGGCGGACATCGTTTTGACCCAAAATTACGATTTTGCCCCTGTTCCAGAATCTGACTTTTGGACAGGCATTTCCTAGGTATATCTTCTTCACCGAGACCATTTTTGATGTTTGTTTCAGAGTTTGGAGTCATCTGTGATTGTGAGTTTTTGGTGCGGACACTTGCTACTTTTGGACTTGCCACTTTGTACCACCAGGCAAGATACCTTGCCACCCTACTCTGTGATTATTATATTCTTATTTTCAGTTGTTATTTCTGCATTGTTTCGTGATATTTTAACTGTGCGTCCAAGTCACACTTGGGTGCAAGCGACTCTATCGGTCGTCTTTCTTGCTTTATTTATTCTCTTGCATTGACCTAGTTTATTGACCACCCACTGATGTTGAGGTATTGGCATATCTCATACGGCCTTGACACTTGTTGTATCACGTGATGTGTGTCACATATAGGACACGTTTCCGTGTAGTCGGCTGGCCACCGGTACGTATGGAGCGTGCGACGGATAGGAGTAACTGCCAATAGAATTGCATGATAGAAGACTTGGCAGTTATTAGAGGTTCATATCAGTCATGGAGATGATGATACTAGGAATTGGGTGGGGAGAACAATACCTGACGTATGGGCTTCTTTACACTTCCATGATTGCCTGTGCACTCCGCCGGAGACGCAGGTTCCAGGTGCCCTCTGACGTTATCCAGAGCGTTATGGACGTAGCCCCTTGCACATGGCGCCCTCTGACGCTTCCCGAGCGTTATGGACGTAGGCCCCTGGTACCCTATATGGGAACTATGCCGATCCTATTTTCAGCCAGGGCTCATGCGTCGAAGGATTGTATCTCAACTGCATATTCACAGTAGAATGGTCAGGAACCCGATTGCATGCATACCTTTTTCTCTTATTATATTATCACAGTTTATATGGCATGGTGTTTTCTTGTATCTTGCTATGTCCCCTGAGGACCTGGTTATCTCTTCAGGTTTAGAGGATTTTCCACAGGAGTACGGAGCGGCATTGGAGCTATCTTACATTGATGACGAGGCAGTCACTACTGATTCCTAGTTTATTTTCTTATCTGAGACAGTTGTAGACATTATTTTACATCTCTTTTTCTTTCTATTTTGCGGAGGTCGGACTCCGATCTTGTGAGACTATTTTTCATAGCTGTTTGGAGTGAGTTTGTTCACCCGGCTATCTTTTGATACTCTTATTTATTTATTTGGACTTCATTATCTTTTGTGTTGAGCTGTGATGAGATTAGATATGTTATTCTGGCCTGTGATTATTTATTTACAGCTTATGTACATATGCGAGGATTCTAGATATTAGAGTATTCTTCGTATATGTGCAGCTGGCATGGATACGTACCTAGTCCTACGTATTTTGGGACTGGGGCGTTACAATATATATATATATATATATATATATATATATATATATATATATATATATATATATATATATATATATATATATATATATACCACAACTCTAATCTCCATAGCACACATTATGTTACCCTCTAACCTACTAACAATCACCATACTCTCACCCTCATATAACCTTGCACTTATATATAATATGTTTAACAAGATGCATTAAGGAGATTGGTCCTATGTCTAGGCATGAACTGTACATAGCAAAACCTGGAGGCTAAAACTGGACTAAAGGTTTGCATAAAGATCATATATTCCACGAAGGGGGGAAACACATAGGTGGAATGATCAAATGTGTGACGGATACCAAAGTATCTGTACAGGGTTTCAAGGACAGAAAATAGGTGTATGGAGACTGAGCCAATCCAATGCATTGGATTGGTCATAAACTGGGATCAAGCCAGAATATAATGGGGGAACGGGACATAACTCTGTACAGTTGACTGATCATGAGGAAAGGTGGAAGATCTATTCACAACTGAATAACCAAAGTATCTGACCAATGTATGGGAAACCAAAACAGTAAACCATCAGACAAATCCCTTGTCCATATGGCTAATGCAAGGATTGCTACTAAGGTTGCGTTTGGTTCATTGTAATATAATCGTAATCGTAATGGAATTGGGTTTGTAATGTAATTGAGTTTGTAATGTAATGAAATTACAATTATATTACTATGTTTGGTTGAAACATGTAATCAGATCATGTAATGTAATGTTAATTGCATTCATGTGTTTGGTTTACCATGTAATGTAATTGAATTTTTACTTTAATATTTTTTTAAAATACAACATAAAATTTAAAAAAGTTGATCAATAAAAAATTTCAAAAATTTAAAAAGAAAAAAGAAAAAAAAAAGAAAAAAATAATAAAAAAAGGGAAAATGGTTTGTTTTCTGCTAAAAAAAAGACCAAAAACGAAAAAAAAGACAAAAAATAAAAAAATACCAAAAATGACAAACGAACAAATTGATAAAAAAAAACGTGCAAAAAACGGCAGAAGACGTGCAAATAAAAAAAAATAATAATAAACGTGCAAAACCGACAAAATGTACAAAATCGACAAAAAAAGATAAAAAAAATGACCAAAAGCGGCAAAAAAACGGCCAAGAATGTACAAAAACGACCAAAAATCGGAAAAAGGGCCTAAAACGATCATAAAGGCAAAAAACGAACAAAAATGACAAAAAAAAACAAAACATACAAAAAGGCAGAAAAACGAACAAAACGATAAAAAAACAACAAAAAAAGGGCCAAAAACGAAAAAAAGGACAAAAAATGAACAAAAATGGGACAAAAACGACAAAATACGAACAAAAATGGCAAAAAAAACGAAAAAAACAAAAATGAACAAAAAATGATAGAAGACGATAAAAACGTGAAAATGGTCAAAAACGTACAAGATCGACAAAAATCGATAATAACATGCAGAAATAGCAAAAAAATGTGCAAAATCGACAAAAACGATAAAAAACGTAAAAAATTGACCAAAACGTAAAAAAAAAGGCAAAAAATGAACAAAAACGACAAAAAAGAGCAAAAGAACCAAAAAAGGACAAAACGACAAAAAAAACAACCAAAAACGACAAAAATGACAAAAAAGAACAAAAACGACGAAAAACGACCAAAAAAAACAAAAACAAAAAAAAAGAACAAAAATGACAAAAAACGGACAAAAACAATAAAAAAAGGACAAAAACGAACAAAAAACAACAAAAACGACAAAAAAACGAACAAAACGAACAAAACGACAAAAAATGACCAAAAACGACAAAAAAGGCCAAAAACAACAAAAAGGACAAAACGACAAAAAAACAAACAAAAACAACGAAAAACGTAGAAAATGACAAAAACCGAACGAAAACGAAAAAAAAACGACCAAAAACGAACAAAAAAGGCCAAAAACAACAAAAAAGGACAAAACGACAAAAAAACAAAAAAAACAACAAAAAACGTAGAAAAATGACAAAAAAGGAACAAAAACGACAAAAAACGGACAAAAACAACAAAAAACGACCAAGAACGACAAAAAATTGAACAAAAATGACAAAAAACGAACAAAAATGACAAAAAATGAACAAAAACGACAAAAAACGAACAAAAATAACAAAAAACGAACAAAACGAACAAAAAAAAAGACCAATAACAACAAAAAAGGACAAAAACGACAAAAAAAAGAACAAAAATGACAAAAAACGAACAAAAACGAAAAAAAAAACGGACAAAAACGACAAAAAAACGACAAAAACGGACAAAAAACGACAAAAAAACGGACAAAACAAAAAAAAAAGGACAAAAACGAAAAAAACAAACAAAATAACAAAAAACGAACAAAAATAACAAAAAACGAACAAAAACGAAAAAAAAGAACAAAAACGAACAAAAACGACAAAAAACAAACAAAAACAACAAAATTGACAAAAAACGAACAAAAACGACCAAAAATAAACAGAAATGACCAAAAACGACAAAAACAAACAAAAACAACAAAAATGACCAAAAACGAATAAAAAGACCAAATTATAGCATATCAACCTTCCGCTTAAGTTGTAATGTAATTGCGATTACATAGGTTTTATGATGTAATTGAGTTTAGAAGAAACTGATGTAATGTAATCAAACTTGTAATCGCGATTACATTACATCTAATTTTTTTTGTCCAACCAAACATCCGAGCTAGATTGACAACGTAATGCTAATTACATTACGTTGTCCAATCCTGCAAACCAAACGGGCCCTAAGTGTCTATAGGTTTGAGATAATGAAAGGACTAAACAAAAACTTTATACAAATACATCCATGGGTACAAACAGAGGTTAAGGACAGATCAACTAAGCTATTGGTCAACATGGGTCTTAACTAGTCTAGTCTAGATTATGGCTAATAGGCTATGTAGAAGGCAACTTGGTATCAGCCTAATGCTTACATCAAACTGAACTCAACTTCCTTATCTCAAACATATACCATACCATATATCCTAAGTATCATATATATATATATATATATATATATATATATATATATATATATATATATACAATGACATCTACCTCTTATTTAATACATATATAATGTATCACAATACCTAACATATAAGTGAATACCCACTAAATACAGCAAACTGAAACAATAGAGGTCAACAATAGGTGATTGACTGACCTAACATAAAGAGGTAATACTCTCATTGTGTAGTGCCCCGCTTCTCGTGGTCTACTATGTAATATCCACGGCTTGCTTAACTCAGTCTTGAACTGAGTATTTGGAAAAACCTTTGCTGGTATCGATTGATCACGGATGGAATGCAATAAACCTTTCCAATTAATGGATCGGTTTCTATTGAAATGAATCCAAGAGTTTTGTTGGATGTTTTCTTTCGCTGCTTGTTTTGATGAATGTATTTTCGTATTGGTTTTCGATAATTGGTTTTCATTGTTCGCTTTCATCGCATTGTGCATTCATTCCGATTCATGAGAGAGAGACCGAAGTATGCTAATCGAATGTTGATGCCAATGCAGGAGGACGCATAGGCGGTGCGTGATCATTGCGTGAAGTCCCTCCTTCTCAAGTATAAGATTCTCTTGGTGAGTTGCTTTAACCGAGCGAACATTTATCTCCACGCCCTAAGAAAATGATCTCTAGTCCACTCTTTTGTTGCGTCCCTCTGATCAACGATACCACAATAACAAAAGATGTAAAAAAAAAGATAAATGAACTGGATTGCTTGCTAAATAGAATTGTTTCTCTACTTGCTCAATATGATTGCTTACAGGTTTTCAGAGTTTGCTTTACACAAGATATGTTATAGAAAACCTTAATTGGTTTAAGATCGATCGAAATGAAAGAATGGAATCGTGTCCCTATCAAAGAGAACTATCGAAATCAAATGCATGTTGTTCAATATGCCATGATATATTTTATCTGATAGAATGCATCTCATGCATTTGGCTTAGAACAACTTGTGCATAAGATACGGTCTCTCGACCGGTTTTCGGGGCGCTAGGGGTCGGTCGACCTAGGAGAGATTAAGCACCCTGAGGTAAAAGAAACCTCTCGATTAGGGGGGTGTTATGTCTATCAGTGAGATGAACTTGTACGTCCCAACTGCTGATCATGGGAATAACCCATGGGCCACCATGTAGTTAGGTACATACATATAGTGGGATTTATTAGAAACCTAACCTGCAGGGACGGAAAGTAAGTATGTTTTATATATGCAATTTGTGCTAACCTGTTTTGTGCAGGAATGACTGTCAGCGATGGGTAAGATTATTGTGCAAATGATTTCTATTGTTTATGCTTCTTATGAATTATTAAAAAGAACATAGACAAGTAGAAAGATTACATAATAAATGTATGCTAGTTTTACATGTTGACTTAGTACAGATATTTGTGAGTTCGGCCAAAAGCCGCTCGCTAGTACAAGATGTGTACTGACCCACGTTATGGGTATCTTTTTCAGCTAGCAAGGAGATAGAGGGATTTCAAGTGAGGCATTAAATCTCGTCCAACCCAATAGAGCTTGTCTGTTGCCTCGAAGCTTTTTCGTTTTCAAGTCCTGTTGAAATTTCCTTTAAAGGTGTCTTTCCTTTCAAGTATGTAATAAAGGGAGATGTTGTATGGGCATTGTGGCTAATTTGAAAAGAGTTTTCAAAGTGAGATATGTAAACGAACTATGGCATTTTGAGTCACAAGCTTTGTACTTTGTAATCCTATCAAGTTATGAATAAAAGAAGTATTTCCTATTCAAAATCTTTGTGTCCAATATTTGGTTTTTTGCAAATTAAATATGTTGCGTGCGTGTGTTTTGCTTTGTCTAGTTGTGTTGTGCAGGTACTGGCCTTGTGCAAGCACAACTTAGGCTTGTACGGCATCACGCCTTAGCGAGGACGAACGATCTTGTAGGGATCAAAGCGATGACGAACGACCCTAGCGGGATCGGGGTGTGACAAAGTGGTATCAGAGCACGACTTTACGTCCTTGGCCTCTTCTAAATTTTATTTTTGAAAAGTATATAAGTATTTTGATGGCTTTCAAAAAGGTCCCAATTTTGAGTTATGAAAAACCAATGCCCCATACAATGAGTCTATAATATTTTATGAGACTGACAGAAGTTATACTCTTTTGTAGAAAAATGGCTCCTCCTCAACCATCTGGCTCAATCGACCGAATAGAGCAGAATATGGCTATGATGGAAATTTAAAGACAGGAAGCTGAGGAGCGTAGCCTGCCGCAATAGGCCCAAATGGAGACTAAATAGAAGCAGTTGGATGCCTTAGCCCAAATCGTAAATTAACTAGCGGGCAATCGAAATACCACCGTAGCGAACAATCCAACTGGCACACACGAGATTGAGCCCGTGGACGGTGATGAGCCCCAGCCGAAGCATAGGCACTCTTTCTTTAAGCCAAAGGACTTCTTGGATGCGAAACCTCCAGAGTTTGACGGCAGGACATCACCAGATAAGGTGATGGACTAGATAGATAACAGAAAAAGTCTGTTCGGATTCATAGGAGTTTCGAGTAGCAAGAAGGTAGTTTGTGCCGCTTTGCTACTACGTCTGCGAATAAAAGATTGGTAGAAAGTGAAAAAGCTGGCACTGCTTGCAACAGCTAGGGGTGGAAAAATTTCTTGGGCCTCGTTCAATAATACATTTTGGAACAATATATTCCTCCCGCTATCAACCAAAGATGGAGAATGAATTCATGTTGCTGAAACAAGAAAACATGTCCGTAGAGGATTATGAATCTGAATTTGCCAAATTGGCAATGTTTGCTACTGTAATGATCCCAACTGAGAATATTCGTATGAATCAATTCATTAAAGGTCTGAACGACGACATTCAATTGAGTGGGCTGAACCGGGAATGTGAATCCTATCCTCAGGCATTTAAGGCAGCAGTACAAGTGGAACAATTTAGCTTAAGGAAGGCATCAGCGAAAGTTCAGTACGGTCGCAATCAGCCTGCAAAAAGATACCACGATGGAGAACAAAAGACCAACGGGGAAAAGAAAACTGACGGAGAGCAAAACCATATGCCAGAGTGCAATTTCTGCGGCAAGAAAGGGCATACGAAAGAGAAGTGCCATATTGCCAATGGAGAGTGCTTCAACTGCGGCTAGAAGGGCTACATTTCCCGAAACTGTCAGAATAAGCATCCCGCAACACATAATCGAAATAAGAATACTGAGGAGCGTAGGCTATTGAGAGACCCACCGCCAATTAGGGACAACCCGTGCAATCAACAGCTGGAAAATGCTCGTGTTTTTAATCTGTCCACCTTACTTGATCCAGAATGTAATACTAATGGAGGTGAGCTTGTTTCTTAAATTTTGAGGACAAAACTTTTTCTCAGTGGGTTATTATGTAGTGTCCAACTTCTCGTGGTCCACTATGTAATACCCATACTTGCTGACTCAGTCTTGAACTGAGTATTTGGGAAAACCTTTACCGGTATCGATTGATCACGAATGAAATGCAATGAACCTTTCCAATTAATGGATCGGCTTCTATTGAAATGAATCCGATAGTTTTGTTGGATGTTTTGTTTCGCTGCTTGGTTTTGATGAATGCATTTTCGTGTTATTTTTGATGATTGGTTTTCATTGTTCGCTTTTATCCCATTGCGCATTCATTCCGAATCTTGAGAGAAAGAGACCGAAGTATGCTAATCGAATGTTGGTGCCAATGCAGGAGGACGCATAGGAGGTGCGTGATCGTTGCGTGAAGTCCCTCCTTCTCTCATACAAGATTATCTTGGTGAGTTACTTTAATCGGGCGAACATTTATCTCTATGCCCTAAGAAAATGATCTCTAGTCCGCTCTTTTGTTGCGTCCCTCTGATCAACGATACCACAATAACAAAAGATAAGAAAAGATAAATGAACTAGATTGCTTGCTAAATAGAACTGTTGCACTACTTGCTCAATATGATTGCTTACAGGTTTCTAGAGTTTGCTTTACACAAGATATGTTATAGAAAACCTTAATTGGTTTAAGATCAATCGAAATGAAAGAATGGAATCGTGTCCCTATGGAAGATAACTATCAAAATCAGATGCCTGTTGTTCAATATGCCATGATATATTTTATCTGATAGAATGCATCTCGTGTATTTGGCTTAGGACAACTTGTGCACAAGGTACGGTCTCTCGACTGGTTTCTGGGGCGCTGGAGATCGGTCGGCCTAGGAGAGATTGAGCACCCTGAGGTAAAAGAAACCTCATGATTAGGGGGGTGTTATGTCTATCAGTGAGATGGACTTGTATGTCCCAACTGCTGATCATGGGAAATAACCCATGGGCCACCATGTAGTTAGGTTCATGCATATATTGGGATTTATTGCAAACCTAACCTGCAGGGACAGAAAGTAAGTATGCTTTATATATGCAAATTGTGCTAACCTATTTTGTGCAGGGATGACTGTCGGCGATGGGTAAGATTATTGTGCAAATGATTTCTACTGTTTATGTTTCTTATAAATTGTTAAAAAGAACTTAGACAAGTAGAAAGATCATATAATAAATGTATGCTAGTTTCACATGTTGATTTAGTGCAGATATTTGTGAGTTCGGCCAAAAGTTGCTCACCAGTACAAGATGTGTACTAACGCACGTTATGGGCATCTTTTTCAGCTAGCAAGGTGATAGAGGGATTTCAAGTGAGGCATTAAAGCTCGTCCAGCCCAGTAGAGCTTGTCTGTTGCCTCGAAGCATTTTCATTTTCAAGTCCAGTTGAAATTTCCTTTGAAGGTGTCTTTTCTTTCAAGTATGTAATAAATGGATATGATGTATGGGCATCGTGGCTAATTTGAAAAGAGTTTTCAAAGTGAGATATGTAAACGAACTATGGCATTTTGAGTCACAAACTTTGTACATTGTAATCCTATCAAGTTATGAATAAAAGAAGTATTTTCTGTTCAAAATCTTTGTGTCTAATATTTGGTTTTCTGTAAATTAAATATGCTGCGTGCGTGTGTTTTGCTTTATCTAGTTGTTTTGTGCAGATACTGGCCTTGTACAAGGGCAACTTAGGCTTGCAGGGCATTACGCCTTAGCGAGGATGAACGATCTTATAGGGATCAAAGCGAGGATGAATGGCCCTAACGGGATCGGGGCGTCACACATTGGACCTATATACAGGGCAATGTATCCCTACATGTGGTATCAAAGATGTAGGCTATAATTATGCAGTAAATAAATTAAGGTGCAGGACCAAATATAACTGAACCTAAGGAGCAACTCCAACTATAAATCATTCATGATACACACAAGTAAATGGGAAGACTCAAACCTGGACAGAAGAAGTATGCATGCAGGGCAATATTTGAAAGAGTGGACTGAACCTAAACTAAGGGAGTGAGGTTCTCATGATCTGATACAATACAGGGGTACTATGATGAATGCAGGGAAGGAATGTCTAAAGCAGGGCTATTGTGCAGAATATCTAATGTAGTACCTGAGCAAGGGGCAGGCAATGTGCAGTGAATGTATTTGTGTTCAGATACTTAGTGTTCATTTTTGAACCCAGTATCCTGACTTAGGCATCCTTATGTACAAGATATGAAGAAAATGCTGGAACAAAATAAAGTACAGAATATGCTAATATGCAGGACTAATGCATTATGTGCAGTGCAGTTATATGGATGAATGTAGGACATATGAATGTTAGTGAAGGTACAGTAAAATGCTAAGGTGTTATGTTACATTGTATGCAGGATATGCTAATGAATCAAAATGCAATGAGTGAAGGTTAAAAGGATTTGTAGGAAATCTTATTTGGTATGCTCAATTGACCAAGTAGCAGGATATCTAAATGAGATGCAATGAGCTACGGGTGTGCAGTGGGTTATTGCAATTGCTAATGTATGAATTTGCACTTTACATTAGATGCAGTACAAGGCAGTGAGGGACAAGTAATGTAATGCATTAGAGAAGTGAGTGCAGTGTTAATGCAATGTGGGAATTTAAACTTATCCTAATGTAGGACATCTGAATGTATGTAGATAAGTAGTGTATGCAGGACATAAAGAATATGCAATGAAGTATAGGAAAGAATACAAGATGCAGGACATATATGTTATGATGCAGTAGATATGCAAATGAAGGGGCTAGCTCTGGATACTCTGCAGGATATGAGGAAGGATATGTAGGACATGACCAGTGGCTCAATTGGTCATGCTCATAGATCTGGCAATGTGGGCAGTGGTTTAAACATGGGTGAATGCAGGATATCTAATTTGAATATAGTTAAGGTTGTGTAGAGAACTAAATGCAGTATGCATGAGTGATGTGCCACAGTAAATGCAGTAAACATGTGTAAAGTGCAGGGCATATGAGTGATGCAAGTGAAGGTAATATGGAATTCTGCAAGTGCTATGCAGTGAATATGTGTGAAGTGCAGGGCATGCATTGTTCACTGCTCGACCGAACCCAGTGAAGATCTGAGCAAGGTGGGCAGTGTAGATGTTAGGCTGTGAATCTAGGGTGATTTAGATGTGAAACAACAGTTGCAAAACCAAAATATAAATCTGCATAGAACAATAGAGCAACCAGTGGGCATATGCCATGAACCCGAGCTCCCCCATGGCCCATAACATCTCCAAAACCAACCCAAATCACAAAATAAAAGTCTACACATCATACACAGTATATTACCAACCAATATATCTAATTAAATTTGAATTTAAAGCAATAAAAGTCCTAAGAGGCATTTCACCAAATACTTGACGTGCGTATCCGACACTCTTGCGATACGCACCTCAAATGAATCCGAAATTAACCTAAATTCTTCCTAAAGTCATGGAGACCCTAAGGGTCTGCTTGGTAATGGTGTTTTTACCGGTTTTGGGGTGTTTTTGAACCGACCGGTTATGAAAACCCTTGCTTGTTAATTTTTTTGAGACACTGGTTTTCGTCGGCTCAAAAACCCCCCAAAACCGGTGTAATGTATTTTTGGGTGGCTTTGTAAACACCCCAAATCGACGGGTTTTGAGCGGCTTTATTTTTTTATTCCATTTATATCCTCACAGAAATAGATATAATTATAACTACCGATACCCTTCCCTATTTAATTTATTCGTGTAAAAAACTTTCAGAACCGCTCGTTAGTGAATTACCAAGCATGGATTGGACTGGTTTAAAAGCCGCTACTTAAAAACCATCCAAAACCGGACCCCTCATAACCGCTCATAACCGGTACTCTAAAAACACCTCATAACCGCTACCCCCATAATTGCCAAGCAGACCCTAAATGAATGCATCTATGGAAAGAAATGTGAAATTTGAAGGGGTTTAGAAGCTCTTGCCACTTGAAAGATGGATTCTCAAGGAACAACGTCTAGATCTAGATCTCCTTCACTTCCAATGGCTAAATTGTCTCAATAGGCTCCCTCCTAAAAAATAGAGACTTCCTCTCTTCAAGAAGAAGGGAGTGCAACTTATTTGGAGGAATTTGGACCCAATTTGAGGAATGGAGGCAATTTAGGAAAGAATACCAAATTAGGGTTAGGGTTCTTAATGAAAGGGGAAAAAGAGGGGCTACTGATGCTATAAATAGCAAGGGCAATGCAAGGGTGGCCGGCCATGTAGTGTAGGTTAGGGCTTATTTGGATACATTTGGCTAAAGGCCTCTCCTATTGTCATTTAGAAGCCTTTTAAGAAGAAGGCCCAAAGTAGTTTATTATCTAAGTCAATTTCTAGCCACTACTAGCTATTCTAAACTAATTAAAGCCTAACTATCATGACTAAACTCACTAACCATGTTTCAACGGTCTTGGTTAGTCTCTAGTCAATGTGGTTCTAAGGTTTCACTAACTAATGATACTATCACAATACATTAATTCAAATAATATTAAAATAATCAAGAATTTACCAATTTATATCAATAACATTATTTAATCCATTAAATAATAACTAAAATAATCAATTTTAGAAAAAGTTCAAAAATATCCTCATTTTAGAAAAGTGGTAGTTACACAAGCTTCTCCCCATGGGTAGCCCTAATGCATGGATGGTTCCTAAATGATAAATGACACTAATTAGGATCAATTAGAAGGGTTGAATTTAGAATTTACCTATTGGGAGATGGATTTCCAATGCAATGTCCAAATGGGACACAAATGGACACAACTTTGAAGATTGGACATCTCCTACAAGCTTTTCTCCTTCCAAAGCTCTCATTCTTGCTAGTCCAAGCTCTAAACTCCTTGGAATGACACTAGGAATAGGTTAGTAATCAATTTGGGATTGGTAGAGGTTGGTTCTTCTTCTCAAATGAAGAGGAAATGAAGAGGAGAAAAATTAGGGTTTCTAGAGCCTAATAAATGAACTCAAGAGGAGTTTTTATAAGGTTATATCCAGCCATCAATCATATCCCTAAATGCCATATAAAGTGTCTAATAAGCCCTCCTAATTAGTCATGAAGGTTTGTTTTAGGAAGGGGTTTAATTAGGAAGGGTGTAACCCCACTTTTCCTATTTTATGAATTTTAGAAAATCCCTAGTATTTTTATAAATTATATTCAAGGTTTTGTTTTATTATTTATAATTCATGGATATTTTGGAAAAGGCTTACTTAAATACCATGGTTAGCTAATTAATCAATTGGAAGTAACAAACCTAGAGTGGTCTACAAGAATCCTAACAACTTTTCTAACTAACCATAACCAATTTCTAACAACTTTATCACAAACTAGTATAGCAACTGTAATAAATAATTATTGAGGCACTTATTTGCAAATTCCCTATTTCATTCCTTTCTCTATTTAACTTAGCTAGGAGAGGGAGAGAGGGACTCCTTGTTCATTCTTAGGGCCCGTTTGGTAAACCGTATTTGGAGGTGGGATTTGGAATTTTATGGATTTGGAGACAAATCCATGGAATCCTATGTTTGGTTGGAGATGGATTTGGATATGGAAAGTATGACAAAATCCAAAACTTGGATTTGGTTGGATTTTGGAGGAAAAAAATTATTATTCTTTAATAATTTCGTTAAAATATTGATTATTTAATAATTTTGTTAAAAATTAGTAAATTAAAAATTAGTTAATCTTTAATAATTTTGTTATAAATATTTATTCTTTAATAATTTTGTTAAAAATTAGTTAATTAATAAAAAACTAACTATTTTATTAGTATTATTAATTAATAAAAAAATAATATTATTAATTTAAAAAATTAGTTAATTAGTTAATTTCGTTATAATCATAATTAATAATTTATTAGTATTATTATAAATTAATAATATTTTATTATTTAGTTAATAATCATAATTTACTAGTATTATTATAATATTAATTAATAATTTATTAGTATTATTATAATATTAATTAATAATCATATCCTATGTTTAGTATTATTAATTAAAAAATTAGTTAATTTAATTATATTTTAATCATAATAATATTTTAATTAATAATTTTTATAATAATTTAATTAATATTTTAATTAATAATATTTTAATTAATAATATTTTATAATATTTTAATAATATTTTATAATATTTAATTACATTTTAATCACAATAATATTTTAATTAATAATATTTTATTATATTTTAATCACAATAATATTTTAATTTATAATATTTTAATCACAATAATTTAATAATATTTTAATTTAATTATTAATAATATTTTAGTCACAATTAGAATCATATTTTATAATAATTTAATTAATAATTTACTAATCATAATAATATTAATTTATAATTACTATTTTTAAAATAGTTAATTGATAGTTAATTAATCGTTAATTATTAATTATTAATCAATAATTATTATTTATAATTATTAATCGTTAATAAAAAATTATCGATTGTTAATTATTAATCGTTAATTATAATTTATAGTTATTAATTATTAATTATTAATCGTTAATTATTAATTATTAATCTTTAATTATTAATCGTTATTTATTTAAAAATTAACTAATCATTAATTATTAATTTTATAATTAATAATAACTAATCGTCAATTATTAATTACTAATCGTTAATTACTACTCGTTAATTATTAATTTTATAAATAATAATAACTATAATTAATCATAATTACTTAATAGCTTAATTATTGAACATGACTATAATTTAATTATTAATCATAAAACCAAATCCTATGTTTGGTTGGAGTTGGATTTGAATAGTAAAATCTATGATTTGGATTTGGAGGATTTCCAAATCCAAATCCAAATAGTAAAATCCGGTTACCAAACAAGCCCTTAGCCAAAGCCGAGCTCTCATCTGCTTTCTCCAAATTCTCTTCTTCGTCAAGAAGCCACTCCAAACCCTAACCCTAATTCTCCAAGAGCATGGCCATGGCAGCAACCGCCTCATCTCATGCCTGCGGCTAGACGAATTCTCTCAGCAGCGATCATCTCTTCCACCATGACCACGACGACGACGAGAAGCCTTCATCTCCGACAGCGGACCAGTTTCTCCACGACGATTCTCACCACGAGCTCACCGTTCCCTTCCTGGTGGCGAATAGACGAGTTGTTCACGATGACGATAGTGATCGATCGATCGGAGGCTCTGCCTCCATCACGGACCGGCAGTTCTGACGACTCCGGGTGGGTTGACAGCGATCCTTCATCGTTGCTCTGTTATTTGCAGTGGCTCGGCGAAGGACTGTCACCCCCCCTCCACTGGTGCGGCCATGAGTTCTCCGGCATTGATCGACCTTGTCGATCAAGAATTCGAGATCAAAGAAACCGGTCAGTAATTAACTCCCTTGATTTTCTATGAATCCTCGATGATTCTTCTTTTCGTTGTCGAATCGGATCAAGAAACAAATTCTTAGAACCATTTATTGTTTTTGCATATCAACTGTTCATTGAAATGCCTCAACTGTTCATTGAAATGCCTCAACAAATTCGGGATCAGTTTTGGACACATGAAGAAGTTGTGTTCTCCCACTTTGGACTGAGTCCTCATTCCAGATTGAGTCCTCTCGACTCAGGTAACGCTTAATCTTTCTAGTATTGATCAATGCATAGTTTATAAATAGATTTAATAGGAATTACTGGACAGGGACGGGTTGTGGGCATTACTGAGTTTTTATGTCCAGTGCTTTTGTTTTTATCCAGTCTAGTTCGTGTCCAGAGTCGAGTGTTGTATGGAGACGAGCTGAGTTGAAGAAGAGGTGGCACATGCCTATAGTATGAGTTGTTCATAGCTCAGACTGAGTTGTAGCTAGAGCCGTGTAGTTGACAAGGATTTTGAGTAGCTGTATGTATTATTAAGAGAGGTCAGGTTCTGTTGGGCTTTGGAATACTGTAGGTTTTGGGGATCCCATACTTTTGAATGGTAGTTGGAGTCGCAGTGAGAGTAGGCGTGAAACAAGGTTTAAATTGTTTATGTTTTGATATAGTAGTGATTTAGTTCTGTAGGTTGGGATTGTAATATATTTTGCTGAGTCTAGAAGTAGAACAGTGGTACAGCTTTGAGATTTTGATTTCCTTGTACCTTTGTAAGTATTGGATGGGGGTTGCATGATTGGCAGGTCTGTAGGCTGGATGCATTTTTGAACTTTTATTCTTTGTGTTTCTGAGCTTTAGTTTATACATTTGTTTGAGTATGCTCGTATCCAATGTTGGGATGTCATCGGCTGGGATTGAAGTTTGCAAGGGCTCGCGAATAAGAAATTAAACTTCTGTGCATGGGTGAAGTTGCATATGTGGTAGACTGTTGGTAGTATATTCATTTATGGATTTTGGTTTGTATATTCTACTAGGATTAGGTTCTGTAAGAATATTGTTATACTCTTGGTTCTGGTATAAGTTTGTCAAGATTTGTGGTTTGGTATGGGACTTATTGAATTTGGTTGCTACTGATCCTTAAGGATCAGTTAGGATTGAAACATGGGATTTCGATAGGCAAGGCCATATCACTTTAAGAAGGAGGTTATTCTATTAGCTTGCTTGTGGCTGGGCTCTAGTGAAGTTATAGTTGTTTGTGGCTGGGTGCTTTTTGAAGAAGAATTTTGCAGGATATGGGCTGAACCAATTTAAATTCGATTATGAATGTTTAAACCTCAATTTTGGTAGCAGTACATGGAGGAAGTGGGTTTGCATATTTTGTATATTTTGGTAGCCTTTTGGTTTCTAAAGAATTAGTTGTGTGATGGATCAAGTAGCATTTGTTAAGTGAGTTAGACTATCAAGCTGAATGAATTTTAATAGATTCAGCATGTGTGTGTGGAGCTGGGCCGAGCATAGTTGGTTAAGTACAACAGTATTTTCTTACTAATTAGTTTGATATTAATAATTCTAGTCATCATATGTATACTAAAAGGTGTATTTATCTAACAAAATTTTATTTAGTATTTTGTTATCACCTATTTGATGGGAAATATTTACTATCTAAATATTAGTATACTATTTTCTTATAAGTTCTAGATGTATTAATCAACTAGAATTTTTAGATATATTTATTGGTTGGCTAAGTTAAGACTATATCCGCCCTGCCATATAAGTTTTAACTCTTTTTTTTTCAAGTATTCACTAATGCTGAGTTATAAGCTAGTGTATATATAGGTAATTAACCCATGAATAGTTAGCTAGTTAGTCATAAATAGTTAGTGTAAATATTTAGAATTTAACCAGCTTGTACCTATTATCAGGAGGACATACAGAGTTTCTTCCTATTCCTGATCATCCGGAGTAAGGCAAGTACATTCTACGATTTTGTATATTTACATTCATATCCTGTACTTCTCTTGTTGACACATTGTGACATGGTATCATGTACTTCTGGTATTATCATGTTCCTGTTCTTACTTGTACTTGAGAAGGGAAAATAAACTAAATATGTGACCAAATCCAAACTAGAAAATCATGTTGATAGCTTAGGTCTCACACATTGCACGTGGGACCCTAAGTCGTACATGTTCATGTACTTATTCCTGTACTTACCCAGCCGGTCACATATGCTAGTTGTATCTCAAAACATTGTGCACATGTCAGGTTCTTGTACTTCATGTTCAGGATTTATTTCATGTACTTTATTTTCTTGTACTTTCTGTATTTACTTTTCTGTACTTCACATGTTCTTTACTTTTCCAGTACTTCACATATTTCTTATGTACTTATTTTCTATATCATGATGTTCTTGTTCATTACCTAGAATTGTACTTTGCTCTGCTCCTGACTAGATATGTTGCAGGTGTACTTGAGGTTATCGTTCCACCTTATGGGCCAGAGCCCGGGATCTTAGCTGAGCATGATGGAGCCATGACTTAGTTAGAGGTTACAGGTTTAAGTTGTTTAGCATTACTCTGGATATGGTACTGAGATTCATAGTTGTATACATTTACTCTTTATCGGATTTATCTCCGGATGATTTGTATAAGTGTATAAATGATTTAGTGGATTGTGGTGATCTGGGAACGATTATAGTTGTTGTGGTGTTTTATATCGTTGACTTCAAGTTTTCCTAGATACTTAGTATAGCACATAGGCTGGACGTGTCCGACTCGTATCCGAATATTCGGGAGCGGGTCGTGACATGTTTTTAGTGGTGGCCCATGCAGGTCAATCCTAATGGCACTTAGGCTATAGAGTGCTATTGGAGAACCAGTTAGACTAAGAAAAACTCATCACAGCATAGGATTTCGAGAAAATGGTTATGGGTATATTTTACTAAGTTTGGTTATACTTAGTATCTTGTAGTTAGGTCATTTTAATGGTTTCTATTTTTTTCAGATGGTTCAGACACGCAACACCGGAATTGTTGATTCACCTACACTTGAGGCTTATGAGCTTCCACCACCCCGTGTCGCCTCTACTATAACCAATGGTAGTACCCAGTTGATGGAGATGTTTCAGGAGTTCTTTGATGCCTAAGGGAGCAAGCCGTTCTTTTTCAAGCCAAACTTGTAGATGCACTTTCCAAGCCTGGAAGGACTTCTGATATCCAAACTCTTTGACCCTTGGACTTTCTCGACACCAAGCGCATTCTTTGTACCAATTAGCAGATCGAAAACCTGAGACTGCCACTTTTGAAGATCATCCAAGTCTCTGAGGATCCGACTCCTCTGAAGGATGAAGCCACTAGCCAGGAGATCCTGAACGTAGTCCCGACAATAGAACGAGACGGGAAGCTAAAGCCCAAGAGAGACATGAAGACTTATGACGGAGATTGAAACTACTTTGGACCCACAAAGCATCGTAACACTCAGACAGCGCCTCTTCAGTCGCATCATCTGCCGCATCATCCGAGGCAGATTCAGACCTAGTTTTCTTGTGCGTTCTGCAAGAGTATGGGACATCATATTGACAAATGCCGCAGGAGGCTCGGACTCTACCTATTCTGTGGATCGCCTGCCCACCAGGTCAAGGATTTCTCGGAGGCCGCTGATCGTACTTCCTAAGGATGAACACGAGGAGCACCAGGACTGCAGCAAAAGGACCCACCTCTCCAGACTTAGTAGCTGCATGGAGTACTGCCACAGGGACCAGCCTATGTCAGGACAACTGAAGAAGTTGAAGTGATTCTAGTTCCAGAAGAATACCGAAGACAGACTAAAGACAGAAGACTCTTCTTGCATGGTTGGAGAAGATCGTGGATCTGATTCGCAATCTAATTTCCTTTGGATTTTCATTTAGCGCCTAAAACTTCTTTGTTTCATATTCGAGAATTGAAGACTTGTTTTTCTATTCAAACACTTTGGTTGTTATTTGAGATTTACTTCAAAATATTGTTCCTATTCTAGATATGTCCCTTATTCATAAATCTATTTCCTATTTGAGATTGTTTCCTATTCGGTAAACTTGTTTCATATTCGCTATTCGATAATTGTTTCAAATCCACTATTCGATACTCTATTTTCATATTCATTACGCATGACTTTTTTGGTTTCTATTTAAAATTTTGTTTCCAATCAAAACATTGTTTAAACTTTAGCTCCTATTCGAGACTTGTTTGAGATTCTATCCTTATTCGAGACATTATTTGAATATTTCATTTTCTATTGACTCGTTTCCTTTATGAGATTTTGTTTCCTATTCGTGACTTTTTTCTAGTCGAGAATTTGTTTTCATTCACAACTTTGTTTCGACCTTGTTTTCTATTTGAGATTTCGTTTGTTTCATATCCATAATTCGATACTTGGTTCATATTCACTAATTGATGCTCTGTTTTCTATTCACTTTTCAAAACCTTGCTTCTTCGTCGAGATTTTCTATTCAGATTTGTTTCTTAGTTAGGACTTTGTTGATGTTTGACTTTCTATTTTAGACTTTGTTCCCTATTTGAAATTTTGTTTCCTATTCGAAATTTTGTTCGAGACATCATTATTATTCGAGATTTCATTAAACTTTGTTTCCTATTTAAGATTTTATTAACTATTTCGAGACCTTGTTCTCTAATTGACACTTTGTTTCTATTCGCCCTTCGAGACTTTGTCATCCCTTCGGGATAATGTTCCATATACAAAATTTTGTAACCATTCCAGATTTCAATTCTGGTTACTATTCAAAACTTTGTACCTTGTTCAAGATTTAAAATCTCCTTGTTTGTCCCTTTTTGTACCCACTACTCCTTGTTAGATCCTTTGTTGCTTCTTTGTACCTAGTGAAACACTTTGTTTTCTAAAAGACGATAACATCACCTTTTATCGTGACTTAGACTATTGGAACCCATTTTGAATTCTTTGAAATCATTTTTATAATTCCTATGGATAAGGTTGAGAGACTATTCGATGACCTACCAGGACGTGGCAGTTGTGCGCTACATCCATTATCTGGATTATGGAGACTAAGGGTTCACTGCAGCCAGCAACGCACTAGCGAGGCATGAACTCTAAGTTGAAGTGATTTCAGACATTCATAGGTTTTCGGGTATTATTGAGACTGTCCTAAATCTTTCATACCTTGGTCTTTTGGGTTGCTTCGTTGATAATTGTTGAAAAATAGATAAAGTTGATAAATATTCAGTAACATCGTTATTTGAGTCACAGAGTCGAAAGTTCACTGCAGCCATATATACATTGGCGGGGCAGAGATTCTAAGTAAAGTGACTTCAAATACCTATATGTTCTCGGATACCGTGAAGACTATAATCCCTTTTTATATGATTATTGATTTTTCGTGATTCACAAATTCTTGCATGTTCACCTTGATTTGATACTAATACCTCCTGAGTAGTTTTCATACATTTTCTCAATCAACCCTTGCAACTTCCCTTCTTGTATTTTATCGTTGGATCATTTGATTTTTCTCAATAAATATACATTGCCAGATTTTGATTCTGTTTCACTAGATTTTTAAAATTGTACATATATTTGATCGTGTTTGGTCTAAATTTTGATCATGTTGTGGCTTTCCTATTTTCTTTTATTTCAATCGTGCTAAAATTTTCGATTTTGGTCATGCTTTTGAAATTTCTACCTTAATGATTTTACTCTTCTGAGTCGTAATTAAATTCATTAACCTCGTGCCTAATCAAATCTCGATCGCCATTAAATCATGGTATTTCAACTCTTCTTACGTAATAACCGTACTTGGTCTTAACTAAATTTTGCTCACTTCATGCCTGACTAAATTTTATTATTACCGATCGTGCCAGTTTATCCATATATTTGTCATGATAAGTCATTTCAAATTTTTACTATTTTTGTATCTAGTCGTTGAGCGTATTCACATTCGCACCTAACCGATTTTGAACTTCGTGTCGTTCATGCATCATGTCTTGTTTTTGAAATTTCGAGGACAAAATTTTCTAAGGGGGGGGGGGGGGGGGGATTTGTAACCCCACTCTTCCTATTTTATAAATTTTAGAAAATCCCTAGTATTTTTATAAATTATATTCATGGTTTTGTTTTATTATTTATAATTCATGGATATTTTGGAAAAGGCTTACTTAAATACCATGGTTAGCTAATTAATCAATTGGGAGTAACCAACCTAGAGTGGTCCCAAGAATCCTAACAACTTTTCTAACTAACCATAACCAATTTCTAACAACTTTATGACAAACTAGTATAGCAGCTGTAATAAATAATTATTGAGGCACTTATTTGCAAATTTTTTATTTCCTTCCTTTCTCTATTTAACTTAGCTGGAAGAGGGATAGAGAAGGACTCCTTGTTCATTCTCAGCCAAAGCCGAGCTCTCATCTGTTTTCCCCAAATTCTTTTCTTCCTCAAGAAGCCACTCCAAACCCTAACCCTAATTCTCCAAGAGCATGTCCATGGCAGCAACCGCCTCATCTCACGCCTGCGGCTAGACGGATTCTCTCAGAGAGCGAAAATATTCAAGTATTCACTAATGCTAAGTTATAAGCTAGTGTATATATATATAGGTAATTAACCCATGAATAGTTAGCTAGTTAGCCATAAATAGTTAGTGTAATTATTTAGAACTTAACTAGCTTGTACCTATTATCAGGAGGATATACAGAGTTTCTTCCTATTCCCGATCATCCGGAGTAAGGCAAGTACATTCTACGGTTTTGTGCATTTACATTCATATCCTGTACTTTTTTTTTGACACGTTGTGACACGGTATCATGTACTTCTGGTATTTTCATGTTCCTGTTCTTACTTGTACTTGGGGAGAGGAAATACACTAAATATGTGACCAAACCCAAACTAGAAAATCATGTTGATAGGTCTCACACAGTGCACGTGGGACCCTAAGCCGTACCTGTTCATGTACTTATTCCTGTACTCACCCCAGTCGGTCACATATGCTAATTGTATTTCAAAACATTGTGCACATGTCAGGTTCTTGTACTTCATGTTCAGGATTCATTTCGTGTACTTTATTTTTATGTACTTCCTGTATTTACTTTTCTATACTTCACATGTTCTTTACTTTTCCATTACTTCACATATTTTTTCTGTACTTATTTTCTATATCATGGCGTTCTTGTTCATTACCTTGAATTGTACTTTGCTCTGCTCCTGACTAGATATGTTGTAGGTGCACTTGAGGTTATCGTTCCACCTTATGGGCCAGAGCCCGGAATCTTAGCTGAGCAGGATGGAGCCATGACTTAGTTAGAGGTTACAAGTTTAAGTTGTTCAGCTTTACTATGGATATGGTACTGAGATTCATAGTTGTATATCTTTACTCTTTATCGGATTTGTCTCCGGTTGATTTTTATAAGTTTATAAATAATTTAGTGGATTGTGGTGATCTGGGAACGATTATAGATGTTGTAGTGTTTTACCTCATTGACTTGGAGTTTTCCTAGATACATAGTACAGCTTACTACGTTGCGTCTTCTAACGTAGGCTGGACGTGTCTGACTCATATCCGAATATTCGAGAGCGGGTCGTGACAAAGGGTTCAAAGAACGGTTTTTTTTTCCTACTCATTACTCTCTATATAAATAGGTATAACATGACTAACTAATGGGTTTACTAATGGTGTCATGACAAGTCTAGTTGAGTCCATTTAGGTTCACAACAACTAGTCTAACTAGTGGCTAACAACTAATAACTACAACTTATATTTAATTATATAAACAATATCAATCATGGAAAAATAAAATAAAGTCATTTCAATTAATCATGAAATATAATTTTTACATTGGTACAAAATAGGAAATATCAAAAATACCCCTATTCTGAAAATATGGTAGTTACACAGGGCATCTGTATGGAGTAAAGAGAGAGGAATGGACATGGGTATTTTTATCTATTTTTTAGTTGTAAAAAAAATGTTTAAGGTATCAAGTCAAAAAACTGAAATAGTTAGTGTATTAAGTTAAAGTTAAGCCTTTATTATTTGTTTAGCTTAATTTCCTAATTACATTTAACTACATCATTTTATTATTGCTACTTTACACACACACACACACACACACACACACACACACACACACATATATATATATATATATATATATATATATATATATATGTTTTCCATCGAAAATGCGAAAAGATTTTGTTGACTAAAACTTTGGTATTTCAATTACAAACAGAACAGTATACAATGTAGGACTTAGACGTAGTCCTAGGAGTACACTTTTGTTTTTATCTGGGAACTGTGTTCGTGGAGCGAGTGGTAATGCGTTGACTCCGTTGATGATCTGACGACGATCTTGAATTCTCTGAAGGTCTGGGTTGCTCTGGATGCCAGAGCGTTGCGAGGAGAAGTGGACGTTAAGTGTCTCTTCTGGCCTCTGTGGATGTGCTTCTCTCGATGTATGTCTGTCCCTCCTTGTCCGTGTGTGTATGGTGAAGGAATGATCCTTTTATTTATAGATAGCAGGCTGGGTGCTCATGCGCACATATGTCAGATGCACCTGGACGTGGGAATGCCACGTGGCTGATGCTGGCGAGGGCGTATGGTTGATGCGCCCTGGATTGAAGTTAAATCTGCTGGACTGCTGCGCTGGGCTGCGATGGAGCTGGCAAGTGGCAGTCGTGAAGATTTGGTTGTTGCTGAGATCTTGGGTAGTTAGCACCCATTCTTTGAACAGAACTAAGTCAAAGGACGCATGGCGTATGCCTGTGGCTCAAAGATCTCGATTTCGGAGGAGAGTGATCTGTCGGAGTGCTTCTAGGATCTGGCGCAAGGAGGTGACTCAGTCTATGAGTTTTAGGCATCATAGACGAGTCTTGGCGTATGGCTTTTGAGGCGCATGCAGAGCTTCGCATCAGGGTGCGCCTAGAATCAGGCGTATGGGAGGCGACTTGGTCTCATAACTTTTAGGAGTCATGAGCAAGTCCAGGCGCATGGCTTTTGAGGTGCATGCAGAGCTTTGTCTTCTGTTGCTTGGGGGCAGAAGTATGTCGGAGGGCGCATGACCACTGGGTTGCATGCAGTCTTCTAGGTGAATGGCCACGAGGCGCATACGAATGATCGGTCTGTCGCGTGGCAATTGTTGTCGACCCAAAGTGTAATGATGGTGCTGTCATCTAAGGCACTTCGTTTTTGTAAGGGCTGCTGATTGGACATCTTCAGGAGATGTGTAGCCGTCCTTTGTCATTCAGTATTACATGTTTGATGGAGAGGGTTGCATTGGTTAATGCCAATCTGGGCGCATAGCTATGGCCCGCTGGGCACATCCATGGGGAGCACATGACTTGACGGCACATCTGCCAATGTGTTGCATCCTCTTTGGCCCGCCTGTTGAGTTCTCCGAGGCGTTAATGGCTGCTTTGACTTAGCTGAATACGAGGCGACGGATGTATTTGCTATTAATGTAGATTCATTGTATAGAATTTGGAACATTGGCCATTTGGCACTCCCGTGCTTATAAATAGCCACATGAGGGAAAGCTTTGCTTTCTTTCTTCAAAGAATGAACTTGGCCGGAGCTCTGCCTTGGCGAACTTCCGAACTTGAGCTCTTTCCGAGGGTGAAGATGCGTTGCCCTAGTCTTTTCGTCGCTATGAGCTTCTGTGATAGTGTCTGTTGTATCCAAATATCGGGTTCGTCGAGTCCCGACACAGGCCGATGGTGCCTGTTGCATCCAAAGATCGGGGCGGCCGCGCTCCGTCTTTCATTATCCTGACAGAGCCATAGGTTGTCGAGTGTGCCTGTTGCTTTCGAAGGTCGGGGCGTCGTGCCACGATCCTTGTCGAGCTAGGATAGCTCCTCCTTCTTCTACACAAGGGCTGATTGGTGCTGATGAGAGAGAGTGCTTCGCTCTGACTATGCACGGAGATGCGCATACGTTGAGATACTGGAATGATGCGCTTAGACGAGACATCAGAATGATGCACCTGACAGATGATGCGCCTGGCAGATGATGCGCCTGGCTGGGGGAGCATGGAGTTTACTGCATCTAGCTGTAGCTTTAGGATCTTCCTTCTTTGTAGAAGCTCTCTTTTGTAAAGCCTTTCTTTGGACATGTAATATACTTTCATATGAAATAAAATTTCTCTTTTGAATGTCTTTAAATTTGTACTTTGCTGTGCCAAGTATCTGTCTGAGCTTTTCCTGGCGCATTGGAGTTGGTCGCATGGTTGGCTTGAGCGCATAGGATTCTGGCCTATAGATGCGCCTGAATTTTCATGCTTCTACAAGACCCCCTTCAAAGTTTTCAAAACTTTATGTACAAGTTTTGGAATACTTTGAATAAGAAGCATGGGGATTAACGACTCTGGGCGCATGCCCCTTACCCAGGCGCATGACCCTTTTTGGCGTATAGTCGTTCTGCGCGTTGCTGTGGGGAACGCTTGGCGCATACTATCAAGGCGCATGCTTCTTCAGAAGAGATAACGCCTCGATCTTAGGAAAGATTAATGATGATCTTTTGAAGATAAGCAGCCGTCGATTTCTCGAGACCCGAAGAGACTGATCGCTGATATCACGCCTCATCGGTTTATGCACGAGACCAAGCCTATAAATAGGCGGCTTGTGCAGAGAGAGAGTCTTCTACTTTTCTGCAAAAGTTTTCTTCTTCCTCAGAACACTTTTTTTTCTCCTTTTCTTTGTCAGAGAGATGGCTCCCAAGCCTCCCCGAGGCGGTGCTACTAGCCGAGGAAGGGGTCGAAGCAAGGAACCCTTGGTGGTCGAAACGGAGGAGGTCCCCGTCGCCAGGGCAACCCACGTCGACGTTCGCCCGGAAGTGCTCGGTGGGTATTCCCTTGCCTTGGTCTTTGTTACAGTGATGTTGGGGTGACCCGACTGTAGATTGGCCGCCTCATATTGATGTATTTAGGCTGACACGTATCGACTTTTCTCCTGATGATGCGCTGAAGCCCTTTCAGCTGATGCGCATGGACTTAGGTCCAGATGATGCGCTGAAGCTTCACTTGCTAATGCGCATGGACTTAGGTCCTGATAATGTACCGAAGCTTCTGATGCGACTCAGATACTTGTTTTAAGTTTCTAAGTCTTTTTGCTAACTTTTCTATGACTCTGTTGCAGCATCCATGCCGAAGGCGGAGGCTTTCGTGAAGGAAGAGATACCGCCTCCTCACGTCAAATAAGAGCCCGTAACCGTTAAGGAGGAGGCATCACCGAAGGTCGAGGTTAAGGAAGAACCGATGACCAACAAGGAATAGACTGCTTCCAAGGTTGAAGTTAAGGAGGGGCCACCGTCAGAGAGCAGCCGCATCGGGACTGGCCCTCCTGTCCCTGCCGAAGACCTCAACCAAATTGCGCCTTCGTATACAAAGTGGCTGAGGGAATGGTACATGCCTCAACGCAACTATGATCCCTGGCTGTGAGGATTCATCGTCTGACTTACGGTCTTTACTGCGGCCGAAGTCGATTTTCCTTTTTAGTGTCTCTGATCTTTGTTCCCTTTTCGAGATGTAACTTTTCCTTTTTTTCCATTCCAATGCTGATGTAATCTTTATTGGATGAGGAAATAAAGGAACTCTTGTTTTATTCGTTTTTTGTGATGAACTAAAATTTTGTGGGCGCATGCCCCTTACCCAGGCACATGTCCCTTTTTGGTGTATAGTCGTTCTGCGCGTTGCTGTGGGGAACGCTTGGCGCATACTATCAAGGCGCATGCTTCTTCAGAAGAGATAACGCCTCGATCTTAGGAAAGATTAATGATGATCTTTTGAAGATAAGCAGCCGTCGATTTCTCGAGACCCGAAGAGACTGATCGCTGATATCACGCCTCATCGGTTTATGCACGAGGCCAAGCCTATAAATAGGCAGCTTGTGAAGAGAGAGAGTCTTCTACTTTTCTGCAAAAGTTTTTTTCTTCCTCAGAACACTTTTCTTTCTCCTTTTCTTTGTCAGAGAGATGGCTCCCAAGCCTCCCCGAGGCGGTGCTACTAGCCGAGGAAGGGGTCGAAGCAAGGAACCCTTGGTGGTCGACACGGAGGAGGTCCCCGTCGCCAGGGCAACCCACGTCGACGTTCGCCCGGAAGTGCTCGGTGGGTATTCCCTTGCCTTGGTCTTTGTTACAGTGATGTTGGGGTGACCTGACTGTAGATTGGCCGCCTCATATTGATGTGTTTAGGCTGACACGTATCGACTTTTCTCCTGATGATGCGCTGAAGCCCTTTCAGCTGATGCGCATGGACTTAGGTTGATGATGCGCCGAAGCTTCACTTGCTAATGCGCATGGACTTAGGTCCTGATAATGTACCGAAGCTTCTGATGCGACTCAGATACTTGTTTTAAGTTTCTAAGTCTTTTTGCTAACTTTTCTATGACTCTGTTGCAGCATCCATGCCGAAGGCGGAGGCTTTCGTGAAGGAAGAGATACCGCCTCCTCACGTCAAACAAGAGCCCGTAACCGTTAAGGAGGAGGCATCACCGAAGGTCGAGGTTAAGGAAGAACCGATGACCAATAAGGAATAGACTGCTTCCAAGGTTGAAGTTAAGGAGGGGCCACCGTCAGAGAGCTGCCGCATCGGGACTGGCCCTCCTATCCCTGCCGAAGACCTCAACCAAATTGCGCCTTCGTATACAAAGTGGCTGAGGGAATGGTACATGCCTCAACGCAACTATGATCCCTGGCTGTAAGGATTCATCGTCTGACTTACGGTCTTTACTGCGGCCGAAGTCGATTTTCCTTTTTAGTGTCTCTGATCTTTGTTCCCTTTCCGAGATGTAACTTTTTCTTTTTTTCCATTCCAATGCTGATGTAATCTTTATTGGATGAGGAAATAAAGGAACTATTGTTTTATTCGTTTTTTGTGATGAACTAAAATTTTGTGGGCTTATCACCCTTGGCATACGTTGGTTTTGGGTACGGATGATAAGTTGAGAGAAAGAGCCAACATATTTACTCAGAGGTAATGTGGACATGGTAAATATAGGCTAAAATAGTAAAGTTTTCCTACTCAGAGGTAATATGGATGTAGTAGGAGTGAACTCTGTGGGGGTTTATAGAACAACTCAGAGGTAATATGGACGTGGATGTTCTATAGTGCAATAACACAGGGATTGTTGTGCGGAATGTTTACTCAGAGGTAATGTGGACGTGGTAAACATTGCCTTAAGCATGATCTTACACGGTGCAGGATCCTGCTTGATGAGGTGTAGAGAGGCAACTAAGAGGTAATGTGGACGTGGTTGTTCCTCTACTGGGGATAGAATGCAACGAAACAGCTGGGTTCCAGAAGCATATGATTTGTCAAGAGGAGGGGCGTGAACTTGGTTTGGTCAAGTTCACCAGTCCTCTCTCTAGGGAGAGGCAGTACGTTCTTGATGGAGGTCAAGAATAGTACTTTTTCAGGAACTTGCCATTGATGGGCATCATGAACAAGTCCCCATTAGCTTGAGCGAGACGATAAGCATCGTTTGAGTATACCGTCTCTATAATGAAGGGTCCTTCCCATTTTGGTTCGAACTTTCCTGGTGTTTTGTGAGTCATCACCATTGGTCTCCTGACTGCCAGAACCAGGTCGCCCACTTGGAAAGTCCTCTGTCGGACTCTTTTGTTGAAAATCTGTGATATGCGGGCTTGATAAAGTTTGATACGCTGTTGAGCTAAGAGGCATTTTTCGTCCAGCACTTCCAACTCTAGCAGACGGCGGCGTTGATTGTCCTCTTCCATCAACTGATTTGTGATCGCCACTTGGAGTGAGGGGATTTGGATCTCCAGCGGTAGCACTGCTTCGCTCTCGTAAACAATAGAAAATGGTGTGTTGCCCGTCGGGGTCCATACCGTTGTACGATAGGCCCAAAGGCATTCGCCGAGCTTTTAGTCCCAGTTGCGTTTATTGGATAACACGGCCTTTTTGAGTAGCTTGACGATGGTCTTATTAAAAGCTTCAGCCTATCTGTTTGCTGCCGGATTGTAAGTGGTTGATGCCACGTTCTGAATACGGTTCTTGTCACAGAATCTACTAAACGTATGGCTGATGAATTGCGGTCCATTATCGTAGATAATCTTTCGAGGTAACCCGAAACGGTAGATGACGTGATGCTTGATGAAACTAATCACTTTTGAGCTTTTCACCTCTGTGGGAGGTACTGCTTCCGCCCATTTAGAGAAATAGTCGATGATTGCTAGGATAAAGCGGTGTCCCCTTGACGAAGGAGGAGTGATGGGCCCCATTATATTCATGCCCCAGGCTTCAAATGGCCAAGAGGCAACCGTCGGATGTAGAGGCTCTGACGGTCTGTGGATGAAGTCGGTGTGCAGCTGACAAGCACGACACGTCTTTGCATACTCGATAATGTCGGCCATTATAGTGGGCCAGTAATAGCCCATGCGTCAAGGTCGGTCATGTAGCTTAGGACCTGGTTGATGAGCTCTGCATGTTCTGTCATGAGCTTCTCGAAGAGCTTCGGCGGCTTCTTCGTTAGATAGACATCGGAGGAGGAGTCCGTCGTAGGAGCGCCGGTACAACATTTTGGAGGCTGTATCGTAATAGAAACGGAGGGAGCGCCTTCTGACTGAGACTGCCTCCTTCGGGTCTTTCGGGAGGATTTCGTAGACGGCAAAGTCGATAAATAGAAATCTTCAGTCTTTGACATTGATGCCAGGATCTGTGGCCATGGCATGAGTTGTCCGCATGCACAGATTATTTCTAGGGCAAGCCAAGTCCCGACCCGTCACCGTGACGAAGTGTTGAGTCCCGACGGGTGCAGCCAATGAGGCTACGAGGCTGGCCAGAGCATCAGCTTCCAAGTTTTGCAGCCGAGGCACATGCTCTATAAAGAATTCTGCGAAGGTTGAGATGATGTCCAACGCTGCTTTGTGATAGGGGATGAGGTCTTCATGATGGACCTGGTGTTGTCCCCGAATTTGATTGATGACGACCTTTGAGTCGCCGTAAGATTCAAGGTAGTCCACCACCAGCTATCTTGCTAACTGAAGCCCCATGATGAGGGCGTTGTACTCTGCGACATTGTTGGAGCACGGCTCTGAAAGAGAATAGGCGTGCTGGATAACCAGTTTGTCGGAAGAGATTAAGACCACCCCCACTTCTGCGATAATTTGGCCTTTGGGGCCTGTTCTTGAAGCACCGTCGAAGAACATCCACCAGACTGGGCTTTCTTCAGCAATGTTTGCTTTTTGAACCTCATCGGGGATACCTTCGTAGAGTCTGGATGATTCCGGGATTGTGTGCGCGGCTAGGAAGTCGGCCAATGCTTGGCCCTTGACAGCCTTTTGTGGTACGAATACCATGTCATATGGTATCAATAATATCGCCCACGTAGCCAACTGAGAGTTTAGCGCTCCTGGTTTTGTCATGAGAATTCTGAGTGGATTAACTCGGGAGATGACATGGATTGTTTGTCCCGAGACATAGTGGCGAGTCTTCTGGATGGCGAACACCAAGGCTAGACAATCTTTTTCTACAGGGTTGTACCGGTGTTCGGCCCCAACCAACGTCCTGCTGAGGTAGTAGATGGCCTGTTCATGGCCTCCTTCGTTGTTCTTTGCCAACAAAGCGCCATGGAATGTTCCATTGCACGGACATAAAGCAAGAATGGTTTGCCTGCGATGGGTGCCACCAGGACTGGAGGACTTGTCAGATAAGCCTTGATGTCGTCAAAAGCTTTCTGACATTCTTCTGTCCAAACATAAGAAACTCCCTTCTTCATAAGCTTGGTGAAGGGTTGACATTTTTCGGAAAGGTTCGCGATAAACCTCCAGATGTAGGCGAGTCGTCCTTGTAGGCCTCGAAGTTCTCTGAGGTTCTTCGGAGGGTCCATGTCAAGGATAGCTTTAGTCTTTTCGGGGTCGACATGAATGCCTTTGGCAGTGATGATGAAGCCCAGGAACTTTCCACTTGAGACCCCAAGGAAGGATTTAGCGGGGTTCATTTTAAGCTGATGTGCCCGCATGAGGTCGAAGACTGTCTTCAGGTCTCGTAGGTGATCACCCTTACGACGGCTCTTGACGGCGATATCGTCAACATAGCACTCGACTGTCTTGCGAAGGTGTTGACGAAAGATGGTGCTCATAGCTCGTTGGTATGTGGCACCAGCATTCTTCAAGCCAAAGGGCATTACTGTGTAGCAGTAAATCCCCTTTAGAGTTCTGAACGACGTGTGTTTCTCGTCGTCTTAGATCTTGTCGTCTGGGAACATCTTGATCTGATTGTAGCCTGAGTAGCCGTCTATGAAGGATACGCTCGAAGCCACATGTGTTGTTGATCATTACGTCAGTGATCGGGAGTAGGAACTCATCCTTTGGGCATGCAGAGTTGAGATCCCGAAAATCGATACAGACTCGGATCTTCCCATTCTTCTTGGTGACAGGGACGATGTTGGCTACCCAGTCGGGGTGTTGCTCTTCACGAATAAACCCGCTGTCCAAGAGCTTGTCGATCTCTTTGTCGATGGCGTCTATGATGTTAGGACGAAAGCACCGTTGTTGCTGCTTAACGGGCTTAGTGTCAGGTAAGATGTTAAGCTTGTGCATTGTGACCTGTGTATCGAGTCCGGGCATGCCTTCGTAGTTCCAGGAGAAAACGTCGATATACTCTTTGACCAGGTGGATCAAGGATTCTCGGTCCTCCCCCACCAAGCTCTTGCTGATGAAGATGGGTTTGGATGAAGATCCATCCCCATGGTCGATCTGTTCGACTTCGTCTTCGGTAGGGGGTTCTCGCAATTCAAAGCAAGACTCCCATTGTGCACCTAGGCGTTGAGTCCAGGGTTCTTCTTCGAAGAACTCTCCTATTTGATCGTCGTCTATATCTTCTTAAGGATGTGCGGATGCCATGTTGGCTGACAGCTGTAAACCCCCATAATTTATAATTGATTTTTTTATAAATTAAATTAATTTTGTTACGTATTTCAGTAATTATGGATTTATTTACTATTAAGTTGTTGGTAAAATTAAAGTATGTGTGTATATATACATTATTATATGTGTGCTTGTTAGTATTCTCATTAAATTAGGAATAATATAAATTCTAGAATTTTTGGGTATTATTTGTAAATTTTTAGGAATTTATTGTAATTTTTAGATATTTTTTTGGTAGCTTAAATGATATAAGTATTAGTTATAATTAGTATAAAAAAAAAGAAGTCAACGCCCCCACTTAGGTGGACGCCCCCCCCCCCCCCCCCCCCCCCCCCCACGCTTAATGCTGCAGAAGCAGCGGAGTAAATTGAACCCAACCCGTGGGTTCATGTGTTGGTGTATTATGAATCCTAGTAATACTAGGTTTTGTCCCCAACTTGCTATAAATATAACTTCGTCCACGGACCTCAAAACCCTAAACTTCCAAAACGAAAGTTGAGGCTGATTATACCCTCTTCAACTATGAATTCGTTTCACCAGCGGCGGAGCTTTGTGCGCGACGAACGGAGCATCGGAAGTCAGCCCCACGTCACCCACAGAGCAGTTTTCCCACTTAAGGTACCCTACTTCCCGATGATGTAACTTTTTACTCGTAGCACCGATTTTCGATCCGTAAAATTTATGGAAAGTAGACTTGACCCTCTTCGAGATCCTCCAGATGGATTTTGAAACAACCCATCAACTTGCTCGAAAAATCGAGACGAAGTTGAAGAAAAATCTATTTTCTGTATTACTATAAAACTGTTTTAAAACGACGACTTGTCGGCCAATTTTCATGCTGTACAGTAAAGTAATGTAGGAACTAATTGAAAACAGTAAAAGACAACCTAACCGAGATCATAACGCATCTTCTGGATCGTCGTTTCGATTAACGTGTAAGAAATAAACTGATGTTGAAGTTGGAGAAAAATCTGTAATTATTTGTATAAAATTTTAGAATTTTCTCCGATACGACGTACATCCCGACAAACCGGGCGACGTGGTCACGCGCTATATGCATCGAAAGGCGCGTATGGACGTTGCAGACGTGTGGGAACTGACGGAACTCAGTTTCGTCGCGTGTGCGTGACGAAACCAACGCGTATCCGTCGAGATACCCCCGTATCAACGTTTTGCAAACTTGCCCATAACTTCGTGTACAGTCGTCGAATCGAGATGAAACTTGCGCCAACAGGTCCGGATCGAAATTCTGGTCCTGCATGCCAAGTTTGGTTCGATTCAGAGAAGGTCGAATCGGAACCCAATTTTGGCGGGCCCGCGACCCACTCAAACGGGCGATTTTGTACACGGCCCCTCGGAATCCAAAACTGGACATACCGTTGAGTTCCTCTCCTCAAACTAAAACTATAGACATGTAGTTTGACAACTTTAGAGACCGTAGACTTTGGCACGCGTTTAGGTGCAAAGCGGGTCCAACGACGGACATCGTTTTGACCCAAAATTACGATTTTGCCCCTGTTCTAGAATTTGACTTTTGGACAGGCGTTTCCAAGGTATATCTTCTTCACCGAAATCATTTTTGATGTTTGTTTCAGCATTTGGAGTCATCTGTGATTTGTGAGTTTTGGTGCTGACACTTGCTACTCTTGGACTTGCCACTTTGCACCACCAGGCAAGATACCTTGCCACCCTACTCTGTAAATATTATATTCTTATTTTCAGTTGTTATTTTTCAGTATTTGTTTCATGATATTTTAACTGTGCGTCCAAGTCACACTTGCGTGCAAGAGACCATATCGGTCGTTCTTCTTGCTTTATTTATTCTCTTGCATTGACTTAGTCTAGTGACCACCCATTGATGTTGAGGTATTGGTATATCTCATACGGCCTTGACACTTGTTATATCACGTGATGTGAGTCACATGTAGGACACGTTTCTGCGTAGTCGGCTGGCCACCGATACGTATGGAGCGTGCGACGGATAGGAGTAACAGCCAATAGTATTGCATGTTAGAAGACTTGGCGGTTACTAGAGGTTCATATCAGTCATGGAGATGATGATACTAGGCATTGGGTGGGGAGAACAATACCTGACGTATGGGCTTCTTTACACTTCCATGATTACCTGTGCGCTCCTCCGGAGACGCAGGCTCCAGGTGCCCTCTGACGTTTCCCAGAGCGTTATGGACGTAGCCCTTCACATGGTGCCCTCTGACGTTTCCCGAGCGTTATGGACGTAGGCCCCTGGTACCCTCTATGGGAACTATGTCGATCCTATTTTTAGCCAGGGTTCATGCGTCGAAGGATTGTATCTCAACTGCATGTTCACAGTAGAATGGTCAGGAACCCGATTGCATGCATACCTTTTTTTCTTATTATATTATCACAGTTTATATGGCATGGTGTTTTCTTGTATCTTGCTATGTCCCCTGAGGACCTGGTTATCTCTCCAGGTTTAGACGATTTTCCACAGGAGTACGGAGCGGCATTGGAGCTATCCTACATTGATGACGAGACATTGTCTTATGATTCCTAGTCTATTTCTTATCTGAGACAGTTGTAGACATTATTTTACATCTCTTTTTCTTTTTATTTTGCGGAGGTCGGACTCCGATCTTGTGAGACTATTTTTCATAGCTGTTTGGAGTGAGTATGTTCACCCGGCTATCTTTTGATACTCTTATTTATTTATTTGGACTTCATTATCTTCTGTGTTGAGCTGTGATGAGATTAGATATGTTATTCTGGCCTAAGATTATTTATTTACCGCTTATGTGCATATACGAGAATTCTATATATTGGAGTATTCTTCGTATATGTGCAGCTGGCATGTTCACGTACTTGGTCCTATGTATTTTGGGACTGGGGCGTTACATGTTTTTGTGGTGGCCCATGCAGGTCAACTTTAATATTGTTGGGTTACATGACTGTGCCCAACAAAGCCTGCATATAGGAATAGGAATATCTCATCCAGAACTACTACTATCCCTCGACTTCCAATCTTTTTTGAAACTTCCTTGATTATTCGATTTACTTCATATCTAATCCTTCTTAATATCAACTTATCTTCCTTGTGCCTACAGTATGAATCTACGAAGCGGACGCACTTCTGCCTTGGCCCTCACACCATTGTGAGGAGATTACTCCGGAGGGACAGAATCCTTCCATGACTCCAGCGACACCTTACCAGCCAGGACTGTCGCAGCCTACAACGACGCCGACGATGGAGTACCCAGAGGTCGCAGCACCCCCAGGCGGCCAGGCTGGACAGACTACTACCATGCCACCGGGAGGGAATGTACCACTGCCTCCTCCACCACTATTCCCTCAGCAGTTTCCCCCACAGTCGGGACCTCAGATGCCACCACCACCGACTGATGGAAGCCCTACTACTCAGTTTATGTATGCCATGATGCAGGCTCAGTGGCAGCAGACTGAGCTGATGATACAGACGATGGTGGCAGCTATGGCTAGACCTCCACCACCACCTCCAGCACCAGCACCGGCACCGGCTCTGCATCCCTATGAAGGCTCTATCAAGAATTTCACAGATATGAACCCCAAGGCCTTTAGAGGGACGGAGAAGCCACTAGAGGTGTCACAGTGGCTTATTAGTACTGAGAAGCTACTGAAGGCATCCCAGTTGCCAGCTCGAGATTGGATGACAGCAGTGGACTTACTGTTAGAAGACAATGCTTACCACTGGTGGAAGGCGGAAGAGAGACGGTTAGGCACTGGGATCACTTGGAAGCAGTTCTATGATGCATTTTATGAGAGATTCTTCCCTATACATGTTCGAGATGGTCTCTATGACCAGTTCCTTCATATGAAGCAAGGGAATATGACAGTTGATGAGTATGACTCAGAGTTCAACCGCCTGAGTCGATTTGGTGCAGGATTGATTCCGACCGAGTTAGAGAAGGCAAGGAGATTTCACCAGGGGCTTGCACCAGAGCTCAAGTCTTATACGACTACTCAGTCTCGAGTCTCCCATTAAGCTGTCTTGGAAGAAGCTCGTGCTCAGGAGATTCTTCGCAAGGAACAGCAGCAGACATCGAGGCGCCATACCCCAGCAGTTACACCAGCCCGAACCACTTAGAGTGGACCTATCAGGAGGACCACAGGACAGTTCCAGCAGAGGCCCTCACCTTATTAAAAGCATGTTTGCCATTACTGCGGTAAACAAGGACATATCCAGAACGACTGCAGGACTCGCCTTGGATTATGCTTGAGATGTGGATCTAATCAGCACATGCTCAAGGATTGTCCGGAGCAACATACAATAGTACAAGCTCGGCAAAATCCGAGGCCCATAGCCCCAGCTCTCCCAGCACTACGGCCTATAGCAGGAGCACCTCGTCCACCATTGCCTCCCCAAGACACACAGTACAACAAAGCCAAAGCTCAGGGCCCGGGACAGAACTATGGGCAGGCATTCTCACTTGCTATCGAGGATATAGAGACAGAGGCGAAAGTTATAGCATGTATGGTTCTAGTTGCATCTTTTCCTGCTATTACATTATTTGATACTGGAGCGACTCATTCATTCATAGCCACTAGTTTTGCCACTAGACACAGCATTCCCATCACACGCTTAGCTAAGAATATTAAAATCCTCACTGGAGGAGGAGTTGTACCTGTTAGTGGTGTTTGTAGACTTTGTCCTGTAGTGATAAATGGCAGAGAGATGATGGCACGACTTCTTGTATTCCCTATGCCAACATTTGATGTGGTTCTTGGAATGGACTGGTTGAGCTAGCATTTCGCTCTCATAGACTGCCATAGGAGCAGTATTATCTTTAGACCACCGAATGCGGCAGAGTTTGAGTTCACCAAAGAAGACGGAGAGAGTTGCGATGCACCCACATCGGGGACTCATATGATGATGCATGACACCCCACAATACCCTATTATCACCGAGTTCGAGGATGTGTTCCTCGAAGAGTTGCCAGGACTACCACCTGACCGAGATATTGAGTTTTCTATTGAGCTTATTCCCGGAGCCGAGCCTATTTCATCTCGAGTATATCGTCTGGTACCAAAGGAGTTGGTAGAGATGAAGACGCAGATTGATGACTTATTATAGAAGGGATTTATTCGTGCTAGTGCGTCACCATGGGGAGCACCCGTTCTTTTTGTGCCTAAGAAAGACGGGACAGTGCGCATGTGCATTGACTATAGAGCATTGAATGCGGTGACGGTGAAGAACAAGTATCCCTTGCCGCGTATAGACAATTTATTCGATCAACTGAGTGGAGCAAAAGTATTCTCCAAGATTGACTTACGATCGGGCTATAACCAATTGAAGGTTTGGAAGGAAGATATTGCCAAGACGGCCTTTCGATCAAGGTATGGACACTACGAGTTCTTGGTCATGTCGTTCGGTTTGACCAATGCTCCCGCAATTTTCATGAATTTAATGAACAAGATCTTTCACCAGTACTTGGACAAATTTGTAGTAGTCTTTATAGACGATATCTTGATTTACTCCAAGAGTCAAGAGGAGCACGAGCAGCATCTATGGATAGTTTTGGGAACATTGAGGAATGAGCGACTTTTCGCGAAGCTTAGCAAGTGTGATTTCTTTCTCAAGGAGGTATCATTCCTTGGTCATATTGTTACGGGCAATGGTATATCGGTGGACCCAGAGAAGATAGCAGCAGTCAAATCATAGCCCGCTTCCACATCAGCTTCTGAGGTGAGAAGTTTCCTCGGACTTGCGGGTTACTACCGACGGTTCGTGGAAGATTTATCTCGAATAGCGGGACCTATGACTCGATTGACTTGCAAGGATCAGGAGTTTATATGGACAGACGAGAGTCAAGCCGCTTTTGACGAGTTGAAGAAGCGATTGACCACAGTACCGATCTTGACACTACCATCGGGCCCAGGAGGATTTGTGATCTACAGCGACGTTGGTTGGAGTTGATAAAGGATTATGAGATCGAGCTTCATTATCATTCGGGCAAGGCTAATGTCGTAGCAGAGGCATTAAGCCGTAAGCCCATGGCACACTTTTTGACTATGCAGAGGGAGTTGATTAGAGACTTGGAGCAGCTTGGTATTGAGGTAGTATTGCCGGGAGCAGACGGCGTATTAGCCAACCTTCAAGTGCAATCATCATTGGTAGAGCGCATCAAGGCAGCATTGCCCAATGATGCTAGATTTCGACGGCTGAAAGAGAGGACTGAAGCAGGAGAGCAGACAGGATTGAGGATCCACACCGATGGGACATTGCGATGTGGTGATCGCATTTATGTTCCTAATAGAGAGCTACGGCAGGAGCTGATGGCAGAGGCTCACAGTTCGACTTACTCCATTCATCCCGGAGGAACCAAGATGTATCGCGACTTACGACAGTATTATTTGTGGCACGGAATGAAGCGGGAGATAGCTCGTTTCGTTGCCAAGTACTTGGTATGTCAACAAGTTAAGGCAGAGCACCAGAGGACGGCCGGATTATTGCAGCCGCTACCCATTCCCGAGTGGAAGTGGGCGCACATTACTATGGATTTCGTCACGGGTTTTCCTCAGAGTCCTAGAGGACGTGACGCAGTACGGGTAATTGTTGATAGACTTACCAAGTCAGCACATTTCTTGCCTTTTAGAGTAGGCCAGTCGACAGAGGTATTGGCGGAGATGTATATGGAGCAGATTATGAGATTACACGGTGTGTCTGTTAGTATTGTGTCGGACCGTGACCCGAGATTCACCTCGCACTTTTGGAGGAGCATACAAGAGAGTTTGGGCACCCGATTGAAGTTTAGCACATCATATCATCCGCAGACAGACGGCCAGTCGGAGCATACCATTCAGACGCTAGAGGATATGTTGAGAGCGTATATGCTTGATTTTGGCGGTTCGTGGGAGGACCATCTTCATCTTGTTGAGTTTTTCTACAACAATAGCTATCAAGCGAGCATTCAGATGGCTCCGTTTGAAGCGTTGTATGGTAGGAAGTGTCGGTCTCCTGTTTGTTAGAGCGACATAGGAGAGCGACAGCTATTGGGTCCCGAGTTGGTCTTGAGCACAGTGGAGACAGTGAAGAAAATTCAAGGCCACCTGCGAGCAGCGTAGGATCGTCAGAAGCAGTGGGCAGATAATCGTCGTCGACCCTTGGAGTTCAAAGAGGGTGACCATGTGTTCTTGAAGATATCCCCCACTAGAGGCACGATTCGATTCAGAGGACGTGGCAAGTTGAGTCCAAGGTACATCGGCCCTTTCGATGTCTTGGAACGTGTTGGAGAGGTTGCCTACAGATTGGCATTGCCACCGTCACTAGAGGGAGTACATGACGTATTCCATGTATCTCAGCTGAGGATGTACGTGGCGGACAGCAATCATGTGCTTGATCACTCCGAGATCACAGTTGGACCGAGTTTGTCGTACGAAGAGCAACCAGTAGGTATCCTCGATCGCCGAGTGAAGGTGTTACGGAATCAATCTATTCCATTGGTTCGTGTGGCATGGAAGCATCACTCGCCAGGGGAGTCTACTTGGGAGCGTGAGGACGACATCCGAAATCGCTACCCGCAGTTGTTCGAAGGCGAAGGTATGTCTTGCAATTATACTTTCATGCATTGCATTTAATCCCCCGACCTTATTTTAATTTCGAGGACGAAATTTTTTTAAGTTGGGTAGGATGTAAACCCCCATAATTTATAATTGATTTTTTTTATAAATTAAATTAATTTTGTTACGTATTTCAGTAATTATGGATTTATTTACTATTAAGTTGTTGGTAAAATTAAAGTATGTGTGTATATATACATTATTATATGTGTGCTTGTTAGTATTCTCATTAAATTAGGAATAATATAAATTCTAGGATTTTTGGGTATTATTTGTAAATTTTTAGGAATTTATTGTGATTTTTAGATATTTTTTTGGTAGCTTAAATGATATAAGTATTAGCTATAATTAGTAAAAAAAAAAAAAAAAGTCAACGCCCCCACTTAGGTGGGCGGGCCCCCCCTCCCCACGCTCAATGCTGCTGAAGCAGCGGAGTAAATTGAACCCAACCCGTGGGTTCATGTGTTGGTGTATTATGAATCCTAGTAATAGTAGGTTTTGCCCCCAACTTGCTATAAATATAACTTCGTCCACAGACCTCAAAACCCTAAACTTCCAAAACGAAAGTTGAGGCTGATTATACCCTCTTCAACTACGAATTCGTTTCACCAGCGGTGGATCTTTGTGCGCGACGAACGGAGCATCGGAAGTCAGCCCCACGTCACCCACAGAGCAGTTTTTCCACTTAAGGTACCCTACTTCCCGATGACATAACTTTTTACTCGTAGCACCGATTTTCGATCCGTAAAATTTTATGGAAAGTAGACTTGACCCTCTTCGAGATCCTCTAGATGGATTTTGAAACAACCCATCAACTTGCTCAAAAAATCGAGACGAAGTTGAAGAAAAATTTGTTTTCTGTATTACTATAAAACTGTTTTAAAACGACGACTTGTCGGCCAATTTTCATGCTGTACAGTAAAATAATGTAGAAACTAATTGAAAACAGTAAAAGACAACCTAATCGAGATTGTAACGCATCTTTTGGATCGTCGTTTCGATTAACGTGTAAGAAATAAACTGATGTTGAAGTTGGAGAAAAATCTGTGATTATTTGTATAAAATTTTAGAATTTTCTCCGATACGACGTACGCCCCGACAAACCGGGCGACGTGGTCGCGTGCTATACGTATCGAAAGGCGCGTATGGACGTTGCCAACATGTGGGAACTGACGGAACTCACTTTCGTCGCGTGTGCGTGACGAAACCAACACGTATCCGTCGAGATACCCCCGTATCGACGTTTTGTAAACTTGCCCATAAATTCGTGTACAGTCGTCGAATCGAAACGAAACTTACGCCAACAGGTCCGGATCGAAATTCTGGTCCTGCATGCCGAGTTTGGTTCCATTCTGAGAAGGTCGAATCGGAACCCAATTTTGGCGGGCCCGCAACCCACTCAAACGGGCGATTTTGTACACGGCCCCTCGGAATCCAAAACTGGACATACCGTTGAGTTCATCTCCTCAAACTGAAACCGTAGACGTGTAGTTTGACGACTTTAGAGACCGTAGACTTTGGCACGTGTTTCGGTGCAAAGCGGGTCCAACGGCGGACATTATTTTGACCCAAAATTATGATTTTGCCCCTGTTCCAGAATTTGACTTTTGGACAGGCGTTTCCTAGGTATATCTTCTTCACCGAGATCATTTTTGATGTTTGTTTCAGCGTTTGGAGTCATCTGTGATTTGTGAGTTTTGGTGCTGACACTTGCTACTCTTGGACTTGCCACTTTGCACCACCAGGCAAGATACCTTGCCACCCTACTCTGTGAATATTATATTCTTATTTTTAGTTGTTATTTTTAGTATTTGTTTCATGATATTTTAACTGTGCGTCCAAGTCACACTTGGGTGCAAGCGACTATATCGGTCGTTCTTCTTGCTTTATTTATTCTCTTGAATTGACTTAGTCTAGTGACCACCCATTGATGTTGAGGTATTGGTATATCTCATACGGCCTTGACACTTGTTGTATCACGTGATGTGATTCACATGTAGGACATGTTTCCGCGTAGTCGGCTGGCCACCGATACGTATGGAGCATGCGACGGATAGGAGTAACAGCCAATAGTATTGCATGTTAGAAGACTTGGCGGTTACTAGAGGTTCATATCAGTCATGGAGATGATGATACTAGGCACTGGGTGGGGAGAACAATACCTGACGTATGGGCTTCTTTACACTTCCATGATTACCTGTGCGCTCCTCCGGAGAAGCAGGCTCCAGGTGCCCTCTGACGTTTCCCAGAGCGTTATGGACGTAGCCCTTCACATGGTGCCCTCTGACGTTTCCCGAGCGTTATGGACGTAGGCCCCTGGTACCCTCTATGGGAACTATGCCGATCCTATTTTCAGCCAGGGTTCATGCGTCGAAGGATTGTATCTCAACTGCATTTTCACAGTAGAATGGTCAGGAACCCGATTGCATGCATACCTTTTTTTCTTATTATATTATCACAGTTTATATGGCATGGTGTTTTCTTGTATCTTGCTATGTCCCCTGAGGACCTGGTTATCTCTCCAGGTTTAAACAATTTTCCACAGGAGTACGGAGTAGCATTGGAGCTATCCTACATTGATGACGAGGCAGTGCCTTATGATTCCTAGTCTATTTCTTATTTGAGACAGTTGTAGACATTATTTTACATCTCTTTTTTTTTCTATTTTGCGGAGGTCGGACTCCGATCTTGTGAGACTATTTTTCATAGCTGTTTGGAGTGAGTATGTTCACCCGGCTATCTTTTGATACTCTTATTTATTTATTTGGACTTCATTATCTTCTGTGTTGAGCTGTGATGAGATTAGATATGTTATTCTGGCCTGAGATTATTTATTTACAGCTTATGTGCATATACGAGGATTCTATATATTGGAGTATTCTTCGTATATCTGCAGCTGGCATGTTCACGTACTTGGTCCTATGTATTTTGGGACTGGGGCGTTATAACAGCACCTTCTTGAAGACTGAGCTGACGCTGGTGTCGGAGTCCAAGTTGAAGTTTCAGATGAGCGAGAATGTATAATATCCTCTGCTTCTGATTCTTCTGGAGTTGTTGGAGGCATGATATAGCCTACCCCCGTCGGGTACGGTGATAGTAGTCTTGCAAGTTCCCTTTTGGCACCGGAAGTCGCAGGGAAAGGCGTCGACCTTTGTCGTATTTCAGACCTTGGCCGCTCTTCAAGTTGTAATACATCTTTTGGATGAGATACTTGACTCGATCGTTGTACCGATAGATTTGTATTCTGCCGGTGTCGGGTTCTGGCTTCGTTGGTGGAAGGTCTTGGTGATGCTCGACTTTGCCAAAGATAATGAGCTTCTCGTCCTTGTTCCGAGGTGGGACTATGTAACAGACTCCTTGGTACAGGACAACTCGATTTTTATGACTCATAGTCGTTATTTGTCTTTGCAACGACTGTGGAGCATTATCTAGAGTGTACATGGTATTACAATATGGAAGACTAGAATAATTGAAAGACACTATATTATTGATCAAATACGGGATCTTGTCCCAAGGGATTACATCATCGAGGGATGGAACATCGACATTAGCCGATATGTACTCTCCAAGTTTTTCATCAGTGAGAACTGGAGCAGCCTTGGGAGGTTCAGGAGAGTTTCTTGGAAGCTTGCCCCGTGCTGGCTCCTGGGACTGTGCTGAGAAGGACGCCGAGGTCTTCTCTTGTGGCCTGACGGGTGCTGACAACTGAGGAGGCTTGCCTTTGAGGCGCACCTTGAGGGGAGCCTCGGTTGGTGTGCCGGAAGCTGGAGCCTTTCCTCGAAGCTTGGCTACGCGGGGAGGCGCTACTTGAGGGGGCTTGCCTTTGAGGCATATCTTCAATGGAGCTTCATTGGGTGTAGTGCCCGGAGAAGCTGGCACTTTCCTGCGGAGGTTGACTACCGTAGGGGCCGGTGTTTGAGGCGGCCTCCCTTTCAGTCGTACTTTTAAGGAAGCATTGATTATCATGTTCGCTTCAGAGTCTGCCTCATCATCAGCGTCATTGGCTTCATCTTCGAGATGAATTGATTTGTACAGGTCGACGTCGGTGAAGAAGGTTTCAATCCCTCTGAAGGGATCGACATCAGCAAACTATGTTCGGATGATGCCACTGGTGGATACATATTTCATACATTGGTGGAGGGTGGATGGCACCACCATGTATTCATGTATCCACGACCGTCCCAACAGGATGTTGTAGTTGACGTCTGCATCCACAACATAGCAAGTCACCTCGGTCTGGAGATGGCCGATGTGATACTTCAACCGGATCTTCCCCAGTGGCTCACTCTTACTTGCGTTGAAGCCACTGATGGTAGTGTAAGACGTCGTCAGGCGATACATCGGGATCCCCAGCGTCTGAAGTAGAGTTCGGGGGATGATGCTGAGAGAGGACCCAGGGTCGATCTGTATTCGATCCACCTTGATGGCACCGACATACCCTGTGTAATACAGGGGTCTGTTGTGCCTGTTGTTTTTGAGAAGCATGTCTTGTTGAGTGAATGTGATGTCGGGGATGATCTCCCCTATATTATGACAGTGCGGACATGCTGTAGGATCGTCGTCAGGCTGCTTGACCTGACTGATGAAAGATTCGGCATCCTTCATGGCTTCGCAGAGAGCCTCCCGATTATCTTTGGATAGGCGGTGGAGCTCGAATAGGGAAAGCCGTGCTGGAGTATTGGCCAGTTGTGCCAGTATGTCGAAGTTGTGGGGCTTGGTTGACCCCAGAATGTTATCTTTTCAAAGAGGTCTGTCGAAGTGGGCCTCCTTCTGCTTTTGCTTGTCAGCTATAGGAGGTTAGGATAAACCTTCTCCTTGGACAGCTGTGGTGATGATGGAAGGTGCCACTTCGGTCGAAACCTCCTCTGGCTGGGCGTTCTGCTGCGAACGCATTTGTACGGGCATTGCTTCCTCAAGGGAGGAAGTCACCATTCGGCAAGACTTGGTCTTCTTGCCTTTGCTTTTGGAGGTAGAGGGTACCCCCGATTGAGTTAGCTCCAGAACAAGATCCGGGTGAACCCACATGATCTCTCCCTTGGATGTTGTGAGTGGCGTGAGCCCACCCACGTTGTCACGGGTTGGTGGAAGGTTGGCCACTTCGATTGTCGCGTTTGGGATGGGGACGACGCCATCTTGAGCTGTGGTAGGCGGTAATGTGCCGAACTGGAGCGACACCATGTTGGCCGAGACTGTCTTCTCCTCGTAATCAACTGAAATAACGTCGTATTGGTCATACGCTATATGTAGTCTTTGAGGACGTAGCAGTCTTTAGTTAGATGTCCGATGAACCGATGGTAGTGACAATACCTCGGGTCGTCGACTCTGCCTACTTCATCAGGACGCTTGGGATCGGACAACTTGATTTTGTCGCCCTGCTTCAACATCTCGAAGAGTTGTAAGGTATCTTCATCGTTGAAGGAGTAGACCATCTTCGTCCTGGGTACAGGAGGAGGCCTCTGAGCAGGACCTTGCGTTGTGTTAGACGCATTGACAGTCAACGCCTGCGTCCCTTTCGCTTCATGACTGCTACTGCTGGTCGTAGGTTGTTTCCCTTTGTCGTCAAAGGTGGGGAAGTTAACCACCAGAAGGCGAGCGTCACGCGCCTTTTTCTCAGCCGCTTCGGCTTCGATGATTAATGAACTCCAATCTAGCAGGGAAGTGGAGTTGAGCCAGAGTTTGATCGCAGGGATCATGTTCATGCTGCAGAAGTCGATGAGTGCATGTTCTGGCATGCCTGGAGGCAACCTTAGGCATGCTTGTCAAAAATGCTCGATGAATTCTCGAACAGTCTCATTCTCAGTCTGCCACACTTCTATTAGAGACGAAATGGTCATGTCTCTCCCTCCGTTATAGAATCGATCAAGGAAGAGGCGTGTCAATTCGTCGAAGGACGATATGGAGTTGTCAGGAAGACTGTAGTACCAGTCGTAGGCAACTTCCTTCAAAGCCCCGACAAACAGACTCGTGAGCAAGGCATCTTCTTTTGGGAGATGCCCCGTCTGAGACTAAAATTAGGTCAAGTACCGATGGGGAGAGTCCTTCCCGTCGTATGGCGTCAGTGTATGTGGTTTATACTTGGGAGGATAAACCACCTTGTTCCACTCCAGATGGTAGGGTTGAGGAAGCCCCAACTTCTGACGTTCTTCATGCCTGTTTCGGGCCTCGAAGTGTTCACGCAGGTCCCTGATCATCTCGGCTAAGTCTTCTGTCGAGATGGGAGCAGGTGAAGGCGGAAAGGCCTGAAGTTGGATATTGGAAGGAGTTGACGCTCGTGGTGCAATGTGATATTCTACCCCTGAAGATACCCGTTGAGGGGGTATAGTTGAATCTCCGTTGGCCCCTGGATCGGGGCTAGTGGAGACGGGTGCCCTTGACAGAGTGGTTCGAATGTCGAACACCGCCTGGGTCTGGATCTGTATAGAGGCATAGAGAGTCTTGAGACTCCCTTCAAAGGTGTCTATGCGTTGTACGATGTCCAACGCTGGAGCGTCTAATTCTCCTTCATCACCACCCCTGCCATGTAGGCTGTCATGACATGGGTGGAAGTGGATGGATCGGTCGTGGCTTCACTCTCGACCTCACTTTCCTGTAGAGGGGCTTCTTCTCCTGAGGCCTCGTGTTGGCTACTACCAGCAACGGCAAGCGCTTCCTCATCTTCGAGGGAAGGGTTGTCAGAGGCTTGACTACCCCCGGCTGTTGCTTCCGCCAGGGCCTTGCTCCTCGCTCGGCTGTGTTCGTACACTCCTGGTGATGGGACCACTGTTTTGTTCTTCCTCAGCTGAGTCTTGGATGCAGAGGCTGAGGAGTTGATGGTTGTCTTTCTCATGGATGAGGAGACAACATGACAGGAAGCGATCTTGGGCTCCGCTTCGCCTTCAATTGGCACTTTCATTCCGAGGCGACGTCGGACAGGTGCCGTAGTTTGTAGTCGCTGAAACACGGACTGCCTTTGTGGTGGAGCCGCTGTTTTGCTACAATAGTAGTTGATGGTAACCATGGCACAGGTGAGCCCTACGAAGGACACATTGTGCTTATTGGTCGTCTCTCCTGATCCGCGTTTGTGACTAATCATATTACGCAAATCATGTTGGAAGAGTTTTACTTTAACACCCCCATCAGGCGCATGACAAATCAAAGCACCGGGGTGATCATATGAATGTTGTACCCCTGATCTGGTTCACGTGCATAAGATGCACCCAAATCATTAGTAGAGGAACAGCATTTATGGCAACTTGAGTCCACTTCATGCGCGTCACCCTGGTGAGCGCATGGACTCAACATTGCAGTTGCCTAGCCGGACTTGGTTTGAAACATAGTAGATGCACCCAAGCGGGACAGGGACTTTGAGAGTTGACTCGTTTCTGGCACAGATGCGCCCGAGTCGACTCTGTACAGCTTACCATCAACAGCGCGCATGAATTTGAGTGCATGCATCTAGTCCGCTGTTGGCGTAGCACGTTTGTGGCGTATGGCCTGTGCTACCTCGGATTTCTTTGTACTAGCCCGGGAATGAGCATAGTACTCAGAATCCAATAGTGTCTCGCCATGAAAGCAAGTGAGTCTGTTGAATACAGACGTTCTCTCCTGCGCATCAAAGCTCATGCGCTGGAGATTGGTTGCACCTCTGCTCCGTTGGCGCATCTTCTTCGGCTGGGAAGAAGACGGTAGGGGGATGCAGTCAACACAGCGCTTCCCAGACAGATACATGGCACTAGTGGGCGCATCCTTATTGCTGAAAGCGTCAGCAGGAAGGGCCAGCCGCGGTGGCGCATCCCCTTCAGTGATAGTGCCAGATGCATCGACCTTGCGCACCCAGACTTGGCGAGTCTTCTTCGGCTTTAGCAGCCACTTCGAATGACTCGTGCTGCCTTCAGAGATGAACTCCTCATACGCCTGTTGATTAAGGCGCACCACAAGTGTTTTGTGGGAGGAGCTGAGTTTGATGTCGTCAGATTGTGACACAATTTTCTCGTTGGAGGAGAAAGAAATCTCCAGCAGAGTCGCCAGCTTGTTTGCCATCGAAAATGCGACAAAGTTTTGTTGACTAAAACTTTGGTATTTCAATTACAAACAGAATATTATACAATGTAGGACTTAGACGTACTCCTAGGAGTACACTTTTGGTTTTATCTAGGAACTGTGTCGGTGGAGCGAGTGGTAATGCGTTGACTCCGTTGACGATCTGACGACGATCTTGAATTCCCTGAAGGTCTGGGTTGCTCTGGATGCCGGAGCGTTGCGAGGAGAAGTAGACGTTAAGTGTCTCTTCTGGCCTCTGTGGATGTTGTCACCTCCAGTTTTCAAATTTAGGGTAATTTTGTCATTTTTCATATTCTAATATTTTTGTGAATATTTATGTATTAATGTTGTACTTTGGGGTTTTGTTTGATCGGGTTTGAGTTTTGTCTCATTTCGACTTGTGTTAGTGACCCGGGTCAATTTTGGACCCAATTGGACCCGACCAATTTGACATGACCAAATCCAGAAATTTATATTTGACTAATCCTATTTGATTTTAGTAGGATTAGGGATTAGAAATAGATTTAGAACTTGGAATTAGGAGTTTTCAAGTTACCATTTTGACCCCAACTCAAAACTACTCATTTCCTTGACTTGGAGGACATTTGTGACTTTAAACAATGCCCCAAACCCCCCTACATGTGGCCGTCCAGCAGCACACACCCCCTCCCTTCTTCTCATTGCAAGAAAGCTCTCTTTCTCTTCATTTCTCTCATTCTACAAAAAACTCTTTCTTTTCTCTTTGGATTTTAAGCTCCAAAGTAAGTCAAATCTCCTCTAATTCTCTTCCATACTCTAGATCTCTCTCTAATTTTGGTGCTAACCCTTGTTTATCTCTCATTTGTGGTTTTGATCTAGGTAGATCTAGCTTGGTGGTGGTGGAAGCATAGATTTGGGAGTTTGACCTAAAAGAAGTGATTTTTGGACCTTTCCTTGGGATTCCAACTCCCAAGAGGTAAACTCTCACTCTAACCTTTGTAATTACTTCTAATTAGTGTCATTTGCATACTAGAGGATGCCCGAGGTATAGGATAACCCATTAGAAGAGTTTTGGAACCCGTTGGACTCAATTTGGGACTTTTGGCCTCGGTTTAGTACCAAATTTAGGGAAAACCCTAAATTAACATGTTTGGGTGTCGACCCTAGCCTAATTAGACCTAATTAGGTTAGTTTGGGTGAGATGAGGCTAGGTACGTGTCCATATTTGGATACGTGGGGTCATTTCGCGAGAAATTATAAAAATAGGCTTTTTCGAGGTTTTCGGGTTCCAACACACGGGTGACTTTTTGCACCAACACTAGAATCGGCAAGTTAGCAATTAGAATAGGTTCTAATCATTATTTAGAACTCGTGGGTAGAGTTTGGGTCGAATTCGGATAGGTTTGGTGCCCGTATCGTGCGGTATCACGAATCGGACACTCTAGAGTCGCCAGAATGGCCATTTGGCCATTCGGGTCTCGTTTCTCGTTTTTGCTCACATGTGCGAGTTAGATTGCTTGTGTGGGGTACGTGTCTAGGCCCTAGAGGGTAGAATTGCAAGGATTTGGGTATTCGGATAGGTATCGGGATGTTTTGGAGTGTATGTGTATATATATATGTGTGTGAGTGTATATATATATATATATATATATATATATATATTGGGAAAAAAAAAACCCCCAATTTATTAATGAAGGCTCAAAGACCGCACAAAAACCGTATACAAGGCACAAAATGCCGAAGCCTATACAGGTATACCACAAAATGAAGGAGGGAGGAAAGCAAAACAGGCAAAATAGTCGCCAGGGGCTACGGGGGTAGCACTGACCAGAATCCTCTCGCACTGTGGGAACACAGGGTGCTCCACTTATGGCATTGTCGAGAAATTTCCCGAAAGAGCTGGTCTGCCGAGTATGGGTGACTTTCGTATCTCGCTTTGTTGCGATTCTTCCACATGACCCATGTAGCGGCCGCTGCGACAATCTGGTGGCCATGGAAGACGGAACCCCAGGAAGCCAGTAGATCGTGGAAGCGTCCGCTTCCCTGCTCAATGTTGAATAGCTGGTTAAGGGTGGTCCAAGTCCTGTCTGGCAGCGTCCCTTGACAGAAGATGTGATCAATAGTCTCCGTCTTCCGCTCGGAGCAGCAGGAGCAAGCTGATGCTAAGCTAATCCCGATGGTGTTAAGGATGTCGTCTGTCGGTAGTTTCTTTCTGAAGACTCTCCACAAGAGGAAGGACCACTTCTTGGGGATGCAGGAATGCCAATAGTGAGCCATGGGGAGGTACGGCCGATCGGTGCCCTGGATAGCGGTTCTCGTCGACCTCACCGAGAATGCTCCCGACGCCTCGAAGGACCAACTCAACGCATCCGCCTCGCTACCGATGCGTAACCCTCTCTCTCGGACACTATCTGCTGCCTCGAGACCGGACCACTCACGAATCTGGTCCCAGTTCCAGTCGTCGGTAGTGGGGTTCCACAAGTCTCTGATCCTACAATCTCTCGTGGTCTCCGTTAGATTCGGGATCATGCTGTCTCCAACCCATCGCTCAAGGAATGGGTTCGAGTCGCCCATGAGTGTGGGTATATATATATATATATATATATATATATATATATATATATTTAATATATATATATATATATATTTTAATATATATATATATATATTAAAAAATATATATATATATATATATATATATATATATTAATATATATATATATATATTAAATATATATATATATATATATATATATATATATATATATATATATATATATATATATATATATATATATATATATATATATATATATATATATATATTTGGCAAAACGCTCCCCATTTTATTCCAAAAGACTGAAAAGCCGAAGCTATACAAGTATACCAGAAGGCGCAAAATGCCGAAGCCTATACACGTATACTAAAAAAAGAAGGGGAGGAGAGGAGCCCAAAACGGCTAAACCGGGGATAAGAGCGAGTTCCAGAATACCGACTGGCCGTGCTTGCAGAGGGATCTCCTCTTACTACACTGCCTAATGATCTCCTTAATAAGCTGGTCAGCGGAGTACTGATGACCTTCGTATCTCGCCTTGTTGCGATTCTTCCATATCACCCACGTTGCAACTACTGCTATAATCTGGTGGCCATGGGAAGCCGAGCCCCAATTCCCGATACGGTCTTCGTAGCTCCCGCTCCCAAGCGTCGTCTTGCAGTGCTTGGAGAGAAGGCTCCATACCTTGACCGGAAGTTCTCCCAGCAGAAGATGTGGTCCACCGTCTCCAATTGACGATCTTTGCAGCATGTACATGCGGACGCAATGCTGAAGCCAATAGTGGTGAGGGTGTCGTCGGTAGGGAGGATTTTGTGTAGGGCTCTCCAAATGATGAAGGACCACTTCTTGGGGATGCATGTCTGCCAGAACAGAGCGATGCTTAGGGAAGGGTTCACCGAACCGCAGACCATTCTTCTGGCTGGTCTGACCGAGAAGAAGTCCGATGCATCTTCCTGCCACCGTAACTCGTCAGCGTGGGCCCCGATCGTCAATCCGCCATGACGGATGAGCTTAACTGCCACGGGTCCGGCCCAGTCCCGCACCTTATTCCAGTTCCAGTCGTTATTGATGGTGTCCCACATGTCCTTGATCTTGCAGTACCTGTGAGCTTCTGAGTGATTTAGAAGTAAGTTGTCTTCAACCCATCTATCGAGGAATGCTGATGATTCACCGTCGCCCACCCGGAGCCGCATCACCGGTTCTGTAAGAGAACGCCCGATCAGCATACGGCACCACGCTGCAGAGGACCGACTGTTAGAAATGGCCTTCGACGGGTGGATATGCTTGAAGTATCTGGCCTTCATGAATCTGGTCCATAAGTTCTGAGCGGTGCGGATTTTCTACAATAGTTTCATCGAGAATGCTTTAACGATGTGGGAGAGTTTGGTGAATCCCAGGCCCCCCTCTCCGGTCCGTCGTGCCATGGTATCCCAGCTAGCCCAATGATGTTTGTTTTCGCCTTCACTGTGCCCGCAGAAGAAGTTGCTAATGATTCTCTCGATCGAATTAAGGACTATCTTGGGGGGAAGCACGCTGCTAGGGTGTAGATAGGAATGGATGAGAGGACGTGCTTGATAAGGATCATCTTGCCGCCCGGGGATAGCGTAGCATTATGCCATCCTTTTAGTTTTTTCCTGATGCGGTTGATCAGGTCCTCGAAAATACTAGCATTGGATTTCCCGTACACTAGGGGGCATCCAAGATAGTGGAGCGGCGAGTGTTTGATGGGGAAGGAGGTGGTGTTGGCGAGGATGTCCGCTTGCTCTCTCTTGATCTTGTGATAGGCGTAGATGACACTTTTATCTGGGTTGACCTTCTGGATGGAGCAACTGGCATACCTCTGGAGAGTATTGTGGACCGCCTCTACCAACCCGACGTCCCCGAATGAGAAAATGAGGATGTCATCGACAAAGGCTAGATGGTGATGATTGGACAGCCACTGGCGGTATGGTAGTGGTGGAAGTTAGTAGTGCAAGCCATTTTGTTAAGGTTCCTGCTCAGGGCATCCGCAGTGACGATGAAGATGGTGGATGACAGAGGGTCGCCTTGCCTAACCCCACAGCTCGATTTGAAGAAGCCATCTGCCTGGCCGTTGATCACTGTGGAGAACCAGGAGTTGCTAATCGATCTCCACACGATGTTGGTCCAGGTTTCAGAGAATTCGAAGGCTCTGAAGACCCAGATCATGAATTGACAATCCAGTCTGTCATAAGCTTTTTCCATGTCTAATTTGATTGCAATATTGCTCTCTCTTGCCGAAAACTTCATACAGGTGATTAATTCTTGAGCTAACATAATGTTATCCTGGATGTTCCTGCCGCGAACGAACCCGCTCTGCTCCTTATAGATGATCTTGGAAAGGAGACTAGACATGCGAGAGGCAACGATCTTGGATATAATCTTGATGGTGAAGGTACAAAGACTGATGGGTCAAAAATCGAGGAATGTCTCTGGGTTATCTTTCTTCAGAATGAGGATCAGGTTGGTGCTCGAGATCGCTCTTGGGTACCTCGATCCTTGAAAGAAGGCAGTGACCGCTGCATGGATGTCTTCCTTAATGATGTCCCAGCAGGATCGAAAAAATACACCGGAAAACCCGTCCAGTCCTGGAGCACTGTACTGGTCGAGAGCCCAGACTGCTTCTTTCACCTCTAGCTCGGACGGGGGGAGTTCAAGCTGGATGTTGTCCCCCTCGGTTATAAGGTATGGAATTTCCTCCAGGAAGGTCCGGTCCCTGGTAATCGTCTCCTTGGTGAATAGGTTGGAGTAGTACTCCATCGCCGCCGATTGGATACTCTTATGATCTTTGATAATATTCCCATTGTTGTCAACAATTTGGTACAGAGTGAGTTTCTGCCTGCGACCAATGACGCAGGCATGAAAGTAGCTCGAGTTTTTGTCGCCCTCACTTGAAGAACAAATAGGCAACTCTAGAGGGAGGTGAATAGAGTTTATGACAATAATATCCAATTAAAAAATTAAACTCTTTCACCAATAGAAAATAATCAGAGTAAATGCGGAAATAGTAAAGAGCAAGAAAGCATACGCAAACACAGCCGATTTTAACCTGGTTTCCCTCGTGGAGGACTAGTCCAGACCTGAGAACTCTAGCTCAGGATTAAAGCCACTATTTGTGAAATAGAAGTTACACCCCGTGCCTTTTCTTCAGAAGAGCACGTCAACTTCTTACAGAGATCGCAGTGGCGATGCTTGGAATTTTCCAAGCGACTTCTTGAACTCTTGCACAAACTCCTAACTGAAAAGTACTGAGCACTTTGAGGCTTAGGGAGCTTGTGGCTAGTAGATGAGAAGGGTATGGCTTGTATAAGGCTTTAGAGAGAAGAGAAGATTGGATGAATGAAAATGAAAGAATTCATGGCCTATTTATAGGATACCATACAGGCAGAATTTGGCCAGAATTCTGGTTGGAATATTCAAAAATTTGGCCGTTGGATAACTTGCATCCAGCCAACCCTAAAAATGAGGGTCCTGGAATTTAGGAGGCAGAGTTCGGCCCGAACTCTGTCTCCAGAGCACAGAATAGATCAAATTGGCCAATGGGCTATTTGGATGTTTGGTGGGGCTTTTGGTTTTGAGGTATAGGTATAGTCTAAGTCTCAAAATGCTCAGCATAGCTCAGTTTACATAAATCTAGACTCAAATAAAGTGTAAAATACAGACTCAAATAAAGAAGCATTGCAGGTGCGAGCTGTCGTCTGGCTTGTATCGAATTCAGTCTTCATGTGTCGTATTAAAATATTTCAAGTATCATGTTGTCAATTGTATCAATATATGGTTGACTGTGATTTTGTGTCAACAATCTCTCCCTTATTGATAAGTGATAAAATGATATTTGTATATTCAATATTCATACCCGGACACATTAAAAAAACAGTAGCGTAGCTCCCCCGTAATAAGTGCAGAGCTAGCAATAGCTCCCCCGTAAACATTGCATGTTGTCCTGATAACAATATCCTTTTCCCAAAGCACAGATACACAATGCCAAAAAAATGATATGATAATATAATATAAATATATCAAAATATTTCTCCCGCTTTTGTCAGTTATCAAACAACCAGAATAATGAATGGCAAGCACACCAAAAATAATAATGATAAACTGCATAAAACTGAGAAACTGCAGAATAAAATGTCTCCAAGAGTCATATAATGAGTTCTAATACAACCAAAGTACAGAAATAAAAATAACTACATCAACTAAAAATGTATAAAAGCATAAACTACGATCCTCAGCAGCAGCAGCAAAGAGAAATCCATATCCATCATCGAGCTCGTAAAGGCCCAGCATCGTCGGATGGATCAGTGAAGGAACGACGAGGGTCCACGAAGGTCGCATCCGGATCCCGGTAACGGATAACCTAAGGGTCATCGATACGGTATCCATCGCGAGCAGGGTCCCGCTCCATGGGAATAGGCATAGAAGGATGCCGGGATATAGAGTACCAAATATCGTGTAGTGAGTTGCTAATGGCACTCATCTGCAAAGTAGTTAGGTAGTTAAGCTGAGTCCAGCGATCATCCTCTAAGGTGAATCGATCGCGGAGCATAGTCTGGAGTGACTCAAGAGTAGCAGGAGGAGGAGGAGGATCCTGTCCAAGAGGAGGGGCGTCGGGCTGATCGTTAGAGTGCTCGGACACAACAGGTGAGTCCAACTGCTGCCCGAAGCCGCCGTGCCTTAAAGAGGAAGGCAGGGGCAGGTAGGAACTGGCACTCATCAAGAGGTACACGAAAGCACGAAAGAGCATAGGAAGATAAAGAGCATAAACCAAGGATCTTGGTTTCTTCCTAGCATTAATCATCCAGTCCATCATGGTACGTAGAAGATTAAAAGGAACATGAAAATGGAGGTGATACAAACAGAAATTTCAAAGTATGTAACCTCATCGGTCGATCCTGCTTTGGGCAGAATCGTGTTAAAGACGATCCGATGAAGTTCATAAAAGTAAGGATTGAGAAACTTAGCGAGAAGCTTACGAGGACGTGTGTTAGGGGTACACAAGTCGTCCTTAAAGCTTTCTAGGGATGACCCATCGGGAAATAGAAACTTTCGAGCTTCAACAAGTTTTTCCCATAAGTTTGGCTCCGGGAGTTCAAGGTGTTCGGCCAAGTCGAAATCATCAAAAGAGATATCAATGCCCGCAACCCGTGAAAATATATGTGTATCATTGTGAGTAAGGTTGCAGTAAAATATTTGAATGGCATTGAGATATATAATCGAATTGGTAGTGACAAGTTTATCAAGACAAAGATCATAAAAAAGTGAATCATATAGAGAAAAGATAGTAAAATTTATAGGGTGACCCGCTGTTAGAGTTCCTTCCCTCGAACCCAAACTGAGGGGGAGATTTCAGTCCTGTCGCCATGAGATCTTCTGCAAATTTGAGAATTTGAAGAAGAAAGAGAGAAATTGGGAGGGAAATTGAGTTGTAATAGTATTGAAATTGGGGATCTAGAAAGAGCTACAAGTAACTATAAATTAAGAGGCTAAAGTTTGCAAATCACAGCTACCTATTCCTCTCTCGATCTGGGTATTTATAAGCTATACCCGGATCTGTTATAGCAATGGACTGATACCATAGTGTATCAGTTAGTTATTTACAGTTAACACCCTTTTGCAGAGCTGGCAATAGAGGGTGACTGGATTACTACTTATGATGCACTTCCCTGAGCTGGCAACAAGCTGGCAATGATGATAATGCATCCTTCCCTGAGCTGGCAACAAGCTGGCAATGATGACAATGCATCCTACAGGTTGGATTGTAACAATACTCCCTCCATCAATTTGACCTTGTCTCAAGGTCAAAATGAGGGAAGGTCTTGATGAATTCTTCATAAGGCATCCAAGTGGCCTCCTCTGCAAGGCCATCCTTCCAGTGGATCAACAAATCCACTGCAGCTTGATTTTTCCTCTGAATAAGTCTTCTCTCCAGGATCCAGTGAGGTTCGAGAATGAGTTCTTCCCTCTGTGTAGGTATGCCAGTTTGAACTTCAGTGTGGTGCCCGATTTTCTTCTTAAGCTGGGACACATGGAATACAGGGTGTATAAGTGCTCCTTCTGGCAATTTGAGTTTATAAGCCACTTGTCCCACTCTCGACATAACTTGGTAAGGCCCATAGTATTTAGGAGACAATTTTTGGGGTCTCCTATGAGCTATAGTAATTTGCCTGTAGGGTTGTACTCTCAAGTACACCCAGTCACCTTCCTGGAACTCCCTGTCAGTCCTGTGCATATCTGCCATCTTCTTCATACTGTCTTGAGACAGAGTCAGGTTATCCTTCAGAATTTGTAATGCATTGTCCCTAGACATAAGTTCCTCTGCTACTGTTCTATCAGTGATGATGTCTGGGGCATAAGTGAGAATGTGAGGAGGTTTTCTGCCATAAACAACTTCAAAAGGAGTGACCTTAGTGGCAGTATGCCAATTGGTATTAAACCAAAATTCTGCCCAAGAGAGATGTTTGCTCCATTCTTTAGGCTTATGGCTGCAGAAGCATCTTAAGTATCCTTCTATACACCTGTTTGTGACCTCTGTCTGACCATCAGACTGGGGATGGTAAGCAGTGCTATATTGGAGTTTGGCACCCTGTAATTTAAAGAAGTGTTGCCAGAACTGACTAGTAAACACAGGGTCCCTGTCTGAAACTATTGACTTAGGCATCCCATGCAATTTGAAAACCCCATCAACAAATACCTGAGCTACCATATTAGCAGTGTAAGGGTGTGTTAATGCAAAGAGATGGATGTATTTAGAAAGTCTATCTACCACTACCATAATGGTTGTCTTGTGATGGCTAAGTGGTAACCCTTCTATAAAATCCATAGAAATATCCTCCCAAATATTTGTAGGAATAGGAAGGGGTTGCAGTAGACCTGCAGGGGAGGTTGTCTCACCTTTGTTCTGCTGACAAATGTCACATGCCCTCACATAATATTTAACTGCTTTCTTCATACCTGGCCAATAGCATACTCTTTTAAGTCTTTGGAGTGTTTTGAGAGTACCTGAATGTCCTGCTTGCAACATATCATGATGTTCTTTTAACATAACCCCCACAAAATGGGAATTAGGATCTATCAACAGCCTGCCCTTGTAATACAGTAAGTTGTCAACCATAATGTACTTTGTATTGTTTAGTAACCCTTGTTCCCATTTTTTTTCATGCTGGCATAGTAATCAGACTGCTCCATTTGGCTTTTGAATAATTTGAGCCAATCTGCCTGTACAACAGTCACTGCATTCAGGTTGGCATCCTCCTTCCTAGATAGACTATCAGCTGCCTGATTCTCTCTACCTTTCTTGTACTCAACCTGGTAATGGAAACCATATAATTTTAGAATCCACTTATACTGTGCATCAGTGTACACCCTCTGCTCCAACATATACTTCAAAGGTTTGTGGTCAGTTCTAAAAGTGAATTGTCTTCCCCACAGATACTGACTCCATTTTTTGACTGACAGGAGAATGGCTAACATTTCTTTTTCATAAGTGGAGAGTGACTTAGCTCTGCCCTTCAAATGTTGGCTCAGATAAGCTATAGGCCTCCCTTTCTGCATTAATACAGCTCCAATACCCCCATCAGATGCATCACATTCCAGAACAAAATCTTCCTGAAAATTAGGCATAGCTAGAACAGGTGGCTGAGTGAGTGCTTCCTTCAACAGTTCAAAAGATTCTTGTGCTTGTTGTCCCCAACTGAAAGAGTTTTTCTTGAGTAAGGAAGTCAATGGTCCTGCCAATATTCCATACCCTTGTATAAATCTTCTATAGTACCCTGTGCGACCAAGGAATCCTCTTAATTGTTTGACAGTTGTAGGGGCTGGCCACTCTAGTATTGATTTGATTTTGTCCTGGTCCACTTCTATTCCCCTGCTGGAAATAATATGGCCCAAGTACCCTACCTGTTCTTGAGCAAAGAAACATTTGCTTCTTTTGATCTTTAGTTGATGAGCTTCCAACTGCTTAAAGACTTGTTCCAGATGGATATAATGGGTCTCAAGGCTGGGACTGTAAACTAGTATGTCATCAAAGAACACTAGTACAAACTTTCTCATATATTCTCTAAAGATGTCATTCATCATGGCTTGGAATGTGGATGGAGCATTAGTAAGCCCAAAAGGCATTACTAGGAACTCATAGTGCCCCTCATGAGTCCTAAAAGATGTCTTGTGTACATCCTCCTCCACCATTCTTACTTGGTGATACCCAGCCCTTAAGTCCAGCTTAGAAAAATATTTAGCCCCATGCAACTCATTAAAAAGTTCCTCAATGAAAGGTATAGGAAATTTATCTTTGATGGTAATTTGATTTAGTGATCTGTAATCAATGCACATCCTCCAGGAACCATCAGATTTCTTCACTAAAATCACAGGTGATGAATAAGAGCTATTGCTGTGTCTAATAATGCCAGAAGATAACATCTCTTGAATCTGCCTCTCTATTTCATTTTTGTGCAGAAATGGATGTTTATAAGGCCTGCAACAAACAAGGAGAGCATCAGGAATAAGAGGTACCTTATGATCATAAGATCTTTGGGGAGGTAATCCTTTTGGCTCTTCAAACAGGTGCTGATACTTCTTTAACATGTAATGGAGCTCTTCATCTTGTTCTTCTTTGTCTTTGGAATTCACTGGATCTTCTTGCAGGTAGCATAGTTGAATGAGGAACATTTGTGCTTTCTGTCTCAACTCTTTGTTATTTGTTTCCTGGAGTTGCTGACAGTTAGGTATGAGACCTTGCAGCTGATGTTCAACTCCTTGCAGTGCAAATTTCATGGTAAATTCCTGGAAATTCCAATTGATGTTTCCCAATGTACGTAACCAGCTTGCACCTAGCACAATTTGACATCCTGTGAGAGGTAATAGCAACAGATCAGCTTCAATTTTGGTGCCCTAGCACTCCATCACTACCCCTTTACAAATTCCTTTACTGGTAAGCCTGTCTCCATTTGCAACCATGACTTCAAATGATTGATTCTCAGTCAATATAAGACCCAACCTCTCACTAAATATTGTGTCAATAAAATTGTGTGTGGACCCTGAGTCCACTAGAATCATGACTGGCTTGTTCTTCACAGTCCCCATGAGCTTCATAGTAGAGGGTTGTGTCATGCCTGACAGAGCCTGTAATGATATTTCAAATAAACTTTGTGTAGGGTCAGTATAGCAGTCTGATTTCCCTGGTGAAGGAACATCAGTTTGAAACTCCTCTTGCTCTTCATCAGCCACTAACATAAACAATCTTTTCTCCTTACACCTATGGCCTTTTACCCACTTTTCATCACACATGAAACAAAGACCCAGGTTCTTTCTTCTCATCAATTCATTAGGAGAGATTGTAGCAGAGTGGGGTTTGGCAGTAGTAACAGGCTTCATATCCCCTTTTTGCTGTGCAGTATACTTTGTATTCTCAGTACTGTTAGTTGAGCCTCCTAAATTGCTTTTGTTATAATAAGCATTGGGCCTATAACATCCTTTGATAGCTAAAAGTTTGGCTTCAAACAACTTGGCAGCCTGCATTGCAGTTGATAGATTCACAGGACTTGCTACCAAGACTTCATACCTCACCTCATCCTTGAGTCCTCCCACATAATTACTAATCAAACACTGTTCAGGTAGCCATTGTACTCTCTGTAGTATCTTCTAAAATTGCATGGTATATTCCTGAACAGTCCCTTCTTGCTTCAATATTTTTAGCTCAATTATGTGGTCTGTTAGCTGAGAAGGACCATACTGCATCCTGATGGCTTGGCAAAACTCTCCCCAAGTCATAATTCCTCCTTTAGTCTTCATTACCCAATCATACCAGTAAGCTGCTGCATCTTTCAATTGCACAGAACAGACTCTAATCTTGTCATATTCTGGGACAGCATAGTAAGTGAAATAATGGTGGACTCTCAACAACCAAGCTTCAACATCCCCTTCTCCACTAAATTCAGGCAATTTAAGTCTGAGATTGGGTTGTCCTCCTCCATGTCCAGCATTGAACTGTCCTGTTGGCACTCCTACTGGAGTGGGATTGATGATTGCAGGACTTTGAGTGGGCTGCAACACATGTCCTATGTTTCCTCTGGAATTTTGATTGTTCATATGTGGATTATAAGGAGTACACTCATATTGAGTCACTGGTGCATTAAATTCCATATTACTGCTGACAACTTGTGAAAAATTGGGATTACTTGCAAAAGAAGTCACTGTAGGAAACATTTGGGGAGCTGGTGTGTTCATCGGTAGTGACATGACCAAAGAAATTGGGGTCATTCCCACCCTTGAATTTCCCAGTTCTTCAATCAACAGCTCAAAACGATGCCCTAACAAATCGAATTTGTTACTGAGAGTGTGCACCGTACCTTCGAGTGAAAGGATCCGTTCCTCTGCCATGGGACTTCGTCGGGCATCAACCATCTCTGGCCGGGAGAATTGGCTGCTCGATCATTGCTCATCACTCGCCTCCGCCACTGGATCCAGTGGCTCTGATACCAAATTGTTAGAGTTCCTTCCCTGGAACCCAAACTGAGGGGGAGATTTCAGTCTTGTCGCCATGAGATCTCCTGCAAATTTGAGAATTGGAAGAAGAAAGAGAGAAATTGGGAGGGAAATTGAGTTGTAATAGTATTGAAATCGGGGATCTAGAAAGAGCTACAAGTAACTATGAATTAAGAGGCTAAAGTTTGCAAATCACAGCTACCTATTCCTCTCTCGATCTGGGTATTTATAAGCTATACCCGGATCTGTTACAGCAATGGACTGATACTATAGTGTATTAGTTAGTTATTTACAGTTAACACCCTTTTGCAGAGCTGGCAATAGAGGGTGACTGGATTACTACTTATGATGCACTTCCCTGAGCTGGCAACAAGCTGGCAATGATGACAATGCATCCTTCCCTGAGCTGGCAACAAGCTGGCAATGATGACAATGCATCCTACAGGTTGGATTGTAACACCCGCATACACCGGACGTGACCGAAAATCACTAAACCATTCATTGGAAACATCAAGTTATACAAATATCCGGTCATCATACGTGTTGGGGTCGAGTGGACGAGGTGGGTTGAATAACGGGTGAATGGGTTGTTGATTGGGTTGTTCAACGGGTGGTTCAACACGAGAAGGAGCATTCGAAGAGGATGCACCCTCGGTTCGAAGTCTCTTCCCCCTATTGAACAACTTGGGAGCCATGAAATAATAAAGAAAATTGAGGAATTGTAGATGGAGAGAAGTGTGGAAATATACCACAATTTGATGATGAAAGATGAAGGAGAATGGTGAGAGAATCCTTCTCCTTGAGTTTTGAGAAGGAATATGCTCTAGGAAGGAAGAACTAACGTTAGGGTTTGGAGAAAAATAGTTTGGAGAAGTTTGGAAGGTGGCAATGGAGGAGAGAGAAGAGGGGAACCCGGTTTTTAGTGTAGGGGTTTGAATGGTCGGAGCAAATGTGGACCAATGGATCACAATCTGATCAGCGGCTGAGGCTGCTTTCGGTTCTGGAACAGCCAGACCGAATTCGGCCCGAACTCTGGGTAAGGCAGAGTTCGGCCCGAATTCTGGTTTATGGTACCAGAACAGAAATCAGGCTAGAGAAGTAATTTGATCAAGTAAGAGAGAAAAAAAAATAAGTAGATGAAAAAAATATAAAAAGTAGACCATGTAATATACAAAGATATATACACGGACGCAAGATATAAAAAAAAAGAAAACCAAGTAGCGAACAGAAAAAAATGTAACGCTGAATCAAAGTGAAGTTTGAAATTTTAAATTTTTGCATGTGATAAATAAAAGTAGACCATGTAATAAACAAGGAAATATGCCACAATTCAATATTTTAAAGCTGCCATGGGGTAGCTGCAGGGGCCGGATCCCAGCTAGCGGTAGTCCTGAGGACTAGTGCACCGTATCGCTTAGGCTTTTACGCCTTGTTGTCAGAAGGACCCTTTCGGCTTGTACCCATAGTAAGTTCATCATAAATAATCAAGACATAATCGATATTTACGCAGGTTACTTTAATGAATAACAGCTTCATCCAAAATTCCTAGTTTACGACAAAGAAAGTTAAAACGCTCTTCGGATAGAGGTTTGGTAACGAAATCTGCTAGCTGATGATCAGTGTCAATAAATTCTAAGTTAATAGTGCCATTTTGCTGATGATCACGCAAAAAGTGATAACGTATTTCAATGTGCTTCGTGCGTGAGTGACATATGGGGTTCTTAGTAAGATTTATAGCACTAGTGTTGTCACAAAATATAGGAATGTGCATAAACGATAAGTTATAGTCTTCAAGGGTTTGTTTCATCCACAGAATTTGTGCACAACAACGACCAGCTGCAATATATTCAGCTTTTGTTGTGGATAGTACGACAGAATTCTGCTTCTTGCTAAACCAAGAGACTAGAGACTTTCCTAAAAAATGACACGTGCCCCTCTTACTTTTACGGTCGACCTTGCATCCGGCGAAATCAGCATCAGAGTAACCAATGAGGTCAAATGATATTGACTTGGGATACCATAGCCCCACTGTAACCATACCCTTAAGGTATCGAAAGATACGCTTAACAGCAGTCATGTGTGATTCCTTAGGATTAGCTTGATATCTAGCACACAGGCAAACGCTAAACATAATATCAGGGCGACTAGCAGTTAAATAAAGTAGACTGCCTATCATACCTCGATACTTACGTTGATCCACAGGTTTGTCGCTTTCATCTGGTTCTAGTTTAGTTGTAGTAGCCATTGGAGTGATGATTGGTTTGACGTTGTCAAGGTCGAATTTCTTCAGCATGTCCTTTGTATACTTTGACTGTCAGATGAAAGTTCCATTTGACATTTGTTTGACTTGCAGGCCAAGAAAGTAATTGAGCTCCCTCATCACGCTCATGTCAAACTCGGTCTGCATACACTTGGCAAAATCTTAACAGAGGGTTTCATCAGTAGAACCAAATATAATACCATCCACGTAAATTTGTACTAAGAGAATAGTGTCTTTGAAAGATTTTATAAAAAGTGTAGTGTCAACTTTCCCTTTAGAAAAACCTTTTTCAAGCAAGAAATTGCTTAGCGTTCATACCAAGCTCTAGGGGCTTGTTTGAGGCCATATAGCACTTTTTTGAGCTTGAAAACATGGTCGAGAAATTTATGATTTTTAAAACCAGGGGGTTGTTTTACAAAAACTTCCTCCTTAATAAATCTATTCAAGAAAGCACTTTTAACATTCATTTGAAACAATTTGAAATTTTGAAAGTTAGCAAATGCGCAAAGCATCCGTATGGATTCTAATCTCGCAACAGGAGCATACGTCTGATCGTAGTCGATACCTTCCTCTTGGTTGTATCCTTGAGCTACTAGACGAGCTTTGTTGCGTGTAACTGAACCATCTTCATTTACTTTGTTTCGAAAAACCCATTTAGTACAATAATCGAGTCATTTACTGGCCTAGGAACAAGTTCCCAAACTTGGCTCCTCTCGAATTGGTTGAGTTCTTCTTGCATGGCAGAAATCCAAAATTCATCCTTAAAAGCTTCTACAATGTTTTTCGGCTCAATTTGTGAAATGAAGGCAGTACTAGCAATGAAGTCTCTTATTGATGATCTAGTACTTACTCCACGTGAAACATCACCTATAACCAAATTTTCTGGATGTGACGGCTTGAAAGAAAATTTCTTTGGCAAGCCCTCCAGAGAATTGGTTTCAGTGGTTGTGTTCTTTGAAGTAGAAGTTGATGGCTCAACATCATCATGAAGAGTAGCTGCTGCACTGTTATCCTCATCGAAAGTCATATTTGTAGACTCTTCCACAATTAATGAGCATTTGTTGAACACTCTATATCCCTTGTTCTTGGCAGCATAGCCAAGGAAAATACCATCGTCAGCTTTGGCATCAAATTTGCCTAATTGTCTTTGGTGTTAAGGATAAAACATCGACACCCAAAAACTCAAAAATATAAAACGTTTGGAGTTCTTCCAAACCAAAGCTCATAGGGTGTTTTCTTCGTAATAGGATGAATAAGTACCCTATTTAAAATATGGCACGATGTACTGACAGCTTCAGCCCAAAAATATTTCGGAAGAGAGAATTTATTTAACATGACTCTACCATATCGCCAAGAGTCCTATTCATTCGCTCCACAACACCATTTTGTTGAGGAGTTCTTGGACAAGAAAACTCATGATTAAAACCATTTAAATCACAAAACTTTTCAAAATCACTATTTTCGAATTCGCCTCCATGATCACTTCGGATTCGAGTAATCATGTAGCCTTTTTCGTTTTGAACCTTTTTAGCAAATATTTTGAAAACTGAAATGGCATCACTTTTAATTGTAAGAAAAAAAACCCAAGTAAATCTAGAAAAGTCATCAACTATAACAAAAGCGTAGAGTTTTCCACATAGACTGGCTACTATACTAGGGCCAAATAAATCCATATGAAGTAATTGCAAAGGTCTAGTAGTACTTACAGAGTTTATGGAATGAAAAGAGGACTTGGTTGCCTTATTCAATTCACATTCGGCACATACTGTGTCCTTTTTGAATGTGATATCGGGCAAGCCTCTGACTAGCTTCTTGGTCGATAGCCTGGATATAGTGTCCATGTTGGCATGACCAAGACGCTGGTGCCACAGTAATCTTTTATCCTTGTGAGCATAGAGACATCTTCCTGTACTGTTAGTATCTCTAGATAGATAGAAAATATAAATATCATCCTCTCTTGTCCCTTCAAAAGCAATATCTCCTGTTGACCTATCATAAATAAAGCATTTATTTTGTCCAAAGTTAATATCAGACCTATGATCAGCAAGATGACTTATGCTGAGCAAGTTATGCTTTAACTCGGTCACTAGGTAGACATCCTTTATTACAGAAGGAGGAGGATGACCTATAGTACCATTACCAATGATATACCCTTTTAGGTTGTTGCCGAAGGATACATACCCTTCCCTCTTCATCGATAGTGATGCGAAAAGATTTACGTCTCCCGTCATATGTCACGAGCATCCACTATCGAGAATCCACTTACTCTTAGTTGAGGAGTGAAGGTCCACCTACATCAAGAGTAGATGTGACCTTTGGTACCCAAGTTCTTGAGGGTCCTGAAAAGTTAGTTTTCGGCAACCATGTATATATGTTTCTATCTACTAATCTCCTAACTCTATATTGTGGTGAAATGTGTCCATATAATCCACAATAAGTACAAATAGCATTCCTATTTATGTTAGGAGCATGGTGATGATGTCTATATGTAGAGTGATGTGGGGTAGCATGGTGATGATGTCAATATATAGAGTGATATGGAGTAGCATGGTGATGATGTCTATATGTAGAATGATGTGGAGTATGATGATGATGTCTATATCCATAAGCAGTATGATGGTGATTTTATTTTTGTGCAACATAGTGATGGTTGTATCTATGTGTAGCATGGTGATTCTGTGTCATATGAGAATTATTTGTACGTGCATGTGGTTTGTATACTTTATGAAAGTGGGTGTACATATAAGCATGATTACGTGCTGCAGGTGGATGACGTGGTTGACTAGAATGAGTAGTGTCATGTCTTGTGAGTGTCTCATGTGATTGGGTTTGAGGTTGAACAACCTGTTTTCCCAATCTAGTCTCTAACTTCTTAGAGACAGCCTGCAGTTCATTAATCTTAGTATTCAAACCATAAATCTTAGTGATAGAGATCTTGTGTCTATTCTTTTCTTCAGGGATCTCAGTATTGAGTGCTGTGATCTCTTGTGTTCACTTTTTTATACGTGCTTCGGCATCATGTAGGCTTAATTTAAGCTTAGACACCTCATTTGTGACTTCCGTGGTGAAGTGTCTCTACTATTATCAAGCAATGAAGAGAGTCTTTGAATCTCGACTTCATAACTTTTGATCTTTTCCTTGGCGTGTTTATATTTACCAATGACTTTCTTGTGGTCATTGAGTAAATCATTGAATGCTTCGCCAAGTTCATCAAACGTGAAATCATCGAGAGTTTCGCTAGTTACCTTGTCGGATGTAGCCATTAGACAACATTGGCGGTGTCTTGAGGAGAGTCCTTTTCTTCCTCGGAGTCACTAGCTTCGCTTTCATGCCAAATGCTTGTGTTGGCATATTTATTTGAGAAAGCTTTCTTGTATGGTTTCTCATATCGGTTGCTCTTTTTTGTGAATGGGCAGTCTTTTCGGACGTGTCCAGTCTTCTTGCAACCAAAGCATGTTGGCTCTTCTTTGTCATCTTCTTGTGGTTCCTTCTTTCTTCGATTGAAGCGAAGGAATTTTTTGAAGTTGCGGACAAGGAGAGCTTGATCTTCACCTTTCGAGTTGTCGTCATCCGTCTCTTCAGGATCAGCCCTTCGTCGGTGAGCTTTAAGGGCAATCTCCTTTGTCTTAGGAGAAGGCTCTTCGAAGTCTTTGAGGTCAAGCTCATGAGTCATCAGCTTTCCCATCAAAGTCTCCATGGACATAGTCGTGAGATTATTTCCTTCTATGATGGCTGTCACCTTAGGGTTCTAAATCTTTGGTAGCCCCCTAAGTATCTTACGGATCTTCTCGTGATTTGTATATTGTTTGCCGAGAGAAGACAAGGGGTTGATGATGTCGAGGAATCTTGTAATCATTTGTGTGATCGTCTCATTTGGCTTCATCTTGAAAGCCTTATATTTTTGAGTGAGACGACTTATTTTTGACTCCTTTACTTGAGCGGTTCCTTCATGCGTCACTTCTAGAAGTCTCCATACTTTGTGAGAGGTGGTGCATGTTGATACCCTGTTGAACTCATTCCTGTCTATAGCACAGAATAAAGCATTAATAGCGCTTGCGTCTAGACTTGCCTGTTTCTTCTCCTCGTCAGAATATTTGTCATGGGTTTTCTCAACGAGATCACCATTGACAACTATCCTGGCAGGCTTTTTGTAACCATCGGTGACAATGGTCCACAGGTCGAAGTCTAGCGACTTGAGATAAAAACTCATCCTTGTTTTCCAACAGGTGTAGTTAGTTCCATCAAATAGGGGAGGCCTATGAGTGGACTGCCCTTCACCGTGATTGGAAATCAAAGATTTTGTGGTTGCCATGGATCAGCTCTAGGATGTTAGTCCTTGTTGAGAGAACAGAGCTCTGATACCAATTGAAAAACAAATAGGCAACTCTAAAGGGGGTATGAATAGAGTTTATGACAATAATATCCAATTAAAAAAATAAACTCTTTAACCAACAGAAAATAATCAGAGTAAATACGGAAATAGTAAAGAGCAAGAAGGCATACACAAACACAGCCGATTTTAACCTGGTTTCCCTCGTGGAGGACTCGTCCAGGCCTGAGAACTCTAGCTCAGGATTAAATCTACTATTTGTGAAATAGTAATTACACCCCGTGCCTTTTCTTCAGAAGAGCACGTCAACTTCTTACAGAGATTGCAGTGGCGATGCTTGGAATTTTCCAAGCGACTCCTTAAACTCTTGCACAAACTCCTAACTGAAAAGTACTACGCACTTTGAGGCTTAGGGAGCTTGTGGCTAGTAGATGAGAAGGGTATGGCTTGTATAAGGCTTTAGAGAGAAGAGAAGAGAAGATTGGATGAATAAAAATAAAAGAATTCATGGCCTATTTATAGGATACCATACAGGCAGAATTCGGCCAGAATTCTGGTTGGAATATTCAAAAATTTGGCCGTTGGACAACTTGCATCCAGCCAACCCTAAAAATTAGGGTCCTGGAATTTAGGAGGCAGAGTTCGGCCCGAACTCTGTTTGGAGGCAGAGTTCGGCCCGAACTCTGTCTCCAGAGCACAGAATAGATCAAATGGGCCAATGGGATATTTGGATGTTTGGTGGAGATTTTGGTTTTGAGGTATAGGTATAGTCTAAGTCTCAAAATGCTCAGCACAGCTCAGTTTACATAAATCTAGACTCAAATAAAGTGTAAAATAGAGACTCAAATAAAGAAGCATTGTAGGTGCGAGCTGTCGTCTGGCTTGTATCGAATTCAGTCTTCATGTGTCGTATTGAAATATTACAAGTATCATGTTGTCAATTGTATCAATACATGGTTGAATGTGATTTTGTGTCAACATCACTGTCCTATTTGAGCCTAGCTTTTTGCTTCCAAAAATCAGTCTCCACCTTCAAGCAGAATTTGAGGATAGCCTTGGTGAGGTTGAGAGCTGTCCTAATTTATGGGGATCTATCATTCAAGAACCTGATTTCGGCCCAATTGACGTCATCATCGGCCTCGCGGATGGCCTGAAAAATGTTGCCAAATGCATGCTTGCTCTAGACCGCTAGGGCTTTCTTCGTAGCTTTGAGCTTGTTGGCCACCCGAATAAGCGGTTCGGCATCATCCGTGCTGGCCCAAGCTTCGGCGGCGATGCCTAAGAACTGGGGATGGTTGCTCCAGAAATTCAGGAAGTGAAAACTCTTTTTGTTCATGCTGGAGTTGCTGGTAATGCCCACTAGCAGGGGGCATGGTCGAACTCAGAGGCGTTGAGATGGGAAAGCTTGGAGGTCATCCCCATATCGTGCCATTGGGTATTCGTAAGAGCCCTTTCTAGGCGAGAATACTGGCGACGGTCTCCCTCCTGCATGTTGCACCAGGTGAAGGCGTTGCCGGTGAATGGAAGGGGGGAGAGGTGAGAGTTGAAGATAAAGTTGTTGAAATCTTGCTTGGCCGCAAGAGGGGGAGGGCGGCCGCCTGTCTTCTCATCTCTACAGGTGACAGCGTTAAAGTCCCCACAGCAAAGCTAAGGGAGATTGATGTAACGGAGATGGATGTCTAGGAGGTTATTCCAAAGATGTTTGCGCTCTGTGATGTCATAGCTGCCATGAACCGCGGACAAGATAGCGCACTTTGGTAATAACGGGTGTTCCATCTAGCAAGAGAGGGCTTGATAGGAGTCGTTAATAACTACGATTCTAACATCCTTCGAGCAGAGGATCCAAATGTTGTGTCTGCCAGCAATGGCCGTTGGAAATCCTAACTGCAGCTGAAGGGATTTTAGTCTCTTATAGGGGATTTTGGGTTCAAGAATGATCAACACGTCAATCTTGTGAGTTTTGTTAAGGCTGGTGATTCTTCTCTTGGTCGGTTTGTTCGCCATACCACGGACATTCCAGGAGAGGATGTTCAGCATTAGTGGAGATGGGGGGTGGGTGGTTAGCCCGCTTTGCTGCGGACCTGGTTCGGGTTGCCGGGGATTCTCCGTCTCTTTTCTGATCTGGTTTCCTGATTTTGGTAGAAGCCACTCCTGCCTTCAAGGTGGGTGAGCTGGAGGTAACTTCGACAGAGTGGTTGGTGGGAATGTCGTCGGTCGGTTCGATCAGCTCTTCTGTCGAATCCGAGACTGGTTTCTCAGGGCGGATGAGAATAGAGTCGTCCAGGTTGCCACACTGGTCTCCTTAATGGAGGTCAAATCCCGCGGCTAGGACCTGAAGACCTCTCTGAGCTTGATCTGGCCCTAGAATAGCGAGGGCTTATATGATGACGACTTCATGGGAGGGATGAGTCACGAAGAGTCCTTCCGAGGTGTATAGGTGGTCGTGGATAGCCTCCTATACGGCTGCCGGTTGGAGGTCTCTGACGACCACGGAGCCCGTCTAGGAAGCCGCCTTTAGGACCTTTAGTAGAAGCGATCTCTTGGGAGGGTTCTACCTCTTCTGTGTCGAGGACATTGAACTGATTGGAGAGGTTCAGAGTTGGCGGGTGGGAGGGGGTAACCGATCTGGCAGAGGGCAGGGACTCCGATCTGTCCGCTATGGTGCCTTGGCCTATTTTGCTGTCGCTGGATTGGAATCTAGTGTGGGAGTTCGGCAGCTGAAGCAGGGGAGATCGGGTGGGGCGAGTGGATCTTGCTCTCTGAGGTTAGGGTTGTTGGCCTAACCGGTTTCCTCTTGAGTTCAGGATCTAGACGGTAGCAATGCTTCGAGAAATGACTACGCAGATGGTAGTGGGAACAGAAGATGATGTGATTGTCGTAGATGATTTGCTGGGTGTGGGTCTGGTTGCCCAGTTCAATGAGGATGTGGTTGGGGGGCTCGGTCGAGAGATCGAGTTTAACACAGATCTTAGCGTAGTGAGCTTTGATTAGGTTGCTGGTTTCTGCGGCAGTGGCCACATAAGTCCCAAAGGAATTTGCTATACGCCTGAGGGCTGCTGGGACGAAGCATATGAGAGGGAGGTTGGGAAGGATCACCCATGCAGCAACCATCGCTGAGTCTTCCTTGGTGCTAAAGCTCGCTGACCATTTAATAATCTTCATGTGGTAGGAATCCACCCTGCTGGTGCCTTTGGACCACACCGTCCTGTGGTCGATATCGGAGGATAGGTGGAGAAGTATATGCTTAGGATCAAGGAGGCGACCCTGTATTCAGCAAATAGCCGCCAACTGGCAATAACCTCCTGGACTCTGGAGAGCTTGGGGCAGCCCGAGGAGAACTTGAGGACGAATGAGTGGGGGAAGGAAGTGGCTAGGGATTGGAGTTCCTGGTCGGAGAAAGGTACTGTTGGCGTAGGAGATAGGGACGAATACTCGACTTTGGGAAGGTGGACGTCAGGAAATAGGAGACCCTACTTGGCTGCCCTGTCTGGCCGAAGCTTGTCGGCATAGGGAGGAACCTGATGGCCCACCGAAGTCTGGATACCCTTAGCCTGTGCCGTGGAGGAGAGGGAGAGGGGAGATCACCGGCTTGGGGTCCCTCTCCCAAGACGAGATGAGAGCAAGGAGGTCGGCAGGGAGAGGGGGTCTAGACGGGATAGATGTGGAAATGGAGGAGGCCGACATCGCAGACGGGGCGCTGAGAACCACAGCGCTGCCACGCAGGCCAACCCCGGCAGGGGGTGGATGGCCAAAAGAGGACAGAGCCTCGGCAGAGGGGCCACCAACCGCGACCCCAGAAGGATGGATCCAAAAGGCGGCCACGCGGGCGGAGCCAAAAGCGCCGGCCGGGGAGAGAGCATATGCGCCCAAAGGAGTCCCTAGGGAAGCTGCGAATCTGGCTGAAAGGGGGGGTATGCGCCTACAGAAGGGAAGCCTTCGAAAGAGTATACGGATGCGGACGACGATCCACATGCGCCCACCTGAGGTGGATGGGACTGGAGGAGGCAGCATGCGCTCACGAGGGGGGGCAACATATACGTCCACCTGAGGCGGGTGGGACTGGAGGAGGGAGCATACGCCCACTAGGGGGGCAGCATATGCACCCACATTGTGGCGGCCATATGCGCCCAACGGCGAGGGGGCACATAGGAGCACGTCCCCCTGCCCCGGATCTCGAGTGGGAAACATAAAATTTGAAATCTGATGAAAGGGTTGGCCTCCGACTGCCGACCTTGAGACGGAATGCAGGGGAGCCTGGCAAAGGAACGCCGCCACCCCCGTGAGGGGAACAGCAGGGGCTCCTCCGCCCGGGGCCAGCCCAGAGGCCGCTGAGGCTCCGGAGACACCGGAGGCGACGGGTGCTAGGAGAGGATGGGGAGGCAGAGGGGGGCCGGAGAGGCCACAAGGGAGGCGGAGGAGTGGAAGGGAGGGGGTAGGGGAGAGAGGCCATCGCGGGATGGAGGGGCAGCTGGCGAAGGGGGGAATGGTGGCCGAGCATGGCTATGAGGTCGGGAGGGGGAGAACCAGGCGGTCCGCAGGGGGGAGCCGCCATGCGGAGGGTGAAGGAGAGGAGGAGGAGGAGGAGGAGGAGGAGGAGGAGGGGGAGGAGGGAGGGACAGAAGGGAAGGCCGGCCGCCGGCCTTGGCCGGGCCGGAGAAGGGGCCGAGGGAGCACCTGGAGAGTCCGGGGGAGCACCTGGAGAGAACATTTTTTCTACCCATCAGGAGAGTTGGGCCGGAGACCTTTCGCGACTTTCAACCCATCAGCCTCTGTACTTTCACCAACAAGATCATCTCCAAAATCATCGCCACCAGAATGGCAGGAATTCTCCCTAAAATTATTTCAGAAGTGCAAAGCGACTTTGTTAGGGAAAGGAACATCTAGGACAACATTATGCTGGCTTAAGAGTTAATCACTTGCATGAAGTTTCCAGCTAGAGGGGGCAACATCGCCATCAAAATTGACATGGAGAAAGCCTGTGACAGACTGGATTGGCAATTCATGATCTGGGTCTTCAGGGCTTTTGGATTCTCGAAAACTTGGACCAACACCGTGTGGAGATCCATCAGCAACTCGTGGTTTTCCACAGTTATCAACGGTCAATCTGATGGATTTTTCAAATCAAGTCGAGGTGTTAGACGGGGAGACCCCTATCAGCCACAGTCTTCATCATAGCCGCCGACGCTCTGAGCAGGAACCTTAATAACATGGTCAACACCCCGAATTTCTAGCACTATCACACTTCCAGTGATGTCCTATCGTTACACACCTGGCTTTCGCTGACGATTTACTCATCTTCTCAGCATGGGACGTTGGTGCGATGGAGGTTGTCCACAACACCTTGCAGCGGTACTCCAGATGTTCCGGGCAGAGGATCAATCCCTCCAAGAACGTCATCTACGCCCACCACAATATCAAAAGAGAGCACGCAATCAGCCTCTCGAACATCACATCCTTCTCTGTCGGCCATCCTTCCTTCAACTACCTTGGCTGCCCCTTGGGGTATGGTAGATCCAATGTCCGCATCTTCGAGAACTTGATCACAAAAGTCAGGAACAAACTCGCAGGGTGACATAATGCCACTTTAAGCCCAGGCGACAAAATAATCCTCATTAAACACGTGCTCACCTCCATCCTAACACATTGGCCGCGTGCTCCCCGCCCAAGAAGGTTATTCACTCCATCGAGCAGTTATTTTGTAACTTCCTTTGGGGGCACAGCAACGGGCAAGACAAGCACTACTGGGCTAGCTGGGACACCATGGCTCACCCAATAGAGGAAGGGGTCCTGGGTTTTACCAAACTCACTCACATCGCTAAAGCTTTCTCGATGAAATTATGGTGGAACATTCGTACAAGAAAGAACCTATGGACCGAGTTTATGAAGGCCAGGTACTTCAAGCACATCCACCCCTCAGAGGCCATTGCCAGCTGCGGATCCTCAGTGGCTTGGCGTCGTATCCTTATCGGACGCGACCTCGCCGAGCCAGCGATGAGAATCCATCTGGAGAGTGGGGAATCGGACCCCTTCCTGGAAAGATGGATTGCGGATAGCTTGATCCCCAGTATCACGGCGATCCCCAAAGACAGAAGAATCAAAGACTTATGGAGCTCCAGTACCAACGACTGGAACTGGAACAAGATTCGCGAATAGTCCGAAAATGGCACTATTGACAGAATCTGCACGCACGGATTGAGGCTCGGCTGTGAAGCCGATGCGCTGAGGTGGACGCTCGAGGCCTCCGGGGCATTTTTGGTAAGATCAGCGAGAATCGCTGCCCAAAGGATCGGGCAGCCGTACCACACTCTGGCCCGCTATTGGCATTTTTGCATTCCTAAGAAGTGGTCCTTCCTCAGGTGGAGACTCATTAAAAAGAAGATGCCCACTGACGAGATCCTTAACACGATTGGGATTAGCTTGGCTTCTGCCTGCTCTTGCTGCTCTGATCGTCAGATGGAGACCATCAACCACATCTTCTTTCAAGGGAACCTGCCAGACAAACTCTGGAGGACTCTTAACCAGCTCTACAATATAGTCCCGGGGGGCGGACGCTTCCACGACCTGGAGACCTCCTGGAGTTCGGCCTCCCACGGCCACCAGATCGTCGCAGCGGCTGCCACATGGGCAATTTGGAAGAATCGCAATAAGGCGAGATACGAAGGTCACCAATACTCCGCCGACCAGCTCATCAAGGAAGTCTTCCACCAGTGCCGTAAACGGAGCACCCTTTGCTCCCACACCCCGACAACATTCTGGTCGTCTATGCACCCCTAGATCTTCGTATTAGTGTGGTCTCCCCCCTCATTTTTCCTTTTATTAGTATACTTGTATAGGCTTTTGCTTTTGTGCCTTGTATACGTGGTCAGGCGTCGGCTTTTTGAGCCTGCTTAATAAAATGAGGGGTTTTCTTTTAAAAATATATATGTGTGTGTGTGTGTGTAAAGAGGGGGAGTACCTGCCCATGGGGGGGTTTGGCTGCCCCAACAGCAGCAATAATAGCAGCCACAGCAGCAATATAAGCAGCAGCAGCAGTTTTGGGGGCTGCAGTGTGCAGCCCCTTAGTCCCCAATACCCCCATGTTAGCCCCACTTCTACCCCCCTATATAACCCCCCATTTGTGAGCCTATGTATGGGTGTGTGTGTGAGTTGTTAGTGAGTGTGTTAGGGGATAGTTAGTAGTGAGTATTAGTTATAGTGTATCAAGGTATTGATATGTTAGTATCCTATATGTTAGGATATTGGTAGGATGCGTGTTAGATGTTTAGTTAAGGTATAGGTATGTTAGCTTTGTGTTAGATACTAGTTAGGATATTATGGTTGTTAGATATATATTAGTTTATGAGAGTTAGTTGGTTAGATAGATATTGGAGAGTATCTTTGTATCTTATGATACCAAGGTAGTACCTTAAGGTATATGCATATGTTAAGATATGTGATAAGATACATTAGATATGTTTGTTAGAGTGAGATAGTGGTTGGTAATAGTTAGATAGATAAGTATCTTGGTATCTTAGGATACCAAGAGTGGTATCCCAAGGTAAAAGTGATTTACCTTGGTATAGGCAAGGTAATAGAAATTACCTTGGTAAGGGTAAAGTCAAGGTATTGGACTCTAACCAAGGTATTGGTTTCGGGATACCATGTAGACCTAGATATAGGATGCCTTGGTAGGTAAATGTTAGGAATGGTATGTTTAGTCTAGTTTTGACCCCGTTGACCTAAAGTTGACTTTTTCACCAAAAGTTAACTATAAGTCAACTTTTAGCCTAGAATTAACTAGAACTTGACCAGAGTTGACCAGTTGACCAAAAGTCAATTGTGAGTCAACCAATAGTCTAAGTTGACCTAGATTGGACTAGAAGTTGACCATAGTTGATCAGTTGACCAAAAGTCAACTGTAAGTCAACCTTTGACCTAGTTTGACTTGGTTTGACTTCCTTTGACCTAGTTTGACTTGGTTTGACTTCCTTTAACCTAGTTTGACTTGGTTTGACTTCCTATGACCTAGTTTGACTTAGTTTGACCTAGATTTGCATATCATACACTAGAAAGCATGCCAAACACTATTAAACCCTATAACTCTTGTATATCTCATATTTAGGTCTGTGACTATCCTCTGAGCCTCGATTCCTATTGACTACTCAGGACCGCAGGCGAGTACATTCTCTGATAGTTTTTATTGTCATGATATCTGCTATATTTGATTCAGTTGTAGTGTCTTACTTGATTCCCGACACGATGGTACACGGACTAGTATACGTTGGATCTCGTCATGAGAGGTTATTCCCGGTTTACCTGGTATATGAGTACATTGTTCGATCTTGTTTCCTGTACTTGTATAGATACTGACTTAGGAGTGGGCTGGCCCCCTGCTCTTTAAATCTCGTGTCATGATGTGTCATGGTTGGATCGATTATACTACTCGGGGATGGGAATTTATTAGAGGTTATGTGATCATACCCCACTGGTTACTACTTGTATCATAGCTTTACCCTCGCCTCACATAGGGTAAAGCCTGACCTGATACTACTTGCACCATAGCTTTTCATTTTGGCCGGCCTGATCTCCAGGTTTACCTGCGCTTGTTCTTGCACCATAGTCGGTCAAATGGAAGAGCCTGATCTTGACCCAAGCCGATCACATTACGTTCTAATATCTCAAGGGACCGTTTATGTTTATATTATACATCAATTATCACTATACTGCTCTACATTTCCAGTATTTCATACCCTGACATGATATCCAGATTTACATATTCTGTTTATATTCTAGTATTGATATTTCATCTTGTATTTTATTATAACTGCCTCTTATAGAATTTGTCAATTTACATAGAACTGCTATTAGCGTTTGTACTTGCTCATATCCTGACAGGATAACTTTATTGTGTTTTACAGAGGATTCAGATACAGACTGCCTGACCTTCTACGGGTTTGGCGTCGATGCAGATTACCACTTGGATTTAGTGGAGCCGGTACCTTTAGAGGATGCACCACCGGTAAGGATCTAGACTAGTAGGTTTGACTGGACTGCGTTCCAGCTTATCATTTTGGCTTGTAGTATATTATTATTTTGGGATATGTACATTGTAATATACTCTCTACTTCTGGTTGGGACTCTGTGACTTGCATCTATTTCCAGTCTTCCTATTTCCATCATATCTTTATCTTTTCGTGCGTATCTTTCTTAGATTCATGTGATTGAGTTATATATATATATATATATATATATATATATATATATATATATATATATATATATATATATATATATATATATATATATATATATATGTTCCTCCGTGCGGAGATGACAGGTACATATATATATTGTTGATGTTAGATTTTATAGACGACCTATACAGCGTTCTACCGTCGACACTGCGACGTAGGCTGGACGTACCTACGTGCTCGTGCCCCTAAACAGGATGCGGGTCATGACACGTTTTTGTGGTAGCCCATGCAGGTCAATGTCACAACTAGTGCGATCTCGTAATGGTACTCGACTTAGTGTACTAATTACGAGCCTACAGCTAGGATATAGGTTCTAGGTTATGATAGGAGTTAACTCAGTCACATTTTAGGAAAATTTTTGATCTTTTGATTATCATGACAACTCTTCTTGCATTTCAATTTAATTGTTCTTCTATGATAATATCTTATCTTATACCATATTGATCTTTTGTTTGAATCTGTCTCCAGGATGACAATAACTCGAGCTCAGGCCGTTGGATCTGGTGCAGTACCGGAGAGGTCTGATCCATAGTGACCTATTTCTCTATATTCGAGTGTGGCAGACCAGGAGAATGCCCCTACTGTTTCTACCATCCAGGTGGCAAAGGCAAAAGCACCTGGAGGTCCTCTGCAGAAGGTTCAGGGGCCTAGTGTCATCGTACATAAGACTCTTCTGCCTATACCTGTACTGCCGGTAGACGCTACACAGATGTTTGTGCTTCTCCAGCAGATGATGGAGGCACAGCGAGCGCAGGCTGAGGCATCACAGCGTCAGACAGAGGCTTTGAGGCAGAGCATGGAGAATGCTCATCAGTTGGCTATGGCAGCAGTTGAGAAGGTGGCTGCGGTTCCAGTTCAGGACACTCCAGCCCAGGAGCTGAATCAGCAGCAGTCGAGGCCTAGTATAGTGCTGGACTTCAAGAAGATGGTTCAAGGGAACCAAAGGCATCCTTTACGCCGATGATTAGCTAAAGGACGTAGAGAGGAGCCTGGAGCTGACAGAGATCCCAAAGAGGTTGTGGGTATCAGCAGCGGTGAGCCAGTTCTTCGATATTACGTTAACCTGGTACCGCACAGACCCTCGTGCATCTGTTAGAGTGCTGAATTGGGAGAACTTTCGGAGGCTATTCAAGGAGAAGTTCTATCCTGATGTAGCTCTTAGCGCGCTGGAGGGCCAGTTTGCAGGACTGGTACAGAGGAACTCGTTTGTAGACGAGTATGCGACGGAGTTCTTTCACCTGAGCCGATTCGCTCTAGGGATGGTTCAGGATGAGGGAGAGAAGGCCCGCAAGTTCAGGAGGGGCCTGATTCACGCAGTTCGCTCTCGTACTTCTGGCATCACGATGCGACATTTGAGCAGATTTTGATGGATGCTCAGATAGTGGAGGAGGACTATGGACTGAGGCCCAAGAGGAGCGATGATGCTTTGGGAGCTAGTTCTAGTGCGGGGCTGGCCAAGCGTCCCCACATTCAGCAGAGGCCGTTCCAGCAGCCTCAGTTTCAGTAGCAGGGACAGAGGCAGGTTCCTTAGTATCTTACTATGGGAAGTCGGGGCACACCCGAGAGGCCTGTAGGAGGAGGTTGGGCGTTTGCCTATTCTACAGACCTTCCGACCATCAACTGAAGACTTGTCCTGTTCGTGCAGCCAAGGGAGGTCAGGACAGAGCACCACCTGCTAGAGCTCCAACTGGACCTGCAGTTCAGCCAAGGGGCCTGCCACTTCAGATACAGCAGCAGTATTTTGCCCAACATCATAGGGGAGCACCCTAGGACAGAGCGGTCGCACTAGCAGCAGAGGAGGCTGAGCCTGTAGTAGATTTCATAGCAGGTTCTGTTCTTCTCGATTTGTTTCCTGCATTAGCCTTATTTGACTCTGGTGCTACGTACAGTTTTGTGTCTGTATCTTTTGCTCTTAGGCACAATATTATTGCTGAATCCTTGGATAGGACTTGCAAGATTATGACTGGGGGAGGCATCATCCTAGTCAATAATGTTTGCAAGGGGCGGAGTGTTACACTGGGAGGCCATAAATTGAGTGCGTGTTTGCTCGTAATGCCACTTCCGAGCTATGATATAGTACTCGGTATGGATTGGTTGAGCAGACACCATGCTAGTATAGATTGCAGAGGAGGCAGGGTTTTATTTAGGCCGCCCGGAGAGCCAGAGTTTGAGTTCTCCAGGGGAGCAGCTGAGCCGGGAGATGGTTTCTGTGGAGCCTTGTTGGCGGGGCAGGATTTGCCACATCCATTGATAGCAAAGTTCTTAGATGTTTTCTCCGAAGAGTTGCTTGGGATGCTGTAACGCCCTAGTCCTAAAATACGTAGGACTAGGTACATCGACATGCCAGCTGTATACATACGAAGTATACTCCAATATATGGAAATCTCGTATGAATACATAAGCTGTAAAAATGCAGTAAACCAAGAGTAATCTAATCTCATCCCCAAATGAAGAATAAAATATATCATATAATCAACTGTAATAAGTCTTCGTATAATACGTTGGACGGAGACAAAGTCCACTACCAACTATCTCAAATAAAAGGGGTACAAGAAGGAATAGATGAAGTAACAAGACTAGCCAAGTGCAATCATCTTCGAAAGGATGGAGAAGATCACGGCCTCGACTAAAATACCTGCAACTATCACAGAAGCACACACCTGGAGAGATAACCAGGTCCTCAGAGGGACGTAACAAGATACAATAAATATGCCATATAAATACTGAATATAAATTATGCCACAAACAAAAGTAAGTGACAAGACAACAATAAGGTACTCTAACCATACTAAAGTGTACATACAGTTAAGAACAAAACTTTCGTCGTATGAGCCCTGGCTGTAAATGGGATCTGGTATAGTCCCCACTTGGGCACTAGTGACCACAGCGCATAACGTTCAAAGACGACAGTGGCAAACCTGAAAGGCTCAACATACCCGTATCTCCAGCGGAGCTTCCAGGTTATAAGGGAAGTGCAATCGAAGCCCATACGACAAGAAAATGTTCTCCCCACCCAATGTACCTATCATGTCGCATCCACGACCATGTAACACTACTAACCGTCAAGTCTTCTAATATACAACTATTGACAGTTAGACCTAACGCATGCGCACTGGGGATCAGCCAACACGCAAGGACCTCTAGATGCTACTCATCTCACACATCCTCGTGGTACAACTGTGTCAAGGTATATGCAATATACTACAAACGGTAGTCTCTTAACTCTAAGTCCATATGCAACCAAAGGATAATAACAAAGTACAGCTAATATCACAGAGCAGACAGTAAATCAAGAACTGTAAAAACTGGAAACAAATGAACAGTGATATGTGATAAAATATAAACTGAATATAAACAGTATAATGGCAAGGTATCTTGCCTGGTGGTACAAAATGGCAAGTCCAGAAAATCACAATGTCAACCAAGAAACGTCACAATCTCCAAATAACTCCGAACGCTGAAACAAATATCAAAAACGCACTCGGTGTAAAAGATATACCTAAGAAATGCCTGTCCAAAAGTTAAATTCTGGAACAGGGGCAAAATCGTAATTTCGGATCAAACGATGTCAGCCGTTGGACCTGCTTTGCACCGAAATGTGTGCCAAAACCTACGATCTCTAAAGTCGTCAAACTACATGTCTACAGATTTGTTTTAATGAGACGAACCCAACGGTATGTCCAATTTTCGATTCCGGTGGGCTGTGCACAAAATCGTCCGTTGAGTGGAATTGTGGGCCCGCCAAAATAGCGTCTCGATCAACGGTCTCAGAATCGGACCAAACTTGGCTCACAAGACCAGAAAAATATTTTGAGTCCAATGGCGCAAGTTTTATCGCGATATGATGAGTGTGCACAAAGTTGTGACTTAATTTGCAAAGGGTCGATACGGGGTATCTCGACGGATACGCACTGATTTCGTCGCGCACATGCAACGAAATCGGGTTCCATAAGTTTCCACATGTCGACAACATCCATACGCGCCTTTCGATTCGCATAGTGCGCTACCACGTCGCCCGGTTTGTCGAGGTGCACGCCGTATCGGGTGTTTTTCCACTTTTTGAAAACAAAATTTACAATTTTTTGTGAAACTTTAACAACGTGTAACTTTTTACACACTAAATGAAAAGTGAATCCAGAGGGTCCGTTACAATCTCGGTTATGTTGTCTTTGACTGTCTTCAATTAGTTTCTACAAAATCCTATTGTACAGAAAGAAAAGTGGCCGACAAGTTGGTGTTTTACAATAGTTTTTAATATTCCAGAAAAGTGGTTTTTCTCCTTCGCCTCGATTTTTCGAGCAAGTTGGATGGCCATGTCGAAATCCACCTTGGGGATCTCGAAGAGGGTCATGGGGGCTTTCTACATGAATTTACGGATCCAAAATCGGAGTAGAATTGACAGAGAAATTGATCGGGGAAGTGAGATACCTTAAAGTGGGAATCTGTTGTTTTATAGTTGTTGTTGTCGCCGTGATGATCGGGAGGCGGAGATGCTGTCGCTCCGGCGAGGCTGGCACGCACGCCGAGGAGTGGGAGGAGGATGGAGGAGAGAGGAATTTGATTAGGGTTTAGTTCATATATATATATATATGTATGTATATATATAAGGTTGGGGGGTCGCACTGGTCGCCTCGGGTCCCACGCTGACCGCCTCGGGAAGCTCCGCCTCGGGCCCCGCGTAGCCTTCCTCGGGCCGCACCCTCCCTTCGGGCTTAGCGCTGGGGTGCCGCGTGTCCCCTTCGGGCACAGTGGTTTTTTTTTTTTTTTGGCCCCTTTGGGCAGGCCCAGGCTCTGGGCCCTTTTGTTGTTGGTTCTGCTGCCCCTTTGGGGCGGCCCAGTTAGTGGGCATTTTGTGTTTCAGGTCCTGCTGCCCCTTAGGGGGCGGCCCAGTTCGTGGGCCCTTCGATAAAATTTCCCTTTTCCAAATATATATATATATATATATATATATATATATATATATATATATATATATATATATATATATATATATATATATAAGGTTGGGGGGGTTCGGCCAAAGGATGATGTTGCTTGCTAACAATCGGGGCGGCCAAGCATGCTGTGCTTGCTAACATATGTGGGGGCGTGCATAATAGCTGTTGTCTCTTGCTTTGGGTGGTCGGGTGGGGCCGACCACCCATTATCCCTTTTTTTTTAAACAAATCTTATATATATATATATATATATATATATATATATATATATATATATATATATATATATTTATATATATATATATATATATATATATATATATATATATATATATATATATATATATATATATATATATATCCATAAATACACCAAAAAATCTATTTAAAATCCAAATACCACTTAAAAGTCAACTATCCAATTATTTGATATATTTGAGCATATCTACATATATATATAAATTCAATCCTTAATAAATCAACTCAAAATAGTAATAATATTTAAATAGGAAAAACATGTTTATTAAATCTCCATAAAATAACTTTCAATAATAATAAATTAATAAAATCTTTCCAATGGGTGAACTTATACCGCACACCCTTATCCGGGTCCAAAAATTTGTACAAATATTGCACGATATTATTTAATAATAAAATACCAATAATAGTACGAATAATTAAATAATTAGAAATTGCACATAAAATTCTAAAGTAATTTAGAAAATATTTTTATATACATAAAATATGCCTACATGGCCACATTTGGTCACACTACATGCTTACATGGGCTTAAATTGGTTCGGGCCCAATTCGGGCTGAACTGGACAAACCGGGCCGTCTAAAAATCAATATATAAAATAATATTTAATTAAAATAATGTAAATAAGTCCATTCATCACTTGGCCTAGTTTTCCTAGTTTGGACATCACCATGGCTAGGCTTCCCCCGACATGACTGGTAGACTAGTCAAGGCACACAGCTACATCCTCCGTGCCAAAATTCATGGTAGTCTTGTGTTCCAAAATTCAACAATGGCTAAGGTCATTTCTAATGAAATAAAAATCATAATTTACATAAATAAAATTTTAAGTCTAATAATAAAAATAATAATAATAATAGGGGGTTTTACATCTTACCCAACTTACAAGAATTTTGTCCTCGAAATTTAGGATTAATAGGGTAGATAGGGTTGAGGGATAGACAATTAAATTTTGGAGGAGGCGATAAAACGGCGTTCAACACCACCATGCAATAGAAAATTGTGGAGTCGATATATACAAAAATATATCGTGGTTATGGAATTGAATAAGGATCTCTAGTGAAGGTAACAAAATTTTGAATATCCAATTTTTGAGAACAGTAAGGAATTGAGTAGACCAAAGAGTAAATTAGACATTTAGGAAATGTGATCCCTTAAGGGAGAACTGGATACTAATCGTCTTGGTCGAGGGTTTGATTAAGTGAACGATTAGAATCATTCTCGAGTGCTTAAGAATAATTGGGAGGGGACAATAACAATTCTAGGGTTGAATAAATGAGGAGTAGTTAAAGGCGAGGATATAGCCACATGAGTCGGTCGGTGGCTATCTACATTTGTGTATAATTAACCGATTGGGCAACCAAAGATGATACCTTGAGTCTATCTTAGCAAGTACAGTACCTTGTCTTTCCAAAATAAGTAAAAGACAAGAACAACAAAGGTTTCAAAGACGGTGTTATATATTGAGTACGAATTACGGGGTTCATAGACGGCAAAAATAATTCAAAAGAGAATTGCCAAGGTTATCGTGGATGAGACTCTAAGGCAAGTTTACTATGTCTCCATCCACGTAGAATAATACATGAAAAGCGAACCAAAGTGCAATAGGTTGATCAAACCATCATGCACCGGTTCTGATTAGACAATATGTTAGTGGGTGCACCCAATAAAATATGTCATGATCAAGCTTGATAACAAAATAAGCTTGCAAAACTGAAGCTACATTAGCAGCATGAGATAGTCAAAATATGAGCAAGGGAGGTACTGATGAAGAAAATTTTAAATAGTCCAAGATCTTTTAAAATCAAGGCTCGCCCGAAGTTTGGGCCTATACAGTTGTCTTGGTTGACTAGCTAAGTTAGGGTCCTTTGAAATTATAGTCTAAGCAAACTTATCAACATGGGTCCCAAGGACAAAGGCTTTGTTGGGCCGTGAGGTATTCTACCCAACTTACAAGAGTTAAGCTAGTAGCGTGATGGGACAATGGGTCAAGCAATTAAGATAAAGCACAAATTAAGCATTTAAGGAATTATGTAGAACAAAATCACATATCGGTCGAAAGAATTGAGTCGAGGTTGAGTCTCTAATTGAAGCCAGGAAGTATTTTGGTGTCATGGTAAAAATTATAGTTTGGCCATTTTCACCAGAAAGTCATATCAAGAAAATAGAGTGCAAGGAGACGTGTCTTAGTGGGACATGATATATCTACATGAAGGTGGGCTTATTTAGGTCTTACATATGAAATTTGTTGGAAGGAAAAGTCTAGTGTTGTGCTCCAAATATTCAAGTCACGGTAAGGAATGCCAAAATATCCAAAATAGAAAGTGGGAGTTCATGAGGTAAATAGTAATGCTCCAAAATAAAGGAGATCAAGTTAAAGCATGCAATTAATTAAAAATCCAGCAAAATAATTTAGGATCACAGTACAAGAGAGAGATAGCCTCTTAAATGAATACAGTTAAGGAACCATTACCTCATTATTCAAATTACAAATGGGTTAGAAGGTCGCAATTAAGAGATCTAGAATTGAAGAAAGGTCGAGTAAGTCGAGGTAGAAATACAGTCACATAGCTTGGTAGATGACTAACAACACTTGTGTACATACTACTATCATGGTCATGAGTGATATGGCAGTTTAGTATGGAATATTGTGGAATTCATCCATCTTATTTGGACTCTCTTGGTTGTCCACCATTAAAATTTTGCTCAAATTTTCTCCAAAAGTCTCTAAATAAAATTTTCAAAAATAACCACCCAAAATTTGTATTCACTGCAAGTCGTTCAATTTAATCATGACCAAAATTAAATCACTTTCATAAATCTCAAAGCAAACTTTATCATGTTACTACTAACATTTTCCAAAATTAACGTTTAAATTCAACTATTTAACTCAAGAGTTCATAATTTACGAATCCCTAAAAATTTCACAATCAATCAAAAATTTAACACTCTAAAATTTTCAAATAACTCATAATAAAACTCTTAGCATATTAAAAGCAATCTCAATTAAGCTCAATGCTCTCATCAATTTTAACTTCTATTCATGCTAAGTTATTCCAACAAAATCACAACATTTAAATGGTAACAACCTTTTATCAATCAAAATAACTTTCCATCACATCCTTCGAAATTCTCCCAAAATTTTAATATTAGCAATCCCTCATTAAACTAAATTTTTAAATAATCTTATCAGTCAAAATCTTTTTTTTTTTACCAAAAATCTAAATAGATTTGTAAATCCTCAATCATAGGACACCATTTAAAATAAAAATTTCTCAAAAATCGTTTTCATAACTTTCAAATATTTTAAGCCAAAATTTACCGTCATTACTTCCACATAAAATTCAAAATTTACTAAACACGAAAATCGCAAGTTGTACAACTCAAATTTAAATAATTCCTATGGCCATTTATAAAAGCTAAGATCATTTTTAAACCAAATTTATAACTGTTCAAAGGTGTATAACTATAATACAATAAATCATAAACATCAAAACTCGAAAATCAAATAAATTTTATATCTGTTCAAAGATGTATATCTATCACCCAAAACTCATAAATATCACAACTCGAAAAAACAAATCAATTTTATACTTGTGCAAAGATGTATAGCTATAACCCAATAAATCATAAATATCAAATCTCAAAAAAGCCAATCAATTTCTTAAATCAATGGTATAATGATTCTAGCTATATTTTTTTTCCTTCCTACAGTATCAATCCTATGGTGTTTACTATTTAGAAATCTCTAAATTAAAACTTCCCTTGGTAATATCCTACTTTACAAATTACTAATCATCAAATCACACTAAAAAAGCCTTTTAAACTCAATTAGAGTCTTGAATGTATTCCAATTGCCAATATAACTATTCTAGCCATATGTGTGACCTATGAGCATATACTAGTGTAGTCATCTTCCTAGTTGACACTAAGCACGAAAATAAGAATCAACGGTAGAAGGAATCAAGCAAGATGCAATTTAAGGAAGTCGAACGAGAGTTCGGAATTTGAAGCCAAGAGAAGAGGTCAAGCTGTATGGATGAGATTCCTAGATTCTAATCCTACGTTGCAGGCTCACATCGGTACAATAACGTAACCGAAGTGACAAACTCGACCTGCATGGGCCACCACAAAAACATGTAACGTCACAGTCCCAAAATACGTAGGACTAGATACATTGACATGCCAGCTGTATACATACGAAGTATACTCCAATATATGAAAACCTTGTATGAATACATAAGCTGTTAAATGCAGTAAACCAAAAGTAATCTAATCTCATCCAAAAATGAAGAATAAAAGATATCATATAATCAACTGTAATAAGTCTTCGTATAATAGGTTGGACGGAGACAAAGTCCACTACCAACTATCTCAAATAAAAGGGGTACAAAAAGGAATAGATGAAATAACAAGACTAGCCAAGTGCAATCATCTTCGAAAGGATGGAGAAGATCACGGCCTCGACTAAAATACCTGCAACTATCACAGAAGCACACACCTGGAGAGATAACGAGGTCCTCAGAGGGACGTAACAAGATACAATAAACATGCCATATAAATACTGAATATAAAATATGCCACAAACAAAAGTGACAAGACAACAATAAGGTACTCTAACCATACTAAAGTGTACATGCAGTTAAGAACAAACCTTTCGTCGCATGAGCCCTTGCTGTAAATGGGATCTGGTATAGTCCCCACTTGGGCACTAGTGACCACAGCACATGACGTTCAAAAACGACAGTGGCAAACCTGAGAGGCTCAACATACCCGTATCTCCAACGGAGCTTCCGGGTTACAAGGGAAGTGCAATCGAAGCCCATACGACAAAAAAATGTTCTCCCCATCCAATGTACCTATCATGTCGCATCCACGACCATGTAACACTACTAACCGTCAAGTCTTCTAATATACAACTATTGACAGTTAGACCTAACGCATGCGCACTTGGGATCAGCCAACACGCAAGGACCTCTAGAAGCTACTCATCTCATACATTCTCGTGGTATAACTATGTCAAGGTATATGCAATAAACTACAAACGGTAGTCTCTTAACTCTAAGTCCATATGCAACCAAAGGATAATAACAAAGTACAGCTAATATCACATAGCAGACAGTAAATCAAAAACTGTAAAAACTAGAAATAAATGAATAGTGATATGTAATAGAATGTAAACTGAATATAAATAGTATAATGGCAAGGTATCTTGCCTGGTGGTACAAAATGACAAGTCCTGGAAATCACAATATCAGCCAAGAAATGTCACAATCTCCAAATAACTCCGGACGCTGAAACAAACATCAAAAACGCACTCGGTGTAAAAGATATACCTAGAAAACGCCTGTCCAAAAGTTAAATTCTGGAACAGGGGCAAAATCGTAATTTTGGGTCAAAACGATATCCGCCGTTGGACCCGCTTTGCACCAAAATGTGCGCCAGAACCTACGGTCTCTAAAGTATTCAAACTACATGTCTATGGATTTTTTTTGATGAGACGAAGCCAACGGTATGTCCAATTTTGGATTCCGGTGGGCTGTGCACAAAATCGCCCGTTGAGTAGAATTGTGGGCCCGCCAAAATAGCGTCTCGATCAACGGTCTCAGAATCGGACCAAACTTGGCTCACAAGACCAGAAAAATATTTCGAGTCCAATGGCGCAAGTTTCATCGCGATATGATGAGTGTGCACAAAGTTGTGACTTAATTTGCAAAGGGTCGATACGGGATATCTCGACGGATAAGCACTGATTTCGTCGCGCACATGCAACAAAATTGGATTCCGTCAGTTCCCACATGTCGACAACATCCATACGCACCTTTCGATGTGTATAGTGTGCGATCACGTCACCCGGTTTGTCGGGGCGCACGCCGTTTCGGGTGTTTTTCCACTTTTTGAAAACAAAATTTATAATTTTTCGTGAAACTTTAACAACGTGTAACTTTTTACACACTAGATGAAAAGTGAATCCAGAGGCTGCGTTACAATCTCGGTTATGTTGTTTTTGACTGTCTTTAATTAGTTTCTACAAAATCCTATTGTACAGAAAGAAAAGTGGCCGACAAGTTGGTGTTTTACAATAGTTTTTAATATTCCAGAAAAGTGGTTTTTCTCCAACTTTGCCTCGATTTTTCGAGCAAGTTGGATGGCCATGTCAAAATCCACCTGGGGGATCTTGAAGAGGGTCATGGGGGCTTTCTACACGAATTTACGGATCGAAAATCGGAGTAGAATTGACAGAGAAATTGATCGGGGAAGTGGGATACCTTAAAGTGGGAATCTGTTGTTTTATTGTTGTTGTTGTTGTCGTCGTGACAATCGGGAGGCGGAGATGCTGTCGCTCCGACGAGGCTGGCACGTACGCCGAGGAGTGGGAGGAGGATGGAGGAGAGAGGAATTTGATTAAGGTTTAGTTCATATATATATATATTTTTTTTTTTTTTGCTGTCGCTCCGACGAGGCTGGCACGTACGCCGAGGAGTGGGAGGAGGATGGAGGAGAGAGGAATTTGATTAAGGTTTAGTTCATATATATATATATATATATATATATATATATATATATATATATATATATATATATATATATATATTTATATATATATATTTTTTTATATGTGTATGTATATATATATATATGTATATATGTATATATATATATATATATATATATATATATATATATATATATATATATATATATATATATATATATATATATAAGGTTGGGGGGGTTCGGCCAAAGGATGTTGTTGCTTGCTAACAATAGGGGCGGCCAAGCATGCTGTGCTTTCTAACATATGTGGGGGCGTGCATAATAGCTGTTGTCTCTTGCTTTGGGTGGTCGGTGGGGCCGACCACCCATTATCCCTTTTTTTTAAACAAATCTTATCTACATATATTTATATATCTATATATTTATATGTATATATCCATAAATACACCAAAAAATCTATTTTAAATCCAAATACCACTTAAAAGTCAACTATCTAATTATTTGATATATTTGAGCATATCTACATATATATATAAATTCAATCCTTAATAAATCAACTCAAAATAGTAATAATTTTTAAATAGAAAAAATATGTTTATTAAATCTCCACAAAATAACTTTCAATAATAATAAATTAATAAAATATTTCCAATGGGTGAACTTATACCGCACACCCTTATCCGGGTCCAAACATTTGTACAAATATTGCACGATATTATTTAATAATAAAATACCAATAATAGTACGAATAATTAAATAATTAGAAATTGCACATAAAATTCTAAAGTAATTTAGAAAATATTTTTATATACATAAAATATGCCTACATGGCCACATTTGGTCACACTACATGCTTACATGGGCTTAAATTGGTTCGGACCCAATTCGGGCTGAATTGGACAAACCGGGCCGTCTAAAAATCAATATATAAAATAATATTTAATTAAAATAATGTAAATAAGTCCATTCATCACTTGGCCTAGTTTTCCTAGTTTGGACCTCACCATGGCTAGGCTTCCTCCAGCATGACTGGTAGACTAGTCAAGGCACACTCTACATCCTCCGTGCCAAAATTCATGGTAGTCTTGTGTTCCAAAATTCAACAATGGCTAAGGTCATTTCTAATGAAATAAAAATCATAATTTGCATAAATAAAATTTTAAGTCTAATAAAATAATAATAATAAAGGGGTTTTACAGATGCCGCCAGACAGAGATATTGAGTTCTCTATAGACTTGGTGCCGGGTACTGAGCCTATCTCATAACACGTCTATTAGGGCAACAACAGCGAGTTGGCAGAGCTGAAGAAACAGGTCAACGAGCTGCAGGATAAGGGTTTCATCAGATCCAGTTCTTCACCTTGGGATGCACATGTTCTGTTTGTACCGAAGAAGGATGGTATGGTACACATATGTATCGATTACAGAGTGCTCAACAACCTCACTATCAAGACCAAGTACCCGTTGCCGAGGATTGACGACTTGTTCGATCAGTTGAGCGGCACGAAAGTGTTTTCGAAGATAGACTTGAGGTCCGGTTACCATCAGCTGAAGGTGAAGCAGGAGGACATTCCGAAGACAGCTTTTTGGACTCGGTACGGCCAGTACAAGTTCACTGTTATGCCATTTGGGTTGACCAACGCCCCAGCAGTGTTCATGAACTTGATGAACATGGTATTCCATCAATACCTTGATAGGTTCATGGTGGTCTTCATAGATGACATCTTGGTCTACTCGAAGACGCCGAAGGAGCATGAGGAGCACATGCGGATTGTGTTAAAGACCCTCAGGAAGGAGCAACTCTACAGAAAGTTGTCGAAGTGTGAGTTCTTCCTGGAGCAGCTAGAGTTCTTGGGTCATGTTGTGACCGAGCTTGAGATCTCAGTGGACCAAAAAAAGATTTCAGCAGTGGAGTCTTGGTCTATACCCAGTTCTATCATCGAGATTCGGAGCTTTCTGGGTCTAGCAGGCTATTACCGGAAGTTCATCCAGGACTTCTCTCGAATTGTAGAGCCGATGACTAGACTTACCAGGAAGGACGTGGAGTTCGTCTGGACTGAGGAGTGTCCGGATGCCTTCAATGAGCTGAAGAAGAGGTTGACCTCAGCTCCTATTTTGACGTTGCCTTCTGGGATTGGTGGTTTCACAATCTACAGTGACGCTTCTGGAAATGGCTTGGGTTGCGTTCTTCAGTAGCACGGAAAGGTGATTGCCTATGCATCTAGGCAGTTACGTCCTCATAAGAAGAACTACCCTACCCATGATCTGGAGTTGGCAGCTGTTATCTTTACCTTGAAGTTGTAGAAGTATTACTTGTACGGAGAGCGAGTTGAGATCTTCACGGATCACAAGAGCTTAAAATACGTGTTCACCCAGAAGGAGTTGAACATGCGACAGAGAGGGTGGCTTGAGCTGATGAAGGACTTCGATAGCTCATTGTAATACCATCCAGGGAAGGCCAATGTAGTTGTAGATGCCTTGAGCAGGTATCCAGTCGCTATGTATTTGACGGCATATCATCATCTTTTGGCCGATCTGGATAGTTTGGGTATCGAGGTGATTGTTCCGGGCATGGAGATTCAGATGTGGGGCTTACAGATTCAGTCTGAGTTGATGGACAGAGTCAGATCAGCACAGTATGATGATGTTGCCCTGAGGAGCGTTAGGGTGCAGGTATGGGCAGGGTTGCTCGACGATTTCTTTATAGCCGAAGATGGGTCGCTGAGGCACGGTGCTAGACTGTGCGTTTCGAGTAGAGAGCTTCAGGAGGAGGTTCTTCAGGAAGCACATCGTTCTCAGTACTCTATGCATCCTAGAGCCAACAAGATGTACAGAGACCTGAGAGAGCACGTATGGTGGTATGGCATGAAGCGAGAGGTAGCTCAGTTTGTATCTCGCTACTTGGTGTGTCAGCAGGTGAAAGCCGAGAGACAGAGGCCAGGTGGATTGCTACAGCCACTACCCATTGCAGAGTGGAAGTGGGAGCACATCACCATGGACTTTGTGTCTGGACTTTCACGATCTCCTGGAGGGAGAGACGCGATATGGGTCATCATTGATAGATTGACCAAATCGGTCCACTTCTTGCCTTTCAAAGTGGGTTTATCTACGGAGAAGCTGGCAGAGCGGTACGTACGTCAAATAGTCAGATTGTATGGAGTTTCGGTGAGCATAGTCTCGGAACGGGATAGTCGTTTTACTTCCCATTTTTGGAGGAGTTTGTATACTAGTTTGGGCACCCAGCTTAAATTCAATTCCACTTATCATCCCCAGACAGACGGACAGTCAGAGAGGACCATCTAGACTCTTGAGGATATGCTTTATACGTGTGTGCTAGACTTTGGAGGTTCTTAGGAAGATCATCTTCACCTGGTAGAGTTTTCTTACAACAACAGCTACCAGGCCAGTATAGAGATGTCACTATTTGAGGTTCTATACGGACGGAGATGTCGTACTCCTTTGTCATAGGACGATATCGGCGAGAGGATATTTCTTGGGCCGAAGATGGTAGTGGATACGGCCGAGAAGGTTAGACTGATTAGAGATAGACTTCGGGTGGCTCAGGATAGGTGGCGGTATTGGAACGATAGCCACCTGAGACCGTTAGAGTTCTAGGTTAGTTTCAGTTTCTTGTTGTGCTTGTTTGTGTTTGTTTGTTTAGTTTTGTGTGCTGAGTTTTGTTTTATGTCTAGGCTAGTTATATGGTGTTCCTGAAGATTTCCCCGATACGTGGCATGATTCGCTTTGGCCGGGGTGGGAAGCTTAGCCCACGCTACATCGGGCCTTTCACTATCCTTGAAAGGGTCGGTGCTGTAGCATATCGACTAGACTTGCCACCTATGTTCGATGGAGTGCACAACGTGTTTCATGTATCGCAGCTGAGACGGTACATGGAAGATCCTAGCCATGTATTGGATCATTCAGCGATCGAGGTGGGGCCTACTCTCAACTATCCGAAACATCCTGTGGAGATTCTGGATCGTTGGGAGAAGGTGCTCCGGAACCAGGTTATACCCTTGGTCCGTGTTGCATGGAGGCACCACTCCCCAGGTGGCTCTACCTGGGAGAGGGAGGATGACATGCGGGAGCGTTATCCTTATCTCTTCGAGCCTTGAGGTATTGTTTTGTTTGTTTCTTGCTTGTCTTTTCTGTACTAGTTCCCTCTAATTTCGAGGACAAAATTTTTTAGGAGGGTAGATTTGTCACCTCCAGTTTTCAAATTTAGGGTAATTTTGTCATTTTTCATAATCTAATATTTTTTTGAATATTTATGTATTAATATTGAATTTTGGGGTTTTGTTTGATCGAGTTTGAGTTTTGTCTCATTTCGACTTGTGTTAGTGACCCGGGTCAGTTTTGGACCCAATTGGACCCGACCAATTTGTCATGACCAAACCCATATATTTATATTTGACTAATCCAATTTGATTTTAGTGGGATTAGGGATTAGAATTAGATTTAGAACTTGGAATTATAAGTTTTCAAGTTACAATTTTGATCCCAACTCAAAACCACTCATTTCTTTGACTTAGAGGGCATTTGTGACTTTGCACAATGCCCCAAACCCCCCCTACATGTGTCCGACCGCAGCACACACCCCCTCCCTTCTTCTCATTGTAAGAAAGCTCTCTTTCTCTTCCTTTCTCTCATTCTACAAAAAACTCTTTCTTTTTTCCTTTGGATTTTAAGCTCCAAAGTAAGTCAAATCTCTTCTAATTCTTTTCCATACTCTAGATCTCTCTCTAATCTTGGTGCTAACCCTTTTTTATCTCTCATTTGTGGTTTTGATCTAGATAGATCTAGTTTGGTGGTGGTGGAAGCATAGATTTTAGAGTTTGACCTAAAAGAAGTGATTTTGGAACCTTTCCTTAGAATTTCAACTCCCAAGAGGTAAACCCTCACTCTAACCTTTGTAATTACTTCTAATTAGTATCATTTGCATATTAGAGGATGCCCGAGGTGTAGGATAACCCATTAGAAGTGGTTTGGAACCCATTGGACTCAATTTGGGACGTTTATCCTAGGTTTAGTGCCAAATTTAGGGAAAACCCTAAATTGACATGTTTGGGTGTTGACCCTAGTCTAATTAGACCTAATTAGGTTGATTTAGGTGAGATGAGCCTAGGTACGTGTCCATGTTTGGATACGTGGGGTCGTTTCGTGAGAAATCATAAAAATAGACTTTTTCGGGGGTTTCGGGTTCCAACACACGGGTGACTTTTTGCACCGACACTAGAATCGGTAAGTTAGCACTTATAATAGGTTCTAATCATTATTTAGAACACGTGGGTAGAGTTTGGGTCAAATTTGGATAGGTTTGGTGCCTGTATCGTGCGGTATCGCGAATCGGACACTCCGTAGTCGCCAGAATGGCCATTTGGCCATTCGGGCCTCATTTCTCGTTTTCGCTCCCGTGCGCGAGTTAGATTGCTTGTGTGGGGTACGTGTCTAGGCCCTAGATGGTAGAATTGACAGGATTTGGGTATTCGGATAGGTTTCGGGATGTTTTGGAGTGTGTGTATATATATATATATATATATATATATATATATATTTTTTTTTTTTTTTTTTTTTTTGAAAAGAAACCTTTATTGATAGATAGGCGCAAAATGCCTAGGCCTATACAAGTAAGCGCGCCTAGTGCGTAAACGGACCCAAAACAAAGAGACAAAATATAAGGGGTTGCTCACAAAACGGAATGAGACCGAGCATCCGAAAGTTGGGCGGGCAAAGCAAGATCCCAGAGGACCCGCGGCCCGGCACCTGTCAGCAGTCCAGGACGGCCCAAAACTGGTTCTTAGTGTGGGTGCAACACCTTCTCCTCTTGAATATTTGCCGGACCACCTCTCTGTACAATTGCTGTGATGTGAATTGACGGCCTTCGTATCTGAATTTGTTTCTGTTTTTCCATAAAGCCCAAAAAGCGGCGGCAGCGACGATCTGATGCCCGTGAGACGTGTTCCACCTGGCCAGCAGATCGTTGATACCCCCGTTCGTGGGAGCCAATTTGTACCTGTGTTGAAGTTGTATCCAAATGTATGAGGCAGAATCTCCATAGAAAAGGACGTGATCGGCTGATTCCTGTTGAGGATGAACACAGCAGTGGCATTTGGACGCCAGAAAGTAGCCGAAGGATATGACGGCATCGTCCGTTGGGAGTTTCCGACGCACGGCATGCCAGATGAGAATCGACCATTTCACCGGAATACATGCGTGCCAAAACTTGGCGAAAGGGGAAGTCGTGACTTCGAGGCCTCTGATGATGGCTCTGGCAGAAGCGAGGGTGAATCCGCCCCCCGGATTGGGAGACCAACTGAGCATATCCACCGCATCATTGATCGACAAATAAGAGGCAGCCAGGCTCGCCAAGGCCGCCGGGCCAAGCCAATCATGGACCTTGTCCCAATCCCATTCAGATGCGACCACATCCCATAAGTCACGGATCTCGCACTGCGGTGGGGTAATAGCGTTGGGCCTGATAATATCTTCTCCCAACCATCGTTCCTTACAGGCCTGCGAACGCCCATTGCCCAGGGTCAAACGCAAGTGAGGTTCCGCAAGGTTTCGACCCCGGATGATGCGTCGCCACGACGCGGAGGATCTGTTGTTAGCAGACGCCTCAGTTACGTGACAGAATCTGGAATACCTCTCTCGCATGAACCTGGTCCAGATCGAGTTATCAGAGCAGATTTTCCACCACAACTTAGTCGAGAGAGCGTCGACAATGTGGGCTAGCCTGGTGAATCCCAGCCCTCCCTCAACGGTAGGTTTAGCCATCGTAGCCCAACTGGCCCAGAGATACCTGTTCTTCCCCTCGAGATGTCCCCAAAAGAACTTAGCAAGAATGGATTCAATAGCATGTAGCACTTTGTTGGGGGGGGAGCACACTGCAAGGGTGTAAATTGGGATGGAGGAAAGGACGTGCTTTATGAGCATAAGCTTCCCCCCTGGGGAAAGGGTGGCGTTGTGCCAGCCCGCAATTTTCTGCCGAATCTTTCCCACCATGTGATCAAAAATCCCAGAGTTGGCTCTGCCGTACACCAACGGGCAGCCTAAGTAGAGGAAAGGGGGATAAGCTGTGGAGAAGGAAGTCAGGGAGGACAGCAACGCCGAGTGAGTTCTATCAGCTTTGTGATGAGTATAGATGACGCTCTTGCTATTGTTGATTTTCTGGCCGGAGCAGCGAGTATACTTGGCCATAGTTCTCATCACCACATCAATGGCGCTAATAGTGCCGGCGGAGAAAATGAGGATGTCGTCCGCGTACGCGAGATGGGTTAGGAGAGGGCACCCAGTCGTTGTGTGAAAGGGCTGGAACCCAGGAGATTGCGGCATAATGTTGAGATTTCTGCTCAGAGCTTCCGCCGTGATGATGAAAATGGTGGCGGAGAGGGGGTCTCCCTGTCTGACCCCGCGAGTAGCTCTGAAGAAACCGTGAGGTTGGCCGTTGATGACGGTGGAGAACCAGGAGTTGTTGATGGATCTAAAGATAAGGTCGATAACTGGTTCGGAAAAACCAAAGGCTCTGAAAACCCAGATCATGAACTGCCAGTCGAGACGGTCGTAAGCTTTTTCCATGTCCAGCTTGATGGCCACATTCCCCCCCTAGACGGAAATTTCAAACATGTGATCATCTCTTGGGCCAGAAGGATATTATCGGTGATGTTGCGACCTTTGACGAACCCGCTTTGCTCTTCGGATATTATTCTGGGGAGGATGTCCGACATTCTGGAAGCGATGATTTTAGAGATAATTTTGTTGGTGAAGGTGCAGAGGCTGATTGGTCTGAAGTCTTTGAAGGTGTCCGGGTTGTCTTTCTTGGGAATGAGGATAATGTGGACGGAGGATATAGATTTCGGATAAGTTGCTCCTTGAAAAAATGCGGTAGTGGCCTCTCCAAGGTCGGACTTAATGATATCCCAGCATGTGCGAAAGAACACCCCGTTGAATCCATCCGGACCCGGGGCGCTATTAGTATTAATGGACCACACAGCGGTCTTAATCTCGTCGAGAGAGGGGGAAGCGCAAAGGCCAACATTGTCTCTGTCGCAAATCAGGGAGGGGATCTCTCCTAAGAAACCGTCATCTTTAACCACGGCCTCTTTGGCAAATATGTTAGGAGAAATAGGTCGTGGCGGCCATCCGAATGTTCTCCTGATCGTCCAGCAGTTGACCATTATCATTGCGGATGCGATGAATCTTCAGAGCGCTTCTGCGTCCTTTAACGCATTTGTGGAAGAAGGCCGAATTCTTGTCCCCTTCTAAGTCCCAGGTTAATCTAGCCTTTTGTTTCCAGAATTCAGATTCTACCCTGATTCTAGACTTAAGAATGGCCTTGGCAAGGTTGAGAGAAGCGCGATTCTCCTGGGACCCGGATAAGGCGAAGTCGATCTCCGCGCGGGTGACATCGTCTTCAGCATCTTTAATAGCCTGAAAAATGTCACCGAACGCAATTTTGCTCCAGGCCGTCAGGGCTCTCCTGGTAGCTTTCAGTTTGGCAGCAATTCTGACCAGAGGTTCCGGGTGATTGACCGAAGCCCACGCCTCTTCCACGATGTGCATGAACTGGGGGTGGTGGCGCCAGAAGTCCAGGAAACGGAAGGATTTTTGGATGCGGTTATGAGTGATGTTAATCTCGAGAAGGAGGGGGGAATGATCGGATTCAGTGGAGTTCAGATGGGACTAGATTACTAGTCAATCCCAAATTCCGACCAACTGTCGTTAACCATGACACGATCGAGGCGAGAGTACTGCCTACGCAAACCATCTTGCATGTTGCACCAAGTGAACTGGTTGCCGTGGAAAGGTATGGCGGTAAGGTGTGCGGTTAAAGCAAAATTATTGAAGTCCTCCATGGCCGAATGTGGGGGGTCACGCCCCCCAGATTTTTCTTCTCTGCATGAAACCGTGTTAAAATCTCCGATGCACAGCCATGGCAAATCTTCGTGAGGAAGGGAGGGGCCAGACAAAAGCTCCCAAAGAACTTTACGCTCCGGGATACTGCAACTACCATGGATGGCCGAAAGAAGGATGCGGGACTTGAAGGTGGGGTGTTCTACCCAACAGGAGAGGGCTTGGGGGGAGTCGTTGATAATGCCGAAGCGAAAGTCAGCTGCGAAGAAGATCCAAATGTCATGACATCCAGAGATGGCGGTAGGGAAACCCAGTTTGAGTTGAATTGCTTTCATTTTTTTTTGTTGAATTTTGGGTTCGATGATGACAAGCAGATCAATCCGATGTGCTTTGGTGAGGCTGCTTATCCGATTCATAGTTTGTTTGTTCCCAATGCCACGAACATTCCAAGAAAGAATGTTAGGCATTGAGGGAAGGGGTAGTGGTGGATTGCAGCTTTGCGGCGGATCTCGTGGTCATCGCCGTATGCTGCCTTTGTTTCTTGGATTTCTTCTTTTTCTTTTTGTTGAGAGGATTGCTTCCTGTGCTGGGGCAGACGGGTTCGAGGTACCTTTCTGAACTCGGGCGGACGCTAGCGCCCGCCTGGGGGAGATGTCATTGTCTTCACATTCCGCCAGGGCGCAAAGCGGATTGTCACGGTCTAGGAACCCCGCTTGCTGCGCCTGCCAAAATCTGCCTGAGAGCTGGGAGTGCGGGCGAGGAGGAATGGTGTCCGATCTAAGGGGGGAGCTGGAATGGTAGTGGACGGAGCCCCGACAACCGCACCGATGGGGTGCGATCTCAGGCCATCCGAAGACTGGACTCCGGGGGTATCAGAGACGGAGGCTTTTGGGGGGGGTGCGATGGAGAGAGGGGTGATGGGGGTGTTTTGGAGGGTGACGATGTCAGGTGGGGTGTTGGTGAGGCCAACGCGGATGGGTGACTCCGGAGAGCAGTCTTCCGGATCGAAGTCAAGAGCTTCAAATGAGTTATGTAGGGTGATGGCAAGTGAGGGGGATTGTGGGTTAGAGGGGCGATCAGAGTCCTGCATCTCAGGGGCGACAGCAGCAGATTCTGAGACCAATGCTCCGCAGGAATTGAGTGTTGTGATGGCGAGAGAGGATGAAGGTGCGGATATATCAGCGGGATGAGTTTGTGAACTCTGTGCGGGAGGAGCGGGATTAGGATTGGTCCGCGTTGTTTGGCGGGATGATGAGGCTGCTACATTGCCACCCGCTTTTCTGGGGACAGGTTTCTTGAGTTCAGGGTGAGCGCGGAAGCAGTGATGTAGAGAGTGTCCGCTCATCTGGCAGTGTTGGCAGAAAATAATGCTGTTGTCGTAAACCAGCGCTTGTCTGAATGATTTTTCCCCGAGTTCTAACTCTATCTCTGAGGGTGGCTCGATAGCAAGATCCAGCTCTACACAAATCTTAGCATAGTTGCATTTAGAGAGATTTCTTGTTTCTTCTGCTGATGGCGACAAGGACCCCGAAAGAGCTGGCGATCCTCTTGAGTGCCGCAGCAGGGAAGCACACCAGTGGGAGATTGGGGAGGGTGATCCAGGAGGTGATGATTGTTGAGTCGATCTTAGGGTTAAAATTCGGAGACCATTTGACTATTTTGGCTAACTGCTTGTCTATTTTGGTCGTGCCTTTCGACCACACTAAGCTGTAGTCCTGGTCAGAGGAAAGATGAAGGAACAGGTGTTTGGGGTCTAGAGGAGCTATCCGGTAGGTCGCTGAGAGACCCCATCTGGAGATGACCTCTCGGACTATTGAAAGTTTGGGACATCCGGATCCGAACTTGATAACCAGAGTTCTGATGAAGGGGGAAGATAGGGAACGTATCTCCTCACTGGAGAAAGGGACCCGAATAGGGTATCCGTCAGGCGGGGGCGTCAGATGGACGTCTGGCAGGACCACCTCAGCGGCCGGGAGAGGGCCAGACCGAAAACGGTCAGGCCTAAGAGCGTCCGCAAAGGAGAGGGTGTTGCGGTTGGTTCTGGATTCCGAAGGGTTCAGACCAGAGGGGGTTTCACTACTCGAGGAGGGGACAGCAACGGCAGGGGCCTTGTGAGAGAGAGGGTGAGCGGGAGGGGACTCCAGAACGTCGGCGAGAGGCGGGGGGAGGGCACATGCAGCGTTCTGAGAGCTCACCCCATCAGTACCCGGGGGAAAGAAAGCTTGAGCCAAGGAAGAAACCGAGCAGGCAGAGGTCCGAGGGGGGGAGGGAACGGCTCCGGCGACAGCCCGGGGGAACGAGATCGGACCCGGCAGGGGGCGGTCCGAGAGGGCTCCGGGAGACTCACTCTGGGCGGGGATGTCCTCAGGGGGTGAGGAGGAAGCTCCACCACCTGGGGGGGTCCGGGGGAAGCGGCCTGGAGGGGGAGGCCCAACCGGGAGTGAGCAGAGTTGGGCCACGATAGCGCAACCGG
>JANAVB010003200.1:18168525-18215039 GCA_029216955.1 Iris pallida
GTGGGTCAGCACATCATCTATGTACTGGCGAGCAGAATCCAACCCACTCGCATAAACCAACATTTAAGTGATCATTTAAGCATGCATTTATTAGAGTGATCTTTCTATTTGGGGCCTAGCATCAGTTTACAGTTCATGGGCAATAATCAGAGTGAAGCATGTAAACATATTCTTAGTAGCATTCATGTGGACATATCATTTATCATTCTTGGTGTTATCATGCAAAGGCATCATTGAGGCACACTAGGTGTTATCATGAAAAGGCATCATTGAGGCATCGTTAACATTAACATCTTAAACATGTTCTAACAGTTCTCACTTCAAGCATCACTTAGCATGGCTGTTATGTTTGAGCACTATTTATAGCAAGGCATCTTTCTAGCATAATGAATTGAACATGTTAAGCAGGCAAGTTAAACCAACTTATACAATATCACAATTATGTGATTTCTTACCGATAGCCGACTTCTCGTACCTGTATCAAATACAGGTTATCTGATATACTTACTCTGCCTGCACAAAACATTCATTAGCATGCATCCTGACTACATGGTCACTGGTGTTGTTAAACCATATAGACTCTTCTTATTTCATTTCATTTTAAGATAATGCGGTCAGCATAGTAGGTGGCGAGCCTCTATGCCACCCCGCCTTATCCGTGCTCCCATAGCACTCATCATTATTTCCTCCTAGGCCGAATCGGTCCCCAGGGCCCTAGGAACCGTTCGAGGAAATTATTACTCAAACCTTGTATACAAGTTGTCCATGACCATGCGAATGCGTGTCCGACTCGATTGTGAACATAATCGTATGGTAAAATATATTAAGGAAAGTAAAGGCAACAGTGCATCATTAGTCATATTCAATGACTTATTCATTTCATCATTATCATCATTTCATTTGGTGATCTCAACGATCCCAGCTTTATCATTTCTCATTCATTGCTTCATTGCAACGTATCTCATATCTTTCCTTTCTTAAGAGGAACTTAACATTCATCCATTTCATAGGGACATTTATTCATTCATTCATTTCTTATAAGGGATAGGCAACATTTCATATTCTTGCAACAGTTATACCGATAGTACATGATTCTAGTGTTTCATTCAGTTCATTGGTTCGATAGCATAGCCATTCATTTCTTATTCTATCATTCATAAGGCATCTCATTATTCAAGTGTCTACTTGTTCCAGCAGTGTTAAGCATAAGGGGCAATGTTATCAATTCATTCTCGGACAGCGAATCACATTAACAGTTCAATGTGTTGTACATTTCAATAATTCTCAACAAAAGCATCTCTATTATTCAGCAACTAACATAAGGGACATTTAGGGGCAGTTCATAGCATTTCAATACTTCATCTATTAAGCATGAAGGAGTAAGGAGGAGGAAGGACAGTTCCACTCACCCAAAATTCTACTAAGTGTAGCTCCACCAGCGAGCCACGTTCCAATATCCATTCCTTCTAGCCAGCTAAGAGAGACTGCATCAGTCTCAATTCTTCTGATTCCCAACATAAGTCACGGTCCAACTGATCCCATCCAATAAGCCAACCAAATGTCTCGTACGGAGCGGGGCATTACATAATATACCACTCAGAAAAAGTTTCGTCCTCGAAACTTAAGGAAACAAGTCTTCTACAAGATTCACTTAATCACCATGAGTTTACTCATTCAGCTTCAAACCAATATTCATTTCAGCCCACTCGGTCATTTCAAAATATCTATCCAACTGTACCATTTAAATCCATCAACGATTCGATCTGTCTATCTCTTTTTCAATTTCTTATAAATTCTCATTGATTCGCCAACATTTTCCTTACATTTTTATCTCAGTCGCAACATATCACTTCGTTTGGATCCATACACATATTTTAGGCGTCCCCAAAACATATGCATTTCAGCCAAAGTCCGTGCTAGTACGATAAATTCTTCCCATAATGTTATCTCAGTCACAACCAATCACTTCTGCTGGATCCATACACATATTTTAGGCGTCCCCAAAACATATGTACTTCAGCCAACTTCCATGTTAGTGCGATTCGATCAGCCACAATATAACTCTCTTTTCTAAATCTAACTTAGCATCCTTTCAATTGACTTATTGCTTTATTCACTTTGCACAATCACTATCTTCCAGGCTACAATACTTAATATCAGGGACAACTTGGTTAAACTCTATACCCAAACATAACATTTCTAACATTCGATCAAGGGTCTAACTTAGAGCCAACCATATCAAGAGTTCACAACATGCAATCATATTCCTTCCCAAATCCAACAATATTTTTCACCGAGGCAACTCATCTTTTCTATAAGACACAATCCGAAGTCACCAACTATCGATTACCCGAATCAGGGTATAATTCTATACAACAGTCAAGGTTAACTTAGCTACCCGACTATAGGTACACTCAAGCCTTACCTTACGATTGCAATTCCCACTTATGGCCGACATAAAATCCTCAATGGTCAAACATCTCTTAAGGCTCAAGTTGAAGCATACATTCCCTTAGGTCAATACTCATTATCATTGCCTCTCATTCAATGCCACAAGGTCATCCTATGGGTCTCCAATAGTCACCTATTATTCAGCCAGTCTTTAAGGTTAGCTACACTGATAGCTAAACTTAATCGTTCAGGTGACTTCCCTAGAGTGGACGGCTACTAGGGTTATACTAGTTTCTTATTCTTAAAGCCAACAAGCAACCAACAGTTCTAAGGAACTCTACCCAAACCTATGGGTTTTAACTCAGTCCGATTAACTAATCGCCATTGTTGGCTATGCCAACAATTGGTCATGCAGCCCACGGTTTCTAGGGTCAAGTCTATCTATCTAGTGTCTTCCTCAAGGAACTAATTCCCACAGAGGCTCACTCTAGACTTACCCAACGATCGACTAAGATCGATCTATCAACATTACGGTCAATTCCCAATCCGACATACGATTCTCATCGTTCCAATAGTCCATCAAGTAAATTCCCAACGATTCAATTTCTATTCTAATTCCTTTATACTCACACAAACCCATAAGCCAAGGCTAACTATTCAAGGGTCATCGATTCCGTTAGTCTCAACAGGACTATAGAATCATACTATTCGGTCTGTATGACGAAGTCACACCACTAAGTCATAAGCCAGCAATCTATATCCCAACCAACAATCACCTATACCGACATTATCCAACACGTTTAAAATTTCTCCTTCCTATTCGTTTCTCAATCATTAAACTATCTTACGAGCATTCTTAAGTCTCATACAGCAGTGGTCAAATAGTTCATCCATTCAATCCGACAATTTATGTATCACTTAACCATCCTCTAGGCAACAACAGTATTCAGAGTCACTACTTGTTATTTTTCTAGTGCAATTCAATTCCTCAGCATACATGCACATAGGCAACGACTATCCTTTTGGTGATCTAGATGGGTTAACATCTATTACACCTTAGGGTCAAGGCACAAATCTCTAATATTCCTTTGATTCACCGACAATATTTTTAAACTTTCAGCTTGGCAACCAACTTTGTATTAGCCACATTTGATTTACATTCAACCAATCGAAGTCAACATTCAGATGTTCTAAGCCACAATATTCTCTATCCAAGTCTATTTACCCATAGCATTCTAACTGTCTTACTAGTCCGAGTCATTACTCGACTAAACAATTTCTAACCAAGCCACTGGTTACAATTTCTTTCAATCTCGCTACTCAATATAACATCACCGTCAAGGGACACTCGAGCAATCTAGCAACAATATATGACTTCCAGCTAAGTCTCGGCACTACCCAGTACCCACAAATAGTCTTATTGCTATTCTATGGAAAGGGTCAACATACATCTCGTTCTGAGATGGTAGAGGCAATATACCACTCAGAAACGAAGCCATCCTTAAACAATACCAACTCAATCTATTCCGGACATTCGTGATCTATGATGATCACAACACTTAGCCAACATCTCGGTGTCTAAATATCATAAGCCAACATTCTTAGGGTCTCGAAAGTACTAACGAGCACATATGAGTCAACTCAGTAGTTCTGCTGAACTCATCCATCAATTATTCATTCCCAAATCCTTCCCCATCACATGCTATTCTCAACTTGTTACAGCATACCCAGTCACTTTTCTATATTCCCACATTTCCAACAGCATTCATAATATAGCATACTATGGCATCGAGTCATTGTTGGGTTATTTGTGTCCAAACCAACAACAATCATTCATTCAAGGGCATCATAATGTATATAGACTTATTGTATGGAACATCCAGTGAGCAGCCAAAAGGGTCAATAATCTTTCAGACACGAACAACATAGGATGATTACAGAACGACAACAATATAATCGCGGAAGCAATCTTTGATTTAATCGCGGAAGCAACGTTGAGTGACCGCGGAAGCAACTTTGGTCAATCATCGATACAACTTTGATTTGAAACGAACCAAAGAAGGGACCAAGGACGTAAAGCCGTGCTCTGATACCAATTTGTCACGCACCGATTCATAGAGTCATTTATTCACATATTTTATCTCTTGGAATCGATCGTCCTCGCTTGGGCGTGATGCCGTACAAGTCTGGTATTGCACTTGTACAAGGCAAAGATGGTACATAATCGATTATTCTTCAAATAGGAACACATCGCAGCGGCAGAAGCAGATAAATTGAATTTAATGAGGACAATCTCTCTTATTGAATAGAAGTACATCACTTCTTTATAGCAGCGGAGAAAAAAGAGTAACTTGAAGCCACACAGAGATATGTAGAACTTTATTCTCTTTATTGATAATTGAAGAAGAGTACAAGACTTGTATTGAAGTACAATAATTACAGCACATCTCACTTTAAATTGGAAACCAACTGAACAATGCTATACAACTTACATTTGATATTTGGATACAATGGATTACAACTCGATATACCGACTTGGCTTACAATCTAACTGGTACAACTGATTACAATGTTCCATACATTATGCCCTTTATAAACAGAAGACATTATCTTGTGCAAGGAGAGCTTCTGTATGCCCAACAAATCTTCGATGCCGCGGGACCAATCCAGCTAAACTTCGTGTGTAGAACATTCCAAGCACGAGCACCTGCCCACAAAACATGGGTCAGCACATCATCTATGTACTGGCGAGCAGAATCCAACCCACTCGCATAAACCAACATTTAAGTGATCATTTAAGCATGCATTTATTAGAGTGATCTTTCTATTTGGGGCCTAGCATCAGTTTACAGTTCATGGGCAATAATCAGAGTGAAGCATGTAAACATATTCTTAGTAGCATTCATGTGGACATATCATTTATCATTCTTGGTGTTATCATGCAAAGGCATCATTGAGGCATACTAGGTGTTATCATGAAAAGGCATCATTGACGCATCGTTAACATTAACATCTTAAACATGTTCTAATAGTTCTCACTTCAAGCATCACTTAGCATGGCTGTTATGTTTGAGCACTATTTATAGCAAGGCATCTTTCTAGCATAATGAATTGAACATGTTAAGCAGGCAAGTTAAACCAACTTATACAATATCACAATTATGTAATTTCTTACCGATAGTCGACTTCTCGTACCTGCATCAAATACAGGTTATCTGATATACTTACTCTGCCTGCACAAAACATTCATTAGCATGCATCCTGACTACATGGTCACTAGTATTGTTAAACCATATAGACTCTTCTCATTTCATTTCATTTTAAGATAATGCGGTCAGCATAGTAGGTGGCGAGCCTCTATGCCACCCCGCCTTATCCGTGCTCCCATAGCACTCATCATTATTTCCTCCTAGGCCGAATCGGTCCCCAGGGCCCTAGGAACCGTTCGAGGAAATTATTACTCAAACCTTGTATACAAGTTGTCCATGACCATGCGAATGCGTGTCCGACTCGATTGTGAACATAATCGCATGGTAAAATATATTAAGGAAAGTAAAGGCAACAGTGCATCATTAGTCATATTCAATGACTTATTCATTTCATCATTACCATCATTTCATTTGGTGATCTCAACGATCCCAGCTTTATCATTTCTCATTCATTGCTTCATTGCAACGTATCTCATATCATTCCTTTCTTAAGAGGAACTTAACATTCATTAATTTCATAGGAACATTTATTCATTCATTTATTTCTTATAAGGGACAGGCAACATTTCATTTTCTTGCAACAGTTATACAGATAGTACATGACTCTATGCCACCCCGCCTTATCCGTGCTCCCATAGCACTCATCATTATTTCCTCCTAGGCCGAATCGGTCCCCAGGGCCCTAGGAACCGTTCGAGGAAATTATTACTCAAACCTTGTATACAAGTTGTCCATGACCATGCGAATGCGTGTCCGACTCGATTGTGAACATAATCGCATGGTAAAATATATTAAGGAAAGTAAAGGCAACAGTGCATCATTAGTCATATTCAATGACTTATTCATTTCATCATTACCATCATTTCATTTGGTGATCTCAACGATCCCAGTTTTATCATTTCTCATTCATTGCTTCATTGCAACGTATCTCATATCATTCCTTTCTTAAGAGGAACTTAACATTCATTCATTTCATAGGGACATTTATTCATTCATTCATTTCTTATAAGGGACAGGCAACATTTCATATTCTTGCAACAGTTATACAGATAATACATGATTCTAGTGTTTCATTCAGTTCATTGGTTCGATAGCATAGCCATTCATTTCTTATTCTATCATTCATAAGGCATCTCATTATTCAAGTGTCTACTTGTTCCAGCAATGTTAAGCATAAGGGGCAATGTTATCAATTCATTCTCGGGCAGCGAATCACATTAACAGTTCAATGTGTTGTACATTTCAATAATTCTCAACAAAAGCATCTCTATTATTCAGCAACTAACATAAGGGACATTTAGGGGCAGTTCATAGCATTTCAATACTTCATCTATTAAGCATGAAGGAGTAAGGAGGAGGAAGGACAGTTCCACTCACCCAAAATTCTACTAAGCGTAGCTCCACCAGCGAGCCACGTTCCAATATCCATTCCTTCTAGCCAGCTAAGAGAGACTGCATCAGTCTCAATTCTTCTGATTCCCAACATAAGTCACGGTCCAATATTCTGATCCCATCCAATAAGCCAACCAAATGTCTCGTACGGAGTAGGGCATTACACCCCCCCACCCCATATAACCCCCCATTTGTGAGCTTATGTTGGGTGTTTGTGTGAGTTGTTTGTGAGTGTGTTAGGGGATAGTTAGTTGTGAGTATTAGTTATAGTGTATCAAGGTATTGATATGTTAGTATCATATATGTTAGGATATTGGTAGGATGCGTGTTAGATGTTTAGTTAAGGTATAGGTATGTTAGCTTTGTGTTAGATAATAGTTAGGATATTATGGTTGTTAGATATATATTAGTTTATGAGAATTAGTTGGTTAGATAGATATTGGAGAGTATCTTGGTATCTTATGATACAAAGGTAGTACCTTAAGGTATATATGCATATGTTAAGATATGTGATAAGATACATTAGATATGTTAGTTAGAGTGAGATAGTGGTTGGTAATAGTTAGATAGATAAGTATCTTGGTATCTTAGGATACCAAGAGTGGTATCCCAAGGTAAAAGTGATTTACCTTGGTATAGGCAAGGTAATGGGAATTACCTTGGTAAGGGTAAAGTCAAGGTATTGGACTCTAACTAAGGTATTGGTTTCGGGATACCATGTTGACCTAGATATAGGATATCTTGGTAGGTAAATGTTGGGAATGGTATGTTTAGTCTAGTTTTGATCTCGTTGATCCAAAGTTGACTTTTTTACCAAAAGTCAACTACAAGTCAACTTTTAGCCTAGAATTGACTAGATCTTGACCAGAGTTGACCAGTTGACCAAAAGTCAACTTAAGCCAACCTTTGACCTAGTTTGACTTGGTTTGACTTCCTTTGACCTAGTTTGACTTAGTTTGACCTAGATTTTTATATCATACACTAGAAAGCATGCCAAACACTATTAAACCCTAATTAACTCTTGCATATCTCATATTTAGGTCTGTGACTATCCTTTGAGCCTCGATTCCTATTGACTGTTCAGGACCGCAAGCGAGTACATTCTCTGTTAGTTTTCATTGTCTTGATATCTGCTATATCCGATTCAGTTGTAGTGTCTTACTTGATTCCCGACATGATGGTACACGGAATAGTATACGTTGGATCTCGTCATGAGAGGTTATTCCTGGTTTACCTGGTATATGAGTACATTATTCGGTCTTGTTTCATGTACTTATATAGACACCGATTTGGGAGTGGGTTGGCCCCCTGCTCTTTAAATCCCGTGTCAAGACATGTCATGGTTGGATCTATTATACTACTCAGTGATGGGGAGTTATTAGAGGTTATGTGATCATACCCCACTGGTTACTACTTGTATCATAGCTTTACCCTCACCTCAGGTAGGGTAAAGCCTGACCCGATACTACTTGCACCATAGCTTTCCATTTTGGCCGACCTGATCTCCAGGTTTACCTGCGCTTATTCTTGCACCACAGCCGGTCAAATGGAAGAGCCTGATCTTGACCCAAGACGATCACATTACGCTCTAATATCTAAAGGCACTGTTTATGTTTATATTATACATCAGTTATTACTGTACTGCTCTATATTTCTAGTATTTCATACCCTGACATGATATCCAGATTTACTAATTTTGTTTATAATCCAGTATTGATATTTCATCTTGTATTTCATTATAACTGCCTCTTATAAAATTTGTCAATTCATATGGAACTACTGTTAGCGTTTGTACTTGCTCATATCCTGAGGATAACTTCGTTGTGTTTTACAGAGGATTCAGATACAGACTGCCCGACCTTCTACGAGTTTGGCGTAGACGCAGATTACCACTTGGATTTAGTAGAGCCGGTACCATTTGAGGACGCACCATCGGTAGGGATCTAGACTAGTAGGTTTGACTGGACTGCGTTCCAGCTTATCATTTTGGCTTATATTATATTATTATTTTGGGATATGTACATTATGATATACTCTCTACTTCTGGTTGTGACTCTGTGACTTGCATCTATTTCCAGCCTTCCTATTTCTATCATATCTTTATCTTTTCATGCGTATCTTCCTTAGATCCATGTGATTGAGTTAAAATATATTCCTTCGTGCAGAGATGACAGGTACATATATATATTGTTGATGTTAGATTTTATAGACGACCTATACAGTATACTACCGCCGACACTGCGGCGTAGGCTGGACGTACCCACGTGCTCGTGCATCTAAACAGGGTACGGGTCGTGACATATTTTTGTGGTGGCCCATGCAGGTCCATGTCATAACTAGTACGATCTCGTAATGGTACTCGACTTAGTGTACTAATTACGAACCTACAGCTAGGATATAGGTTCTAGGTTATGATAGGAGTTACTCAGTCAAATTTTAGGAAAATTTTTATCTTTTGATTATCATGACAACTCTTCTTGCATTTCAATTTAATTGTTCTTCTTTGATAATATCTTATCTTATGCCATATTGATCTTTTGCTTGAATCTGTCACCAGGATGACAATGACTCGATCTCAGGTTGCTGGATCCAGTGCAGTGCCGGAGAGGTCCGATCCATCGTGACCTATTCCTCCAGATTTGAGTGTGGCAGACCAGGAGGCTGCCCCTACTGTTTCTACCATCAAGGTGGCAGAGGCAGCAGCACCTGGAGGTCCTCAGCAGCAGGTTCAGTGGCCTAGTGTCGTCGTGCTTGAGACTCTTCTGCCTCAACCTGCACTGCGGGTAGACGCTACACAGATGTTTGTGCTTCTCCAGCAGATGATGGAGGCACAGCGAGCGCAGGCTGAGGCGTCGGTAGAGGGAAAGGGGGTAGCATTTACGATACCGGATCGTTGGCATCCCAGCCATCCATTTATTCCAGAGCTCCTCTATCTCCACCACCTCCACCTCCACCTCCACAGACCAACGATACTGCTGACGCCTACACTTTACGGCAGATTACACAGATTTTGGTGGGCCTATAGGGTCAGGTGAGCCAGATGAGCGGAGTTCTAAGCACAGCAGGTCTGATTCCTACTGCCACTGCACCGTCTCCAGCTTTGACCTCAGCGTCTCTGGCAACGACTTCTCCTCCGACCACAGCGCCTCCGACGACCATAGTGCCTCTTGTCGTGTCGTCGACTCTTCCAGACGTTCCTGTCCAGGACGTACAGCGGGTCGTCACTTTGGTCCTGGGGCAGTTATATGCATGCGGAAGGCCGGCTATGCCTCCGCCACCTCCTCCACCATTAGTTTAATTTTTTTTATTTCTTTGTTGTATTTGATGATGAATTTGTATGAACTTTAGGGAGTTTGTATCTATTGGAGTTGTATATGTACTATATTGCGACTGCTGGACGAGTTTGTATCTATTGGAGTTGTTTGGATAGGCAATTGGAGTTTAATTTAATGTATATATTGGTGTTTGGGTTAATATTTGTATATATTAGGTTTATATTTTATGTATATCATTTGACTGTAATGTATATTGGGGTTATATTGGTGTTTTTATCTATTCACAGGTTTGAGCAAAGTTGGAATAATTTAGTCTGGCAATAATAAGAAGCTTAGCGACTAACCAGCAACAGAATATCAACAAAAATCTGCAAAATTTGCAGGCTAGCGACTAACTACCGACGGCTTAGCGACAAACACCTGTAGGCTTCGCGACGGACTAGCGACGAAATTTTCTGTCGCTATGGTTCTGTCTGATACCAAAAGCGTATCAGATGAGCTAGCGACATAAATTTCCATCGCTGAGCTTCTGGAAAAATTAATTTTTTGCTCACAAAAGTATGTCAGTAATCCGTCGCTAAGTTGTCGCCGTGTTTGCCGACGGTTTATATTCGTTGCTAATCCGTCGCCATAATTAGTCGATATTTTCGTCGGTAAGCCATCGCTATGGCAACGGCTTACCGACGAAAATGTCATAGCGACGTTATAATTATCGACGTCCTATTTCGGTCGGTAATCCGTCGATAAATTAATTTAGCGACGGAAATATAGTATTTAGCGACGGAAATATCCGTCACTAATTACCAATATTTTGGTAGTGTAAAAAGACCGCTTATACCGAAACCACTACCAGTACCAGAGCCTTCGACGAGGCTTGAGAGGGGTGGTAGGTGAAGATTTTTTTTAAAAAAATTAATTAGAGTTTGTTGTGAAAATAAGAAAGAAGAAGAAGGAATTGGTAGCCAGAAAATTGTACATAGCTTTTCTCATTGATAACATATATAGAGGGAATGAGATAGAGAGGTTGTTGTGGGTATGGATAAGGGCATCCATATTAGGATTTATCCAAATCACAATACTCTCCCTTGGATGCCCACTTTAATTATTGTCTCATTAAAAAAATTCTAGGAAAAACCCTTTAGAAAAAATCCATAGAAAAGAAAAGAGTACAATAATATTCTTCAGGAATATGAGTCTTCAGGAATCTAAGTGGGTGCAACTTACACTGCCTCGTTAAAAACCTTACGAAGGGAAAACCCAGTGGGAAAAAACCTCAACGAAGAAAAAGAGTACAATGTGCAAAAATATGCTTCAAGATGTCTCCATTAGCATCTTCAGGATGCTTGCATCTACAGGATGCTCCCCCTCAAAAATATTACATTATTGTTCTGACACCAATTCAAAATAATAATCAACCCCCAATACAATTTAAATATTACATATCACCCCAACACTTTATTTGTCTATACATTTATACTCGTATCCTTATGAAGAGGTTGCAGGCTTTATTTGATTCTTGAAAGCTCGCAACTCCTCCTGATATGTCGAACTGTTGAAAACATAGCTATGCACATTCCCTGTTCGCTTTGGTGAAATTGTCGCAGTGATTTGATTTATTCTCTCTACCTGCAACGTTATTTACAAAAAACATACCTTGTTTGTGGTATCCGCTTAATGGAGTATCATATAAATATTATTCATCTGTATATCTCATTAGATCAGAATATTCATCAAGAATAATTTATGTGCCTAATATTATTCTAAAATATTGTGCTGAGTAAATGACAATAAAGAATTTTATATTCTTTAAACATGGTAATTCAGGACCCATAACATGTTCTTTTGGTTGTAAATGATCCTATTGATCTGACCACTATAGGTATATCATTCATATTAAATCTCTGCAGGAGATTTATCTCTACAGGAGATTTATAGTAGATATCTTCTAAAGATTCATCTTTACATGAGATTACATGAGATCTCTTTTGAATATTTATCTTTCTCTCTTCTGGAGATTCCTCTCTCTTCTGGAGATTCCTCTCTCTTCAGGAGATTCCGATCTCTACGGAAGATTCTGATCTCTTCGGGAGATTCTAATCTCTACGGGAGATGCTGATCTCGTCGGAAGATATTTCAAATCTCTTCAGGAGATTTTCTCTTCAGGAGGTGACCATTTTGATGAATCCGTTCAGGAATTTCTCCATAAACTCAATGAGCCTATCACATTCTTCTGGATGGTTTAATCCATATGAAGATCCTTCGGGGATAACATGATAATATCAAATCCTTCATGGATTTACCTGAGAATTTTAAATCCATGGCCTTCGATAATATATCTTATCGTCTAGGTTATCAGGATCGAAGAATATATTTATTTATATTCTATTCATGACCATTTCATGAATCCTTGAGCTCTTATATATTTGGATCTCTATTTGTTACAGATGCCCATTCAAAACCTACCGGGTTTATTTTCTTTGGGTTTTGTACTGTAGGACCGGACACTCCACATCTTGCGAGAGATATCGCATCTATTCATTAGATTATTCGTGGTTTTAGTGTTATCATTTAATTTTATCACCCGTTTTATTCTCATTCGATAATGTTATTTGTGACAATTTTTCTTGATTCCAAATTTCTCTTAACTATGTAAAAAGCATAGATTTTATGGGTACCGGTACCTCTTTCTCAGTCTCTTCTGGAATCTGAGGTATATCCTCTACCGGAGCGATATACTTTGAGAAATTGGATCTTTTGTTCATGACATCTTTCGGATCGTCATGAACTTTCTCTTCAGGAGATGCTACTTCAGGAGCGGCTTCTTCAAGAGCATTAGGCTGTGTTATATTATTCGGCCTCTTCTTCTAGAGAGATGAAACTTATCTTTAGTATTATTCGGCCCCTTCTTCTGGAGAGTTAAATAATTAGAGCCTTTAGGTCTTACACGTTCTTACAAAAGAACTTATTCATTTGTTGTCTTTATTTGGTTCTTTTGGTACTTCTATTAGAAAATAAATTTATAGATGGTTAGCTATTTGTGCATCATAATTACAAACGTAAGCAAGCAAAGGATAATTTCTCCTAATTTAGTCAAGATTAGATAAATTAGAAATATGTCATGACACGTTCTTCTGGAATGATGCTTTAGAACGTTCTTCGAGAACGATAATGCAATACGTTCTTCTAGAACGATGCTTTACGACGTTCTTCTAGAACGATAATTCACGACGTTCTTCTACAATGATAATTTATCTTCTTCATATCTCCCCCTAACGGCGAGAATTATGTCTTATTAAACGTGACAGATCACAGAAATATTCTATCACAAAAATATTTTATGTCTAGAAGATTTAATAATCTGAGGAGATAAACATAATAATTCACAAAGCATAGATGCTAATATTATAATTTCAAATAATACCAATATAAACCATCTAAAAATATATAATTTGAAACTAAAACTATGTTACTAGTTACTCAAATACAATCTTCAGGATTGATGGTTTCGAAACAAACTTATCCTTGAGATCAAGGGTGCATGTTGCAATTTAGTAAGAGATGATGGCACGTATTAGTTTGATAATTATTATCGTCAATTATTTGGGATGTCTTGTCGATCATGTCATAATTTAAAAATTATGTGATTATTCGTCTTCTGGTTCACAATGGACTAAGGATTAAGCTTCTGGCTCAATATAGTATGTGAATTGACAAAGTGAATAGTTGGATAATCTCTCTAGGACGAACTTCTGGTTGTCTAGGACGAACTTTTGGTTCTCTAGGATGAACTTTTGGTTATCTAAACTAGTGGTTACACAAAAAAATATTTCACTTGCTCAGCGTTTTAATACGAGACCCATTTTTACTCCCAAAAAGAATCTTCTGGAATTATGAGAGTATAAAACAATTTTTTATAAGTGAGTAGGTCTATTGGGTAAAATCAAGTGGGCTCTGTCGGAGCCTTCAATAATATGACCATGTCCAGCTATTATGGATAGTATTTCTATACTAATATTCTTGTTGGAGAAAAAATTACATTCTTAAGGATGATGTTGGTAGGAGCACTATCATTCATGCATAAGATGTCTCTTTGATATGTATTATAGTTTCTAGATATGGCAATATCTTATCAATAGTTGCAAATGTAGATATTATTAATCAATAATAATAATAATTCTAAACATAGAACTTCAGGTCTATGATAGTAGGACAATAATGCATATGTAGTATCCCTACAGATGTACCAACCTTGTGGCACCAACTTTGAAACCTTATAGTTTAGTATCACCATCATTCATGAAATACCAACATTCAGGTTGGTACTTTCACTTTTGACCTTTCGAGGCTAACAATCCGCTGCGACCTACAAAAGTGAGTGCGCGGACGACTAGTTTCTTCCGGACATGTAACGTAACATATGTCATGCATGAACCCGTTTGGTAGTGGTAAAAAGTCAAACAAGTAATTTTTATCTTTGTACAAATAAAGCTGCACAAAAAGTGAAATGACATGAAGCCATTTATATAAGCGGTTTTGTCTATTGTTGGCAAAAAATATCGAAGCATACCAAATAATACGAAATATGCTAGTAAATGCAACTCTTCTTAAAAGAAATATGATTTAATGCTTCGTCTCAATTTACTGACCAATTTAGATATTTATGTCGCATTATTTCAATACCTAGAGTTTTCAACAAAACAGAGTTTTCAAATTTTTCACATGATCGTTTAAAGCAAGGCTGTAAAGCAACATAATTCTAAATAAAGCAAGATTGTCAGTCACATGTCAACCCAAAACAAAATTACATATATATTCTGGCATTTCCATAATAAATCTGAGTTCAATTCAAATTATAATACCACTTACAATTCAATTCAAAATTAATTTATTAAACAAAATAGTGTATAACTTTCTCTATGGAGAAACGTCAAATAACACCAAATTTTTATAACTTAACGTTTAAGAAAGTACATAGTGTGTCCTCTAATTTTGGACGCCAATAAATCCATGGCTATAAATTAATATTTAGATCGGCGTTCTTTTCCAAAAGATCAAATCAAGTACAATCTATTGTTGGGACGAACTGTCATTCTTCAGGACAAAAAATAATTTGAAGCAGAGTATCATGGAGGACCAACAAAATACCACAACTTAGAGAAGAAATTTTTTTTCATGAGAAGTTACTATCTCATCTGCCGATAAATATTTTCATGTTATATTTAGATATGCATGAAAATAATACACGACATGCATGAGTTTATCATATTCGTCCATCTAATTACTACATGATAAAATAGTTTCATGTGTTTATCATACTCATCCATCCAGTTGCTACGTAACAAACTAAAAGCCATCCAGTTGCTACATGCTAACACATTACTATATCTTTAATAAATTACTTAAGCAACATAGATTGTCATCAACTACAAAGCTATAAGAACCATACCTTAATTAATCAAGATTTTTACCATATTTAGCAGTCCGTAGTTTGGTTTCATCGTTCATGTTATGCCATTAAAAATGCAAAATTCTTGAGTCCGGCCAGGACAATATAATGTACAATTCAATATGCTAACCTAGTGACGATGATCTACCATTAGTTGCCAACGTCACATGACCATATTTAGGGAACATCATAAACTAGTGGCAAACATACGTAAATAGATTGGTCAAAATATTTTAGAAAAGTTTTTCTAAATGATAGTGTAAAGTTCATCGGTAATTGTAAAGTTCATCAGTGTTATCATATTGACCACAGACCACTCAACCCAGAAAAATTAAATTTCAGCAATCCAAGCACTAGAATAATCTAGACACTAGAATGTCCAAGACAAGATGCTAACCTTCGTATTTGTGAAGGACATCCTCTTTTTCAACAAAGACCATATATGGCAAAATTCCTAAAAATAGTGATTCTTTGTAGCTGGCTGGATTTGCGTTGCAAATCCAACTACATCCAATCAAATAGTCTGTGTTTCAAAAGCCAGGGTTGATAAAGTTGCCAAGTCATCTTTCCATTGACAAAGTTGTCATGTCATTGAATAATTAATTAGACCATCAAATACCAAATACAAAGGACTAGTAAAAGTTGAATAGATGGCATAGTTGATTTCTAAATGACTTGGTGCTTCGATTGGATATGGACAAATAAAAATGAAAGATGAACATAAGAAAGAAATAATCCCACAAAAAATTATAATTTCCCATCCAAACTCTAAATTCAGATCCTAAAATCTAATAACATTAACATATGGGCTAATCAATGACATATTATAATCTAATACATAAGATAAAATCTGAACAAAGTATCCAACTATAATCAAAGTAACATTAAAGAATCCTGGAATTAACCATTAGTCAAAAGGAGACTCTCTTTTCTGCATGCATGACATAAACATAATTTTTCACGTTCCTTTTTTTTATATTAGATCATGATTTTTTTCGTAAAGAACATAATAAAAAGTATGAGTAGATCTGACCTTTGGGAGATCAACGAAAAAATTATTCGCATCTGACCTTTTTTTTTCATGTCCGACCTTGTTGTTCTAACTCTCCATGTTAGCTTTTAGGAGCATCTTCCACCGTCTCTTCAATCAGATCATAGATCTTTTACGGACTCCAGCTTCCGGCCTTGGTTAGAGCATGGTGCTGATAACGTGTTGTGAAAATAAGAAAGAAGGAGAAGGAATTGGTAGCCAGAAAACTGTACATAGCTTTTTTCATTAATAACATATATAGAGGGAATGAGATAGAGAGGTTGTTGTGGATATGGATAAGGGCATCCATATTAGGATTTATCTAAATCACAACAGAGTTAGGGTTCTCTCCAAATTTTTAATAGCTCTGATGCCATGAAATTCAGATCATGAACTTCAATTTCTTTAGTCTTAGTACATTTATAAGAAAAGTCATGACATCCTCCTTTAATTTAGGCGATATGGTACTAAAGTGAGTTATACAATAATAGTTAACTGAAAATTGTAAGATTACAAAATAACATAATTCATTAATATTTTTAGTTAATGGGTACCATGAACTTTCTAAAACATGCAATTGAATAACCTTCTGTCAACGATATCTCACATTCACTTATATTTTTTTCCTTCTCCAAACCCAGTCGTCCAACCCTAAACCTAGCTAACTGTAGCAGTCACCCCATTATCTCACTCTCCGTTACCACACCCTGTGTTGGGCTGCAAATGAGCCAAGCCATTCGTAAGCTGCTCGAAGCTGGGCTCGATAAAAGCTCGTTTGAGCTCGGTTCGTTTAGTAAACAAGCTGAGCTCAAGCTTCATTTCCGAGCTCGTTTAATAAACGAGCTAAGCTCAAGCTTAGAATTACTTGGCTCGTTTGAGCATGCGAGCTGGCTCGTTTAGAAGCTCGTTTAGGAGCTCGTTTAAGAGCTTATTAGAAGCTCGTTTGTTCTTTGTTGAATTATATATATATATATATATATTTGTGTGCATTATATATTTATATGTCCTTAATAATTGATATTAAGGAACTTTTTAATTATTTTTTATAAATAAATTGTTAATATTATAAGTACTTGAATTCAAACCTAACTAAATTGAATTCGAACTTGTTAAGCTTGAAATCAAGCTTAATGAGCTTGAAATAAAGTTAAGCGTGCTTGAAATCAAGCTTAACGAGCTTGATTTTGAACTTATCAAACTTGAATCAAGCTTGCTTATCAAGCCAAGATCGAACTCAAACCAAGCCAAGCTCAAGCTTAATATAAACAAGCTCGAGCCAAGCTCAAGCTCTAAAATAAAAAAATTATCAAGCTCGAGCTTGAGCTCGATTAATTATAGTCAAGCCAAGCTCAAGCTTACAAAAACTTGGCTCGGCTTGGCTCGTTTGCAGCCCTAACCCTGTGCAAGGGCGTACCAACGTAGGGGTCTTGGATGGGCTATTTTTTTATTATTTTGCTTTTCTTTTCATATTTACTTTTTGGGGTGTTAAGTGAGTCAGCCCACCCTAGAAAACTAGCAAATATAGTTAATTTATGGTAGCCAATTACAAATTACAAAAGTTAACTTCATTTAGTGTCGTGTCTCAGCAGTGTATATATATATAAATATATATATATATATATATATTTGGTGAAACAGAGCTTTATTGATGTATCAGGCGCAAAATGCCGAGGCCTATACAAGTAAGCGCATCTTGCGCGAGCAGAATTACAGACAACAAAAGAAGGCAGGACTCAAAAACCGATCGTGGTCCAAGCCCAGGGTTAGGACAGAGCCGACTTGACGAAGTCAGCGGAGTGAGAGCATCGCCTGCTAATCTTTGCAATTTGCCAAAGGATCTCTCTGATCAGCTGGTTGGGGTTGAATTGGTGACCTTCATATCTGAATTTGTTCTGATTCTTCCAGAGGACCCAAATGCCGGCGGCTGCGACGATCTCATGCCCATGGGAGTGGCCCCAGCTAGCGAGGATATCGTTGAAGCCCCCAGCTTGGAGCTTGTGCCTGCAACGGTGAGAGAGGCTGGCCCATAACATAGAAGCAAGGTCACCGGCTAGCAGTACATGCTCGACAGTTTCTGTACGATGAGAGGTACAGCAGTGGCATTTCGATGCAAGGCTGAAGTCAATGGAGGACAGGGAGTCATCGGTCGGAAGCTTTCTGTGATATGCTCTCCATAGCAAAATAGACCATTTGGCGGGGATGCAGGAAGACCAGAATGGGGCGATTATCGGAGAAGGCACTCCGCTACCTCTAAGAACCGCCTTGGCCGAAGCCAACGAAAAGAGTCCGTCAGATTTGGGAGACCACTTCCAGGCGTCGAAAGCATCCAGGAGTTGCATCGCGGCGGCTGCGATTCTGACATCATTCTCCGGACCAAGCCAATCTCTGACCCTGTCCCATCGCCAGCCCGAGATCGGGTCCCATAAATCGTAGATCGCACAGTTCGGTAGGGAATTAGGGGTACGGTGGATGGCGATATCTCCGAGCCAGCATTCGTGACACATCGTCGAACACCCATTTCTAAGCTGCAAGCGGATGTGTGGTTCCGCGAGGTGACTCCCATAAAGGATGCGGCGCCAGGATACAGACGATCGGTTGTTAGCAACTACGGTCACAGGATAGGAGTATCGAAAGTATCTGGCCGACAGGAACCTGGTCCATAAAGAAGTCTTTGTGCGAAGCTTCCACCATAACTTTATAGAGCAAGCGTTGATGATGTTCGATAGTTTACAGAATCCTAGTACTCCCTCGATCGTGGGTCTGGCCATAGTTTTCCAGCCGACCCAGTGGTATTTGTCCTTTCCGTTAGAGTGGCCCCAGAAGAAATCGGAGAAGAGGGCTTCTAATGATGATAAAACTTTCTTGGGGGGTAGCAAACGGCCAGAGTGTAGATAAGGATGGAAGAAAGGACGTGCTTGATCAGAATCATCTTACCGCCCGGAGAGAGGGTCGTGTTGTGCCAGCCCTCAATTCTCTTCCTGATTTTGCACACCAGGTTGTCGAAGCTGCCTGAGTTTGCTTTACCATACACCAGCGGGAACCCAAGTAGGAGAATGGAGGATAGGCGGTGGAGAAGGAGGTTAAGTTGGATAGATTTGCTGAGTAGGTCCTGTCAGCTTTGTGATGGGTGTAGATGACGCTTTTGTTGGTATTAACCTTCTACCCCGAACATCTGGTGTACTTCTCAAGCGTTCGATGGACCACCTCGACCGACCCGATGTCGCCAGAGGAGAAGATGAGAATGTCATCAGCGTAGGCTAGGTGGATGAGAAGGGGCAACCAGTGGTGGTGTGGAAGTGATTAAATCTCGGGGTGTTCGCCATAATATTGAGGTTCCTTCTAAGCGTGTCCGCTGCTATGATGAAGATGGTAGAATATAAGGGATCCCCCTATCTAATCCCCCTGCTAGATTTGAAGAAGCCCTCGGCTTGTCCGTTGATGACGGTGGAGAACCAGGAGTTGCTAATGGATCTGAAGATGACATCAATCCAGCTTTCAAAGAAACCGAATGCCCTGAAAACCCAAATCATGAACTGCCAGTCCAGTCGATCATAGGCCTTGTCCATGTCTAGCTTGATAGCGACGTTCCCCTGACAGAGAATTTCATGCAAGTAATCATTTCCTGCGCTAGAAGGATGTTGTCGGTGATGTTCCGACCCAGGACGAAACTGCTTTGCTCTTCAGAAATGATCTTGGGAAGGAGAACGGACATGCGGGTCACGATGATCTTCGATATTATTTTGTTGGTGAAGGTACATAAGCTGATGGGACGAAATCACGGAAGGTCTCCGGGTTGTCTGTTTTGGGGATGAAGATGAGGTTAGCGCAGGAAATGGAATTAGGGTATCTGGCGCCTTGAAAGAAGGTGACGGTGGCCTCGTAGAGGTCATGTTTTATGATGTCCCAACAGGATCGAAAGAACAGCCCGGAGAAGCCGTCGGGACTGGGAGCACTGTGTTCATCGAGCGCCCACACAGCGAATTGGACTTCATCCGGGGAAGGGGGTCAGGAGCTGCTCGTTCTCTCTTGTGCTGATCAAGATGGGGATCTTGGCCAGGAACTCCTCATCCTTAGCGATGATCTCTTTAGAGAATAATTTGGTGTAGAAATTAGCAGCCGCTTCATGGATGCTCCTCTGATCTTTGAGTAAAGTTCCATTATCATCGGTGATTTGGTGAAGGTTAAGCTGTTGCCTGCGGCCTTTAACACAAGAGTGGAAGAAGCTAGAGTTTTTGTCTCCTTCTGCATCCCAGGTTAGTCTGGCTTTCTGTTTCCAGAATGCGGTCTCAACCTTCAGTCTGGATTTGAGGAGGGCTCTAGTGAGGTTGAGCGTCGTACGGTTCTCCGTTGAGCGGTTCGCGGTGTACTAGAGCCCCGCCCGAGTAACCTCATCCTCAGCCAACTTAATCGCCTGAAAAATGTTGCCGAAGTCACTTCTGCTCCAAATCGATAGCGCTCTCCTGGTCGCTTTCAGATTGTTTGCCACTCGGACTAGGGGGTCGGGGTTGCTCGAAGATCTCCAGGCGGAGGCCATAACATTACGAAATTGTGGGTGGTAGCTCCAGAAGTCCAGGAATCTGAAAGGTTTCTTGATGGGGTCGGAGTTGCTACTGATCTCGATCAGGAGGGGAGAGTAAACCGATTCAGTGGAGTTGAGGTATGAGAGGTTGGTAATGATACCCATCTCGGACCAGTGCATGTCGATCAGTGCTCGATCGAGACGGGAATATTGTCTACGGGCACATTCTTGTATGTTACACCACATGAATGTGCTACCGGAGAAAGGGAGTGGGGACAAGTGTTCGTTGAAGATGAAGGTGTTGAAGTCATTCATGGCCTGTGTAGTGGGTGGGCAGCCCCCAAACTTTTGTCTCTGCTCGAGAGCGCGTTAAAATCGCTGACGCACAGCCACGGAAGGTTGTGGAGGTGGAGGTGGAGGTGGGTGTCGGACAATGTAGCCCAGAGCTGCTTACGCTGGTGGATGTCACAGCTGCCGTGGACGGCGGAGAGGAGGGTTCGAGATTGGATAATGGGGTGTTCTACCCAACAGGAGAGAGCCTGTTTCGAGTCATGAACTATGGCAAATTTGTAATCAGTGACGAAGAGGATCCAGATGTCGTTGCATCCGGAGATGGCGGCCGGGAAGTCGAGATGCAGCTAGATGGACTTGAGCTTTGTGTGAGGGATTTTGGGTTCGATGTTGACTAAGATGTCAATACGGTAGATTTTCTTGAGCCTGAGTAATCTGTTCAAGGTGGGTTTATTGGCCAGCCCTCTGACATTCCACAAAAGGATGTTAAGCATTGGGATGGGTGTGGGGGGATGGTTGTTGAGCTTCGCGGCTGACCTAGTGGTCATGGGCGTGGGCTCGAGGCCGTACTTTTTCTTTTTGTTGTGATAAGATCTGTTGTTCGAGGGCGCTGTGGATGGGGTGACCGACGCTTCAAGCTATCTGTTTGTTAAGTTACCATGCTCCTCTGGCTGGTTGACAGCAGCGCCTTCAAGGTCAGTCAGCACGCAGAGGGGGTTGGAGGGGTCAAGGAATCCGGCTTCCTGGGCCTGTAGAAGCCTATCAGCGAGGGCGAGTCCGAGGCTATCCGGGTCTTCTGTGGAGACGATGCCAGAGATGAGAGGGGATTCTGCTATGCTAACGAAGGTGGGGTAGGGGATCAGGGCAAGCTGGGCCATCTTTCCACCGACAGGAGCAGCAGCGGCGGGCGGGTTCTCGCGCTCGTTAGGAGAGATCGCTTCGGGATGGGTGCTCTCCAGGTTGTCTGCGTGGAAGAAAGAGGTGAAGCTCTCCAGGTTGTCGACAGGGGAGGAAGAGGTGAGGGCGTCGAATTGGTTAGAGATAAGGATGTTCGATGGTTCGTGGGGAATGATGGCGGAGTTTGACGGGGGTGTGAACGAGGGCTGGGAGTGTCGTCTCCGTCTACAAAGTGGGAGTATTTATTGGGTCGGGGGAGGATCGCGGGTGCAGGGTAGAAGAAGTTCTCCTTCAAGGTGTACGCCTTTCGGGGATGTTTATGCTTCAGCTCCGGGTGTGCCATGAAGCACGGATCTATGAGGTGGCCCTGAATTTGACAGTGTTTGCAAAAAATGATGTTGTTGTCGTACAGCCACACCTGGGAGTGTGTCCGGCTCCCGAGTTCAATCTCGATATTGGTGGGGAGATCCGTGGACAGGTCGAGTTCCATACAAATCTTGGCGAAGTTCCCTTTGGTGAGGTTGCGTGTGTCGTCGGCGATGGCCACCAGCGACCCAAAGGAGCTGGCGATTCTCTTAAGGGCTGTAGGGGCGAAGCACACAAGGGGTAGATTGGGTAGGGTAATCCACATCGAGATGATAGACGAGTCAACTTTGGGGTTGAAGTTGGGAGTTCACTTGACGATTTTAACGTTGTGAGCGTCTATGATTGTGGTGCCTTTGGCCGACACTGAGGTGAAGTCGGATTCCGAGGAGAGGTGTAGGTACATGTGCTTGGGGTCTAACGGAGCGACTCTGTACGCTGAGGTCAGGCCCCAACCAGCTAGGACCTCTTGGGCTTTGGAGATCTTTGGGCACCCCGAGGGGAACTTTAGGACCAGCGTTTTCGCGAAGCTGGCCGCTAAGGAAGCTATCTCTTCCGAAGAGAAGGGCACACGAATAGTTTGGCCTTCTGCAGTAGGCGGGAGAACGATCGCCGGCAGATCGGGATCCTCTATCTGGAGGGGGAGGTGTGGCTCTCTGTCTGGACGCAGCACCTCTGCGTAAGACAGATTCTTAGTACTGGTCGGGGGGGTAGACGTCCCAACGGAGACGAGACCTGCGATAGCGAGCGCATAGGCATCCCCGGCGGAGACGAGACCTGCAAAAGCGGGCACATGGGCATCCCCGACGGGCACATAGGAACCTGGCGGCCCCCGGGTGCGGGCGCATGTGTCACGACCCGCGCCCAATATTTGGGCATGAGTCGTGGGTACATCCAGCCTACGCCGCAGTGTCGGCGGTAGAACGCTGTCTAGTCATCTTCACATTTTATCAAATACAACCATGCAGTTTATAGAATTCCATAACACAACCAAAATCCACAAACCAGTCCACAACAGCAAGATATACACAAATATTTGCATTGAGAGTGAAGATAATGACTGATATGAATAATCTCCAAGATAGAGACCAAAATGTGATAGATTAAATAATCTCAAAAGAACAAAATGTACTAAAATGGATGTCCACTACTCAACTCTCATAATCCATAAAATAAAGATTAAGTACAATGAATAAAAGAGTTTCTGGAGGCACTCGTGCTCTATAAAATAATATCTAGCTATATGTCTCCTACGGAGGGTAGCCCCGCATCCAAGTCCTCCTGCATGCTCAGATCAGGATCCTCAGTCTGCTCATAATAAGTGGTACAGAACTCCTCTAACTTATCACCTAAAATATTGGTTTACAGTCAGGAATGGAACAAGTACACATATGATAGCTATCCGAGACACAATAGAATCGCTAAACATGTATATAACATACGAGAATGAAACTAGAAAGTAACTAGTATCATTGTGTGAAGAATATGTAACTCGAGAAATAGCTACCAAGAAGCAATATGTAACTATGGTAACATGGCAGGTATGAAGAACAAATGAAATAAATTGGAATACTAACTATCTAAGTGCATTGAAATATCAGTTTCGATGTGTGAATGGCTAAGGAGTAAATCCGGGTACCCTGCACGTGTCGTGTGCAGCTGCTATTATTCAAGAATAGACTCATGGGATAGATTGGGTTGTTCACACGTCTACTAAGATATTTCCTCCGCCCAGCTAGTACTCATGGAATAAATCGTAAGTGGAGTAAACATAGGAGATAATCAAGATGTATAATAAAATCCATGGTACTAATCCTCGTGTGACGATCGTGTCAACAAGCAGCAAGACATATGAATAACAGGTAGAGGAAACTATCAGAAGCAGTAACAATCAATATATGCACTTGCCTGTGGTCCTGAGCTGCAAGTATGAGTCGAGCACTGAGTCAGAGTCCAAGTAACCTGTTTTATACCATATACCTACTGTCAACATAAATCAAAGTAATACTAGTGTATATATATGTATATATATATATATATATATATATATATATATATATATATATATATGGAAGGAGGTTGATACTTACAAGAGTATCAGTCATCTGATCTTAAGGGAAACTGGACTGGGTAATAAATAGGTATTTTGGACTGTTCTTCGAGTTCTCTTATATCCTTGGGATAAGCCTACCTACTAAGGACTGGTACTCCAATCACATAAGTACATATTGACCTCTTTAACTGATGTCTTTTATTATTTGTCCTGTGTCATGTTGCCTATATAAAACCACTTCTACCTAACTGTAACTCCCAACAGTACATTAGGCCCCTTGCCTCTCTATTGTACTTGAATTCCTATATGATACTCCATCTTGGCCTTACAACTGAAACCAACCCCTGTTTCCATATTTCCTTTCCATGAGTGGTTTTACATCAGAATTTCCTAATTGCCCAGGCATTACCCAATCACTGACACCTACGTATGTGCCCAAGCTGTGTTTGATTTCACTCTTTTACCTGATGTACATTGCACATAAAGTTTATACATCAAAATGGCATTTATGAGAACCATTCCAGGTTGTATTTATAGGACAGAGTCTAGCTATTGTTGTTCTTGTTCTTGGTACACCCAGGTTGCTCCTGACCTTAGGGCTCTGAGGTGAACCTCTAGGACAAGCCATGAGTTCCATAATCCCATTTTCCTACAACCAAAAGTTTTACCTACACAGGTGCTGCCTACAATGGCATTGGCTCCATAATGTTTTACTCGAATTGTCTATGGCTGACATGTCATGGGGACATGGTGTCCCATGTTCAACTGACATTGCTACTGGGTGTCAACTGATACTACAATCTATTGGTGAAGACCACATATTAGAGGTACATGGGGAGGTGTCTCATAGTAGTTGAACAAGGTTGGCTGGTGGCATATGGGGTACTAAGCTGTCAAGTTGCCTATATCCCAAGATATACTAAGAAGTATCAACACTCGTGCCTCTATCTTCAGAGTCACACAGGTCCACAAGCTCTCCTATGAACCCTACCTCATGCTACTAGATGTTGACACTGGTTCCACATGAATCTGCCCCCCCCCCCCCCCTCTCCAGCCTCTAGAGCTGGACACAACCATATGGTAGGTATAATTACCACAGGGTATTACATCAGTAATGTGTGCGTATGTATATATATATCTCTATCATCTAATGAATCTCTTGCCACACTATCCCCTGCTACCCTTAACCTGTATCCATTAGGAAATAAGTGTCCAGGCTTAGCTCTGATGCTACCTACTACTAGTCCCCTCACATCCCAGGGTCCCTATTTATTCAGATAGATTTACAACAAGCACATCTATTCCTAGATTATACTAGGATACTCTCCTATGTTACTGATACCTCATGAAGTTCCTGTAGGAATTTCTAGGGAATACAAAGAAGGGTATACACTCTAATCTGACATAACCCATATTTCAGGGGTCTGATATCATCTGATACTCTTCCATCTTGCCCAATCCCATTTATGCTAATTTGGTCCCCCAATTCTTTCACTTCCATACTGGTAATTCAAGTCCTTGATCATGTCAAGGTACACTGTTCAGCTGGGTACTTCATAACCTAATCTACACCATATGTCTAGTTCAGGAATTTCTCTGTTACAATTGCTTAGGAGTGAAACCTGAGATCTGTCTAGGTGGATATTTGCAGTAGGCAGTTATCTCCAGGGCACTTTGGTCAAATGACAAGTGAGCTCAAAGTGTTGCTTTTATCAATTTGTATATCATTGCACCCTGACCCACAGGAATAGGCCGGGGTTGCCACCATATCTATAGACAAATCCATGTACTAGTACCTGGCCTAGTTGTGTACTTGTATATATCACAGGTTGTTCACTGAGTTGCAATTGGTTATAATTCAAGGGAGCATACTATCTACATGGTTCCCTGCTACTATGGTACCCAGTCTCCAGGTCCCTCTTCTTCCTAGCCTTAAACAATATTGTGGAATGACGGCAACAGTGTAGCAGGTGTACCCTGTCTAGTTGGTCTAATGCACTAGTGTAATGCCCCAGTCCCAAAATACGTATAGGACCAGGATACGATACATTCCAGCAACACTCCACCAATGGACCATATCTCAAAGTAAGCCCATTAGAGAAATACTTAAGCTCTAAATCATGATAAAAACCCAACAATACAATACAAGTCACAGGTCACAGCTAATCTCATCCACACAGAAAATAAGACACGAGATATCAAGTCCAATAAAATGATACTAATGAGAAAGATATGTCTAACATAAAATAGAAATAATAACTGTGCGGCTAAGACATCCCGAAACCACAGTATAAATAAATAAATAATCTACTACATGCCCACTGAAAAGAAAGAAAATAAAGTATCAAGTCTAAAAGAGACATGTCTCAAGAGAAGTCTTCAGCCACTATCTCGTCCTCCTGCGAAGGTACATCACCCGCCTCGACTCCAGAACCGTGAACCTCCTCTCTGTCTAAGCCTGGAGAGATCACTAGGTTCTCAGGGGACTAGCAAGATACATAATATACATGCCTAATATATAATAAATAACATACGAGAAAATAGAAAATGGTACAAAGAATAATATGAGACTAGAGAATAAGTATAAATGGCATATCGTCAAAGATAGTGCTATCAAGCATGACTAATAGCAAGTCGGGGTAACCGCGTGCTTGGAAATTAAAGGAGTGGTTCAAACGGGATTCGAAGAAGTCAATTTTGATTCGAATGATAGTTTTGAGGATTTGATGAATTACTTCATTCCTGAGTGGTGTATGCGATAGTCTCAGGAATATCGATCGATCGATTGAGGATGTGGGGTGTCGGTGAGTCTATCAGCAAGCGTCGCGTGGATGCAAAGCCGTAGATTGAATATGATGAGCAAATTATAGTCTTGAAGATTTTGATGAGTTGATTCGAACAACTTAGAAATTGACGTGCACGGAACGTGCACGAGATTGAGGATGGCACGAGTATGAAACACAAAAATAATCGAGTAGATAAAATCAAATCGAAAAAAAGCTAAGGTGTAGCGAACGAATGAATTGATCGAGGAAATTGATACGGATTGTATACGAAAAGTTAGCAGGATAGGTAGATAGCATGCAGGAAAGGTTTGATTTTGAAGTTACGCGAATGACTCTAAGGATTGGATTGAATGTTGCTCGATGATTTGAGTTAGCAAGGAATGTTGCAAATTGAGGAAATACGTTGGTCGATGACTTAAGATAAATGGATAATAATCGAACTTGAATTGAATGTCGAGGAGATTATCCAGTCGAACGATGGCATCATTCGCACGACTCGAAATTGGTTGCAAAGGAAGATCGTCAGGTTACGCATATCGTCGATGGTATTGAGGCATATCAAAGATCGATATGCGATAACTCGGGGGTACTTTAACTCGGTGAATGACGATCGTGCAAGTGTTATTGTTCGGTTGGATGCTATACTTAGGATTTGATCGAGATGAATGTTGGATGAAAATGATTGTGTCTTGATGGTTACACGGATAACCACAACGTCGACGATCTTGTCTTACGCGAGCACAACTCTAGCCTCGCACATGCGTCGCGTTGGATTTGAGGCAATCGTTTCGCTGTGAGCGCAGACATGGTGATTCATGTTGCGGGAATGATCAAACTCGAAAAATCAGGACGCGGTAACTTTGATTGTCTCAACTTGTCGGTTTGATGCGAAGGAAAATTCGAGGATGTTTAGACTTGCGATTGACGAATGAATGAAACTTGAGGATTGAGTAGGTCCAATCCGCGCATCGAGAATGAATTAGTCTAGACGCAAACAAGAGTTACGTCCCGATGAGGATAATTATCCCATAGGAGCGTGCATGGTGATTCGTGCCCACCGTGGATAATATGACTCGTATGAGATCGGGGTGCAACATATTGTTAAGCTAGACGACCTCATGATTGAATACGTAAATTAGGATAAATGACTTAGGGAATATAAATGTGAATTATGGTTTAGCGATGGATTGTGTCGTAGCGTGCTTGACTTGGAAGGGATGATAGGAGGATTATGTCGAACGTGTTCGAAGAGATTGACTATATGAAATGGCTTGTTGAACGAGTGAGATTGATATGTTAAAGAATTGGTTGAAACGTAAGTTGTCATAGGATGGCTTTGCTGAATGACTTAGACCCCGTGCGACGAATGTTGAGACGTGTGTAGGGAATCGATGCTCGATGTTTAGAGATCGGAGTGATGCGAGCTTGGGTAGAAAACCCCGTACTATCAACTTTGTTTGACCTTAGGATGGGGTCAGTGTTGATATTGTTATTTGGGAACTATGATTCCAATACTGACGGAAAGACATAGCCTAGCAGTTAGGCAGACGTCCGAGTGTGAAGTGGTAGGATTTGTGGAGGAACCACTCTTGAGGCTCGGTTGACATGCACGTATATCTGGGACGCCCGAATATGTGCACGATTCGACTCGAGTGGTGATGGCGGATTCTCAATCATGAGGCTTGGCTGAAATACATGTATTTTGGGGACGCCTGGGATATATGCACGATCCAACTAAGTGATACGTTGAATCAAGTGAGACTTAAGGAACGAGAAGGTGTCAAGGATTTTGAAATCGTATTTCAAGGAAAAGATTGATGGCACTGCAACTAATAGATTGAGACAAATTTGAACGTTGGTTGATCGGATGGATTGTCTAGAACTGAGTTGTCCGTATGTGCGACGAGAGTAAGTACCTAAGTTGAGATATAGTTGTTCGAAGTAAAAGATAACCGTAGCACGAGCGAGGCTCGGATTTAAGAAATGCATAGGAGAGATGTGTACGAAGAAAGGTAGGATATGGAATCAAGTATAAGTCGATAGGTGTACTCAGTAAGTTTTGAGGACGAAACTTTTTCTGAGTGGTGTATGATGTAGTGCCCCGTCCCGCTCAGTCAATCGGAAGAATCGAAACGTCGACGGCGTTCGGACTTAGCCTTGCAACGGCTGCTCGAAGACATCGCTCGGTCGAGGCGACCGCTCGCTTAGGTGGGGTAGTTTTGGTGAACTTGCCTCATCTTAGCCTTTACATAATAAATTGCATATTTTCAACTTTCACAAGTAGGCTTGATAAAAGAGACGAATCCACATAGCAAAAGGGAATAATCCCGACGGGTCGAATTGAGTTAGAATATGGAAAGGTCCAACGGTCGGCTTAGAGTTGGTGCACGGCGTACTTTGAAAATGACACTCGATCCTTCGTCCCGTAGCTTGGGAGAAGAAAGTTGGTATTCGCCACAAAGCTAAGAGTTAGGTAAATTTATTGGCATCGCCCGCACAATTGCTTCATAAAGCATGCACGATCTCATCGCCTAAGGCGTAGCATAGCCTCTGCTCGCCCGACGGGTTAAGTTGTATTGCACGGCTTACGGCATAAGTCTAGGCACCCCAAATAACTTGGTTGTTCAAGTCGATCGTGTGCACGGCACGTTCCCACGACGCAAGGCTTGACGCAGCCTTTACTCGTCAAGTTGTTGCAAAAGTAAGTTAGGCAAGTTACGTTAAGATATCAGGAGTAGTAGCAAGCACGACCCTACGAGTTCTACGGCTTGGTGTATCCACATAGTCTTACAGTCTCAAGGCCCGTCATATAGAGTATGACTTGGGCGGTGGTGTCGTACAGGCTTAAGGCACGATGGACGGACTTAGTGTTTAAGGCACGAGCCACGGTTGATTCAAAAGTGAGTTTAGAAAAAGGGTTATCAAATGGTCATTTTGAGTTGAATAAAATGATATGGTAACATGGAAAGAATGCTCGGACTATAGGTCGTCGAGGCGAATTTAGAAGAAGGAAGAATGCTCGCGACTATAGGTCGTCGAGGCGGTCTCAGATTTGAGAAGTATTGAACTTGGTCCTGAAAGACATGGTAACACTAGAGATAGCATGACTGTGTGAGACGTCAGTTTGTGTCGAGTCTTATATGGTCATGGACAACTTGTCGACAAGGTGGGTCGTTTCCCGCACGGCAACCCGGCGGCCACGGGACCGTTACGGCCGTCGATTGGAAACGTAATTAGCTGTACTGGGCACGGGTTAGGCCTGGACTTACAGCGGGGCCAGCTACCTGGCGCTGAAAGTGGCACCTGTCTAAAAAAAGCTAGAGGTGTCCACGATGGCTATGGGATTCAGTGACCAAATCATATAGATGAGTCGGCATGGCGGCAATCCACGTGTGTGCCTTTGGATGAGTGAGTTATTGAATGTGTGTGCAGTTAGAATACAAATGTTTGGGCTTAAGAATGGCTACAACATAGGTGACGTGCTTCGGCACGAGATGTGGCGTCGAGTCTTGAGTTGTCGACATATAAGTTGTATAAGTTGGTTGAGTTGTTTGAGTTTAAGTCGGGAAACTGCCACAAGGCAAAGTTGGTTGAGTGACACTAACATTCACAAGTCTTGATTGGGTCAGTTGGTGATCAAAGTAGCAAGGGCCGCAAGGCGGCAATATGGTTTAGTCACCCTGAGTTGCGAGGCACGGCACAATGGATTCCTAGCACGATCACATGGAAATGGAGCCTCATTGCGTAGTTGTGTCTCTGATTAAGTGCCATAAGGCAAACACGACTTAATAGGGTAACGTCGATGTTGCAAGCACGGGATGGTCTTGAAACACGAAATAGGCCAAGGCGTCTGTCCTAAACGGATCCTAAGGCAAGAGTAGAAAGAAAATTGATAAGAAGGGACTATGTTGCACAAAGTAAAATAACGTGTCGGTTTTGTATGGGTGGGCGAGGAGCTCATTCCACCAGTACAGTTGAGTACTGACACCCACATAGTTTACATGTACAGGCGTAGGTAGAAGCTCGTGGCACGGAGCTTGCTTGGATGCATCGAGGCACGGAGTTCCTTGGCAATTCGAAGCGTGCGGCCATATGGAGTAAAGACTTATACAGGACATAATGTATGGATGTCGCCTTTCGAAGCATCCGCTGGCTCGAGACATATATTGAGAGATGAGAGAGAGCTGAGTGACTTTTAATGTGAGATGAGTGAGCTTGAGAGACTAGTAATCTTGGCCTTGTGCCCCAATATATCCGTTGTTTCAATATCAATAAAGATCTTCTTTGAATAACTTGCATCTGTTCTAAATTTCTGCTGCTATGATTCAATGTCTCTGCATGGGACTTCTGTGCGACGACCCCGTCACAGCCGCTGAAGTCGGCCGTTATGGAACCCGCCTTGCACGAGCGCAATCTAGGCTCTTGCGGCATCACGCCTTAGCGAGGACGATCGCTCCTATGGGAGCGGGGCGTGACATAATGGTATCAGAGCACGACTTTACGTCCTTGGACTTTCGATTGAATTCTTTAACTTTGATGTTTCCACAAAACCCTGTTGCTTCCGTAAGTTGTTATCGTTGGTGTGCTCTCTCTCAAATGTCCCACGGGATGTCCATACAATAAGTCTATCTATTTTATAAAATATAGGACAACAGTTTTTGACAAGAAACCAAAAGATGATTTGCATAAGCACGGTTGGCTAAGTCGGGCTGGGTATATACACCAAAGTTGCATCGACCTTAGAAAAGTCGAGTGTGGGAATTGAATAGTGTCGAGCAAGAATGAGTTGAACTCGATTGAGTAAATTGAGATGACTATCGATCGGGGTGCTATCGAGCGACGATAACGTCGGTACGATATAGATGAGCGTGCTTGGAAATTAAAGGAGTGGTTCGAACGGGATTCGAAGAAGTCAATTTTGATTCGAATGATAGTTTTAAGGATTTGATGAATTATTTCATTCCTGAGTGGTGTATGCGATAGTCTCAGGAATGTCGATCGATCGATTGAGGATGTGGGGTGTCGGTGAGTCTATCAGCAAGCGTCGCGTGGATGCAAAGCCGTAGATTGAATATGATTGAGCAAATTATAGTCTTAAAGATTTTGATGAGTTGATTCGAACAACTTAGACATTGACGTGCACGGAACATACACGAGATTGAGGATGGCACGAGTATGAAACACAAAAATGATCGAGTAGATAAAATCAAATCGAGAAAAAGCTAAGGTATAGCGAACGAATGAATTGAACGAGGAAATTGATACGGATTGTATACGAAAAGTTAGCACGATATGTAGATAGCGTGCAGGAAAGGTTTGATTTTAAAGTTACGCGAATGACTCTAAGGATTGGATTGAATGTTGCTCGATGATTTGAGTTAGCAAGGAATGTTGCAAATTGAGGAAATACGTTGGTCGATGACTTAAGATAAATGGATAATGATTGAACTTGAATTGAATATCGAGGAGATTATCCAGTCGAACGATGGCATCATTCGTACGACTCGAAATTGGTTGCAAAGAAAGATCGTCAGGTTACGCATATCGTCGATGGTATTGAGGCGTATCAAATATCGATATGCGATAACTCGGGGGTACTTTGACTCGGTGAATGACGATCGTGCAAGTGTTATTGTTCGGTTGGATGCTATACTTAGGATTTTGATCGAGATAAAAGTTGGATGAAAATGATTGTGTCTTGATGGTTACATGGATAACCACAACGTCGACGATCTTGTCTTACGCGAGCACAATCCTAGCTTCGTACATGCGTCGTGTTGGATTTGAGGCAATCGTTTCGCGTGAGTGCAGACATGGTGATTCATGTTGAAGGAATGATCGAACTCGGAAAATCAGGACGCGGCAACTTTGATTGTCTCGACTTGTCGGTTTGATGCGAAGGAAAATTCGAGAATGTTTAGACTTGCGATTGACGAATGAATGAAACTTGAGGATTGAGTAGGTCACATCGAGAATGAATTGGTCTAGACGCAAAACAAGAGTTACGTCCCGATGAGGATAATTATCCGGTAGGAGCGTGCATGGTGATTCGTGCCCACCGTGGATAATATGACTCGCATGAGATCGGGGTGCAACATATTGTTAAGCTAGACGACCTCATGATCGAATACGTGAATTGGGATGAATGACTTAGGGAATATGAAATATGAATTATGGTTTAGCGATGGATTGTGTCATAGCGTGCTTGACTTGAAAGGGATGATAGGAGGATTATGTCGAACGTGTTCGAAGAGATTGACTATGCGAAATGGCTTGTTGAACGAGTGAGATTGATATGTTAAAGAATTGGTTGAAACGTAAGTTGTCATAGGATGGCTTTGCTGAATGACTCAGACCCGTGCGACGAATGTTGAGATGTGTATAGGGAATCGGTGCTCGATGTTTAGAGATCGAAGTGACGCAAGCTTGGGTAGAAAACCCCGTACTATCAACTTGGTTTGACCTTAGGATGGGGTCAGTGTTGATATTATTGTTTGGGAACTATGATTCCAATACTGACGGAAAGACGTAGCCTAGCAGTTAGGCAGACATCCGAGTGCGAAGTGGTAGGATTTGTGGAGGAACCACTCTTGAGGCTCGGTTGACATGCACGTATATCTGGGACGTTCGAATATGTGCACGATCCAACTCGAGTGGTGATGGCGGATTCTCAATCACGAGGCTTGGCTGAAATGCATGTATTTTGGGGACGCCTAGGATATATGCACGATCCAACTAAGTGATACGTTGAATCAAGTGAGACTTAAGGAACGAGAAGGTGTCAAGGATTTTGAAATCGTATTTCAAAGAAAAGATTGATGGCAGTGCGATTAATAGATTGAGACAAATTTGAACGTTGGTTGATCGGATGGATTGTCTAGAAATGAGTTGGCCGTATGTGCGACGAAAGTAAGTTACCTAAGTTGAGATATAGTTTTTCGAGGTAAAAGATAACCGTAGCACGAGCGAGGCTCGGATTTAAGAAATGCATAGGAGAGATGTGTACGAAAAAGGTAGGATATGGAATCAAGTATAAGTCGATAGGTGTACTCAGTAAGTTTGAGGACGAAACTTTTTCTGAGTAGTGTATGATGTAGTGCCCCGTCCCGCTCAGTCAATCGGAAGAATTGAAACGTCGACGACATTCGGACTTAGCCTTGCAACGGCTGCTCGAAGACATCGCTCGGTCGGGCGACCGCTCGCTCAGGTGGGATAGTTTCGGTGAACTTGCCTCATCTTAGCCTTTACATAATAAATTGCATATTTTCAACTTGCACAAGTAGGCTTGATAATAAAAGAGACGAATCCACATAGCAAAAGGGAATAATCCGGACGGGTCGAATTGAGTTAGAATATGGAAAGGTCCAACAGTCGGCTTAGAGTTGGTGCACGGCGTGCTTTGAAAATGACACTCGATCCTTCGTCCGTGGCTTGGAAGAAGGAAAGTTGGTATTCGCCACAAAGCTAAGAGTTAGCCAAATTTATAGGCGTCGCCCGCACAATTGCTTCATAAAGCATGCACGATCTCATCGCCCAAGGCGTAGCATAGCCTCTGCTCGCCTGACGGGTTAAGTTGTATTGTACGGCTTGCGGCATAAGTCTAGGCACCCCAAATAACTTGGTTGTTCAAGTCGATCGCGTGCACGGCACGTTCCCACGACGCAAGGCTTGACGCAGCCTTTACTCGTCAAGTTGTTGCAAAAGTAAGTTAGGCAAGTTACGTTAAGCTATCAGGAGTAGTAGCAAGCATGACCCTACGAGTTCTACGGCTGGGTGTATCCACATTGTCTTACAGTCTCAAGGCCCGTCATATTGAGTATGACTTGGGCGGTGGTGTCGTGGGCTTAAGACACGATGGACGGACTTAGTGTTTAAGGCACGAGCCACAATTGATTCAAAAGTGAGTTTAGAAAAAGGGTTATCAAATGGTCATTTTGAGTTGAATAAAATAATATGGTAACATGAAAAGGATGCTCGCGACTATAGGTCGTCGAGGCGATTTTTGAAGAAGGAAGAATGCTCGCGACTATAGGTCGTCGAGGCGGTCTCAGATTTGAGAAGTATTGAACTTGGTCCTGAAAGACATGGTAACACCAGAGATAGCATGACTGTGTGAGACGTCAGTTTGTGTCGAGTCTTGCATGGTCATGGACAACTTATCGACAAGGTGGGTCGTTTCCCCGTACGGTAACCCGACGGCCACGGGACCGTTGCGGCCGTCGATTGGAAACGTAATTAGCTGTGCTGGACACGGGTTAGGCGGGGACTTACAGCGGGGCTAGCTACCTTGTGCTGAAAGGGGACCTCTCTAACAAAAGCTAGAGGAGTCCACGATGGCTCTGGAAGTCAGTGACCAAATCATATAGATGAGTCGGCATGGCGGCAATCCACGTGTGTACCTTTGGATTGAGTTGAGTTATTGAATGTATGTGCAGTTAGAATACAAATGTTTGGGCTTAAGAATGGCTACAACATATGTGATGTGCTTCGGCACGAGATGTGGCGTCGAGTCTTGAGTTGTCGGTATATAAGTTGTATAAGTTGGTTGAGTTGTTTGAGTTTAAGTCGGGAAACTGCCCAAGGCAAAGTTGGTTGAGTGACACTAACATTCACAAGTCTTGATTGGGTCAGTTGGTGATCAAAGTAGCAAGGGCCGCGAGGCGGCAATATGGTTTAGTCACCCTGAGTTGCGAGGCATGGCACAATGGATTCCTAGCACGATCACATAGAAATGGAGCCTCATCGCGTAGTTGCGTCTCTGATTAAGTGTCGTAAGGCAAACACGACTTGATAGGGTAACGTCGATGTTGCAAGCACGGGATGGTCTTGAAACACGAAATAGGCCAAGGCGTCTGTCCTAAAACGGATCCTAAGGCAAGAGTAGAAAGAAAATTGATAAGAAGGGACTATGTTGCACAAAGTAAAATAACGTGTCGGTTTTGTATGGGTGGGCGAGGAGCTCATTCCACCAATACAGTTGAGTACTGACACCCGCATAGTTTACATGTGCAGGCGCAGGTAGAAGATCGTGGCACGGAGCTTGCTTGGAAGCATCGAGGCACGAAGTTCCTTGGCAATTCGAAGCGTACGGCTGCATGGAGTAAAGACTTATATAGGACATAATGTATGGCCGTCTCCTTCCGAAGCATCCGCTGGCTCGAGACATGTATTGAGAGGTGAGAGAGAGCTGAGTGACTTTTAATGTGAGATGAGTGAGCTTGAGAGACTTGTAATCTTGGCCTTGTGCCCCAATGTAACCGTTGTTTCAATATCAATAAAGATCTTCTTTGAATAACTTGCATCTGTTCTAAATTTCTGCTGCTATGATTCAATGTCTCTGTATGGGACTTCTGTGCGACGACCCCGTCGCAGCCGCTGAAGTCGACCGTTATGGAACCCGCCTTGCATGAGCGCAATCTAGGCTCGTGCGGCATCACGCCTTAGCGAGGACGATCGCTCCTACGGGAGCGGGGCATGACATAATGGTATCAGAGCACGGCTTTACGTCCTTGGACTTTCGATTGAATTCTTTAACTTCGATATTTCTGCAAAACTCTGTTACTTTCGCAAGTTGTTATCGTTGGTATGCTCTCTCTCAAATGTCCCACGGGATGTCCATACAATAAGTCTATCTATTTTACAAAAACGTAGGACAACAGTTTTTGACAACCAAAAGATGATTTGCGTAAGCACGGTTGGCCAGTCGGGATGGGCATATACACCAAAGTTGCGTCGACCTTAGAAAAGTCGAGTGTGGGAATTGAATAGTGTCGAGCAGGAATGAGTTAAACTTGATTGAGTAAATTGAGATGACTATCGATAGGGGTGCTATCGAGCGACGATAACGTCGGTACGATATAGATGAGCGTGCTTGGAAATTAAAGGAGTGGTTCGAACGGGATTCGAAGAAGTCAATTTTGATTCGAATGATAGTTTTGAGGATTTGATGAATTACTTCATTCCTAAGTGGTGTATGCAATAGTCTCAGGAATGTCGATCGATCGATTGAGGATGTGGGGTGTCGGTGAGTCTATCAGCAAGCGTCGCATGGATGCAAAGCCGTAGATTGAATATAATTGAGCAAATTATAGTCTTGAAGATTTTGATGAGTTGATTCGAACAACTTAGAAATTGACGCGTACGGAACGTGTACGAGATTGAGGATGGCACGAGTATGAAACAAAAAAATAATCGAGTAGATAAAATCAAATCGAGAAAAAGCTAAGGTGTAGTGAACGAATAAATTAATCGAGGAAATTGATACAGATTGTATACGGAAAGTTAGTATGATAGGTGGATAGCGTGCAGGAAAGGTTTGATTTTGAAGTTACGCGAATGACTCTAAGGATTGGATTGAATGTTGGTCGATGACTTAAGATAAATAGATAATGATCGAACTTGAATTGAATGCCGAGGAGATTATCCAGTCGAACGATGGCATCATTCGCACGACTCGAAAATGGTTTCAAAGGAAGATCGTCAGGTTACGCATATCGTCGATGGTATTGAGGCGTATCAAAGATCGATATGCGATAACTCGGGGGTACTCTGACTCGGAGAATGACGATCGTGCAAGTGTTATTGTTCGGTTGGATGCTATACTTAGGATTTCGATCGAGATGAATGTTGGATGAAAATAATTATGTCTTGATGGTTACACGGATAACCACAACGTCGACGATCTTGTCTTGCACGAGCGCAACTCTAGCCTCGCACATGCGTTGCATTGGATTTGAGGCGATCATTCCGCGTGAGCGCTGACATGGTGATTAATGTCGCGGGAATGATCGAACTCGGAAAATCAGGACGCGGCAACTTTGATTGTCTCGACTTGTCGGTTTGATGCGAAGGAAAATTCGAGGATGTTTAGACTTGCGATTGATGAATGAATGAAACTTGAGGATTGAGTAGGTCCAATCCGCGCATCGAGAATGAATTAGTCTAGACGCAAAACAAGAGTTACATCCCGATGAGGATAATTATCCTGCAGGAGCGTGCATGGTGATTCGTACCCACCGTGGATAATCTAACTCGCGTGAGATCGGGGTGCAACATATTGTTAAGCTAGACGACCTCATGATCGAATACGTGAATTGGGATGAATGACTTAGGGAATATGAAATGTGAATTATGGTTTAGCGATAGATTGTGTCGTAGCGTGCTTGACTTGGAAGGGATGATAGGAGGATTATGTCGAACGTGTTCGAAGAGATTGACTATACGAAATAGCTTATTGAACGAGTGAGATTGATATGTTAAGGAATTGGTTGAAACGTAAGTTGTCATAGGATGGCTTTGCTGAATGACTCTGACCCCGTACGACGAATGTTGAGATGTGTGTAGGGAATCGATGCTCGATGTTTAGAGATCGGAGTGATGCAAGCTTGGGTAGAAAACCCCGTACTATCAACTTGGTTTGACCTTAGGATGGGGTCAGTGTTGATATTGTTGTTTGGGAACTATGATTCCAATACTGACGGAAAGACATAGCCTAGCAGTTAGGTAGACGTCCGAGTGCGAAGTGGTAGGATTTGTGGAGGAACCACTCTTGAGGCTCGGTTGACATGCACGTATATCTGGGACGCTCGAATATGTGCACGATCCGACTCTAGTGGTGATGGCGAATTCTCTATCACGAGGCTTGGCTGAAATGCATGTATTTTGGGGATGTCTGGGATATATGCACGATCCAACTAAGTGATACGTTGAATCAAGTGAGACTTAAGGAACGAGAAGGTGTCAAGGATTTTGAAATCGTATTTCAAGAAAAAGATTGATGGCAGTGCGATTAATAGATTGAGACAAATTTGAACGTTGGTTGATCGGATGGATTGTCTAGAACTGAGTTATCCGTGTGTGCGACGAGAGTAAGTTACCTAAGTTGAGATATAGTTGTTCGAGGTAAAAGATAACCGTAGCACGAGCGAGGCCCGGATTTGAGAAACGTATAGGAGAGATGGGTACGAAGAAATGTAGGATATGGAATCAAGTATAACTCAATAGGTGTACTCAGTAAGTTTCGAGGACGAAACTTTTTCTGGGTGGTGTATGTAGTACCCGTCCGTCCCGCTCAGTCAATCGGAGGAATCTAAACGCCGACGGCATTCGGACTTAGCCTTGCAACGGCTGCTCGAAGACATCGCTCGGTTGAGGCGACCGCTCGCTCAGGTGGGATAGTTTCGGTGAACTTGCCTCATGTTAGCCTTTACATAATAAATTGCATATTTTAACTTGCACAAGTAGGCTTGATAATAAACGAGACGAATCCACATAGCAAAAGAGAATAATCTCGACGGGTCGAATTGAGTTAGAATATGGAAAGGTCCAACGGTCGGCTTAGAGTTGGTGCACGGCGTGCTTTGAAAATGACGCTCGATCCTTCGTCCTGTGGCTTGGGAGAAAGAAAGTTGGTATTCGCCGCAAAGCTAAGAGTTAGCTAAATTCATAGGCGTCGCCCGCACAATTGCTTCATAAAGCATGCACGATCTCATCGCCCAAGGCGTAGCATAGCCTCTGCTCGCCCGACGGGTTAAGTTGTATTACACGGCTTGCGGCATAAGTCTAGGCACCCCAAATAACTTGGTTGTTCAAGTCGATCGCGTGCACGGCATGTTCCCACGATGCAAGGCTTGACACAGCCTTTACTCGTCAAGTTGTTGCAAAAGTAAGTTAGGCAAGTTACGTTAAGCTATCAGGAGTAGTAGCAAGCACGACCCTACGAGTTCTACGGCTGGGTATATCCACATAGTCTTACAGTCTCAAGGCCCGTCATATAGATTATGACTTGGGCGGTGGTGTCGTATAGGCTTAAGGCACGATGGACGGACTTAGTGTTTAAGGCACGAGCCACGGTTGATTCAAAAGTGAGTTTAGAAAAAGGGTTATCAAATGGTCGTTTTAAGTAGAATAAAATGATATGGTAACATGGAAAGAATGCTCGCGACTATAGGTCGTCGAGGAGATTTCAGAAGAAGGAAGAATGCTCGCGACTATAGGTCAAGGCGGTCTCAGATTTGAGAAGTATTGAACTTGGTCCTGAAAGACATGGTAACACTAGAGATAGCATGACTATGTGAGACGTCAGTTTGTGTCAAGTCTTGCATGGTCATGGACAACTAGTCGACAAGGTGGGGTTTCCCTAAACGGCAACCCGGCGGCCACGAGACCGTTGCGACCGTCGATTGGAAACGTAATTAGCTGTGCTGGGCACGGGTTAGGTGGGGACTTGTAGCGGGGCTAGCTACCTTGTGCTGAAAGGGGTAGCCGTCTAACAAAAGCTAGAGGAGTCCACGATGGCTCTGGGAGTCAGTGACCAAATCATATAGATGAGTCGGCATGGCGGCAATCCGCGTGTGTGCCTTTGGATTGAGTTGAGTTGTTGAATGTGTGTGCAGTTAGAATACAAATGTTTGGGCTTAAAAATGGCTACAACATAGGCAACGTAATTCGGCACGAGATGTGGTGTCGAGTCTTGAGTTGTCGGCATATAAGTTGCATAAGTTGGTTGAGTTGTTTGAGTTTAAGTCAGGAAACCGCTGCAAGGCAAAGTTGGTTGAGTGACACTAACATTCACAAGTCTTGATTGGGTCAGTTGGTGATCAAAGTAGCAAGGGCCGTGAGGCGGCGATATGGTTTAGTCACCCTGAGTTGCGAGGCACAGCACGATAGATTCTTAGCACGATCACATGGAGATGGAGCCTCATCGCGTAGTTGCGTCTCTGATTAAGTGTTATAAGGCAAACACGACTTGATAGGGTAGCGTCGATGTTGCAAGCACGAGATGGTCTTGAAACACGAAATAGGCCAAGGCGTCTGTCATAAAACGGATCCTAAGACAAGAGTAGAAAGATAATTGATAAGAAGGGACTATGTTGCACAAAGTAAAATAACGTGTCGGTTTTGTATGGGTAGGCGAGGAGCTCATTCCACCCGTACAGTTGAGTACTGACACCCACATAGTTTACATGTGCAGGCGCAGGTAGAAGCTCGTGGCACGGAGCTCGCTTGGATGCGTCGAGGCACGAAGTTCCTTGGCAATTCGAAGCGTGCGGACGCATGGAGTAAGGACTTATACAGGACATAATGTATGGACGTCGCCTTCCGAAGCATCCACTGGCTCGAGACATGTATTGAGAGATGAGAGAGAGCTGAGTGACTTATAATGTGAGATGAGTGAGCTTGAGAGACTTGTAATCTTGGCCTTGCATCCCAATGTAACCGTTGTTTCAATATCAATAAAGAGCTTCTTTGAATAACTTGCGTCTGTTCTAAATTTTTGCTGCTATGATTCAATGTCTCTGCATGGGACTTCTTTGCGACGACCCCATCACAGCCGCTAAAATCGGCCGTTATGGAACCCGTCTTGCACGAGCGCAATCTAGGCTCGTACGGCATCACGCCTTAGCGAGGACGATCGCTCCTACGGGAGCAGGGCGTGACACCGATGGGAGCTCACAGTCCTATAGTCAGTAGTCGATGGGAAATCCCTAACTATAGTAAGGCTCATTCGTACTCGATGGGAGATCACGAACGAGGTGGTCAGGTATAGTCATGTCTAATAATAGGTCAGGGTCAAATCAAATGATCATGACCGGGTCAAGTCAATCAAGTACCGAAAATCAGACTAAGGAGATCATGGCATGGACAAAACAATACTATCACTAGACATAAACATGATAAGAAAGTAGAACAAGTAATATAGAAAAGAGTAAAAATCTACGTGCACGTAAAACTAGAATAACTATGACATAGAACAGGAGAAATATGGAATGAAGATATAAAAAAACAGCAATATGGAAAAGCATTTAAGTACTGTAAAGTTTGGCAACGTGTACTTGCCTGGTTCCGTGATGTGAAGATGAAGTCTCGCTCCCGTGTCCACGACTCTGGAATCCAATGCTCCTAATAATTATTTAACTACTTATGAAACTTATAACAGAACTTAATTAACAATATTAATGTTTTAAACTACTTTAACTATATTCAAATATCCCTAGGACTACTTAAATTGTATAACATACATACGTGTCCAATGAGACCTCGGAACACAGTTTTAGGGTTTTCGACCTTCTAATTAATCGGTTATGACCCCACGTCAATAACACACTTAAAAATCATAGAAAATTCCTAAAAATAATATTTAAATCTATTTTCTACAGTATTAACTCTGAAACTTCAGAATTATGATTTATAAGAATTATGTGACTAGTTGACTACTAAGTCAGCTAGTCTACCCGAACCTCGTCCAGAACATGGCCAATTACTCAAAATAGCTAAAATACCCAAAATATTTTATACAGAATTTAAAGTATATTATATCTCAGAATTAAGACATGAATAAGAGTTAAGTTATGCTACTAATTTGGAACATTCTAAGTCAACAGATTACCCGAAAAAGCTAGTTTTGACCTATAATTTTATCGACCAGGTTTGAGTTGCTAAATTCATGGAAAAAATACTTAAAAATCCTAATTTCTATATATGAACATACATAAAATTCAGTTTCAAAAATAACCACCAATAACTTATAGTTCCTTCACAACGGGATTAAATTTGATCCTACCGAAACATGAATATTACGACTATAAATCATGAAACTTTTATGGGTGAAAATACATAACAAAAGGTATCAAAATACTATTTTTACAGATTTAATAAGAGAATTTCTACAGAATTATAGCATAGGTTTGAGATGGAAAAATTAGGGTTTCTTACCAAAAGTCCTTGCTAGTTGGGTTGTGGAGGCTTCTCCTTGCCAAAGCTCCCACCTTTATTGCTATCCTTGCTTGCTAATCCTCTCTTGATGAGTTTGAAGGGGTTGGTTCTAGATGGTTGGATGGAGAAGATAGAATTTTTAGGGTTTGTTTGGTGGAGTTTGGATGGAAGAAAGATGAAAGAATAAGTTTTTATGGAGGATAAAAAGTTATATGATGGAGGGGATGAAGATGATGGATTTGGATGGAGGAGGTGCTACCAAAATTTGGAGAGGGAGAGGGGTTGGTCGGCTATGGAGAGGAAGAGGAAGGGAGAATTAAGTTAGGGTTTGGGTTTGGCTAAAAGTAGGTATATATGAGCTTTTTAGGTTGCATGCATGTAGTATAATAGAAAACATATTTCTAATGGGATGTTGGCTGAATATACATGGTGGAGGGCTGTTTTGGTCAGCCAAGAGTGGCCCCCTTTGATTTGTTTGGGTTGTTGGTGAGTTGGCTAATTGATTGATTGAGGATTTAAAAAGGTCTTTCCTAATATTGACTAATTAAATCTATCTTTTATAAATACAATTAAATCTGAATTAAATATAAAATATATATATTTATTAATATATTAATGTCCAACATGTCACATAGGTTTGGGTTGGACTTTGGGTCAAATATAAACTAATCCCAACTAGGATTACATGTAGACACTTTCTATAAATAGAAACTTTCCAAAATTAAAAAAATATTAATATTAATAAAATATATATATATCAACATGAAGATATTTGAGAGTACTACATGTCTATTTAGATTTAGATTTGGTTCGGGTCAAGTCGGGGCTAAATTGGTACAACCGGGTCTCCTAGAAAGTCAATAATCTAATAATTAAATAAATAAATCATCGGTGGGGGTTAAGTCGCAACTTGGCCTGGTTTTTCTAGTTAGAACACACCTATGGCTCGACCTTCCCTACCATGGGTAATACACTAGTCAAAGCACTTGACTATACTCTCCGTACCACAATTCCTAGTCATCTTGTACTCTAAAACTTAACCATGGCTAAGGTCATCTATAATAATAACTAAATAATTAAAAATATTCGTAAAAATCCATAAAATCCTATTTAAGTCAAATAAATAATAACAATAAAATAATTCAAAAATTCAGGGGTGATACAACTAGGCAGTAGGAAATCTGTCATTAGGTTGTGGTTTTTGGAGTTGATACCCAAAGTATTTCTAGTGTCAGCATAGTAGGGGATATGTCAATATCTCGTAGGTACAAAATGGACCTTCCAGGTAGAGTTGATGTAGAATAATTTACTTTGTATACAAGGATTACTCATAGTGTATCATCTGATGGGTCACATAGGGATCCATATGATGACTTCTACTGGGCACTCGGAGGACTTGCACAGTAGTACCCTTACTTCAGGGTATGGCTAATGGCTAATGGCTAATGGCATCTACTACAGTACAGGCCCTCACCCACACTCATGTTCACTACTCAGCTGTGTCTATGAAGATCCTATTTGCTTATGGTAACTATGTTACTTGACTCATCCTACTGAGTTGATATGTGAGGTCTCCTGTGTCAGGTTTAAGTCCCTCCTAGGAGTCTAATTCCCTCAGTCATGGATAGGCTACTCCCCAGTTATATAGCTGGTGTATACCCTGTATTCAGGGGTCATGACCTCTCTAGGTGTTATCTGGCAAATAGTGTAAGGCTTGATGTCTCAAGTCTTAACTGACCTACACTCAACTATATGGTCAGGTTACAGAGGCTACCCACACCAGTCTAATATAGTCTTACTTCCTAGATTCCTTTTGAACACTCTACTTGTTTGTGTCAGGGTTCAGAGCCTGTAGTAGGTAATGCTTGCCTGTCTTAGTGTAGGTAGGAGGTGTATCCCAAATTAAACTGGAATACTCTTCAGTGTGTATCTCACACTTGTGCAATAATAATGGGTGTCTCATATGGTATATCATGGGTGAACCTCCTTGCTAGTATAAGGTATGGCTAATGTCTCTAGGAACATGGCTTTATCCTCATCTTGTGGTATCCAGGTACACTAACGTCTTAATTACTCCTGAATCTACCCCTCCCTATCTGTCCTGCCTATAGTGCCACTACAAAAGTTCAATAGACCAAGAGGGCTTGTATGAACATTATTACCACCCTATCACCATCCAGGTCTGCAAGGTGAACATAGCAATGGTATACGACACAGGTACATGGGCTTGTATCTATACTAAATTCCTTGGTTGCAACTGACTTGGGGTACCTAAGAATTATAGCCTGATGCTCTCCACCCTATTGTTACTCAATCCCAGGTTTCATCTAGTTCCCTTTAGGCATTAACACAACTACTTGGGTGGCTATCAACCGGATCACACATTACTAATCGTTGGGAAATCTTGCGATTTGATTTACAGGGGTAAGGAATTACCTGTTTGATGAATTCACTGCTGCTAACTCCCACTTTCCCTAACATAGATCTTCACGAACTTGAGAGGCGCTCAGAAAGATTTAGGGTTTAGGTGGGAGGGGTCGATGGCTCCTCTCCTCTTAATACATAAACCCAATTTAAATCTTGCAAGGATAAGGAGAAAAAGATTTGAATTCGAGTCGAATTCCTATCTGCCGCTGTCGTTGGCAGGTTTTGAATTTGGTCAGTTATTTAATCACCCCCCTCATAATCTCATTTGCCTAATTACACCCTTCGTAACCTATTTGTATTGTATACAGAAATACTATTATATATATATATATATATATTTAGGCACTGACATTAAAATAGAAATAATAATAATCACTCAATAATGATTTTATTTATTGGATTCAAGGGCTCACAGCATGCGGCCGGAAAGGAAACTGGAGAGGGCGCATGACTGGCCAGGCCGGTGACGAGGGGCACCGCTGAGGTCGTATAACTGCCCACGGCTGAGGGGGGCATTCGGCCTGCCGGACACCGGGGCCGAAAGGGCGCACGCGGCCGGGACGAACGCGCATGGGAGAGCCGGGAGGGTCCCGGGTAAGGCAGAGGAGCTAATCCAGTGGGGGCGCCAGCCGACTAAGGGCGCATGGCTGGCGATCCCCGAGGTGGGCGCAAACTCCCATGCAAGACGGGGGCGCATGGCGATGCAGGGACGCCGGGCCAA
>JANAVB010003200.1:18215052-18364562 GCA_029216955.1 Iris pallida
TTCAAACCAATATCATTCAGCCCACTCGGTCATTTCAAAATATCTATCCAACTGTACCATTAAATCCATCAACGATCGATCTGTCTATCTCTTTTTCAATTTCTTATAAATTCTCATTGATTCGCCAACATTTTCCTTACATTTTTATCTCAGTCGCAACATATCACTTCGTTTGGATCCATACACATATTTTAGGCGTCCCCAAAACATATGCATTTCAGCCAAAGTCCGTGCTAGTACGATAAATTTTCCCATAATGTTATCTCAGTCACAACCAATCACTTCTGCTGGATCCATACACATATTTAGGCGTCCCCAAAACATATGTACTTCAGCCAACTTCCATGTTAGTGCGATTCGATCAGCCACAATATAACTCTCTTTTCTAAATCTAACTTAGCATCCTTTCAATTGACTTATTGCTTATTCACTTTGCACAATCACTATCTTCCAGGCTACAATACTTAATATCAGGGACAACTTGGTTAAACTCTATACCCAAACATAACATTTCTAACATTCGATCAAGGGTCTAACTTAGAGCCAACCATATCAAGAGTTCACAACATGCAATCATATTCCTTCCCAAATCCAACAATATTTTTCACCGAGGCAACTCATCTTTCTAAGACACAATCCGAAGTCACCAACTATCGATTACCCGAATCAGGGTATAATTCTATACAACAGTCAAGGTTAACTTAGCTACCCGACTATAGGTACACTCAAGCCTTACCTTACGATTGCAATTCCCACTTATGGCCGACATAAAATCCTCAATGGTCAAACATCTCTTAAGGCTCAAGTTGAAGCATACATTCCCTTAGGTCAATACTCATTATCATTGCCTCTCATTCAATGCCACAAGGTCATCCTATGGGTCTCCAATAGTCACCTATTATTCAGCCAGTCTTTAAGGTTAGCTACACTGATAGCTAAACTTAATCGTTCAGGTGACTTCCCTAGAGTGGACGGCTACTAGGGTTATACTAGTTTCTTATTCTTAAAGCCAACAAGCAACCAACAGTTCTAAGGAACTCTACCCAAACCTATGGGTTTTAACTCAGTCCGATTAACTAATCGCCATTGTTGGCTATGCCAACAATTGGTCATGCAGCCCACGGTTTCTAGGGTCAAGTCTATCTATCTAGTGTCTTCCTCAAGGAACTAATTCCCACAGAGGCTCACTCTAGACTTACCCAACGATCGACTAAGATCGATCTATCAACATTACGGTCAATTCCCAATCCGACATACGATTCTCATCGTTCCAATAGTCCATCAAGTAAATTCCCAACGATTCAATTTCTATTCTAATTCCTTTATACTCACACAAACCCATAAGCCAAGGCTAACTATTCAAGGGTCATCGATTCCGTTAGTCTCAACAGGACTATAGAATCATACTATTCGGTCTGTATGACGAAGTCACACCACTAAGTCATAAGCCAGCAATCTATATCCCAACCAACAATCACCTATACCGACATTATCCAACACGTTTAAAATTTCTCCTTCCTATTCGTTTCTCAATTAAACTATCTTACGAGCATTCTTAAGTCTCATACAGCAGTGGTCAAATAGTTCATCCATTCAATCCGACAATTTATGTATCACTTAACCATCCTCTAGGCAACAACAGTATTCAGAGTCACTACTGTTATTTTTCTAGTGCAATTCAATTCCTCAGCATACATGCACATAGGCAACGACTATCCTTTTGGTGATCTAGATGGGTTAACATCTATTACACCTTAGGGTCAAGGCACAAATCTCTAATATTCCTTTGATTCACCGACAATATTTTTAAACTTTCAGCTTGGCAACCAACTTTGTATTAGCCACATTTGATTTACATTCAACCAATCGAAGTCAACATTCAGATGTTCTAAGCCACAATATTCTCTATCCAAGTCTATTTACCCATAGCATTCTAACTGTCTTACTAGTCCGAGTCATTACTCGACTAAACAATTTCTAACCAAGCCACTGGTTACAATTTCTTTCAATCTCGCTACTCAATATAACATCACCGTCAAGGGACACTCGAGCAATCTAGCAACAATATATGACTTCCAGCTAAGTCTCGGCACTACCCAGTACCCACAAATAGTCTTATTGCTATTCTATGGAAAGGGTCAACATACATCTCGTTCTGAGATGGTAGAGGCAATATACCACTCAGAAACGAAGCCATCCTTAAACAATACCAACTCAATCTATTCCGGACATTCGTGATCTATGATGATCACAACACTTAGCCAACATCTCGGTGTCTAAATATCATAAGCCAACATTCTTAGGGTCTCGAAAGTACTAACGAGCACATATGAGTCAACTCAGTAGTTCTGCTGAACTCATCCATCAATTATTCATTCCCAAATCCTTCCCCATCACATGCTATTCTCAACTTGTTACAGCATACCCAGTCACTTTTCTATATTCCCACATTTCCAACAGCATTCATAATATAGCATACTATGGCATCGAGTCATTGTTGGGTTATTTGTGTCCAAACCAACAACAATCATTCATTCAAGGGCATCATAATGTATATAGACTTATTGTATGGAACATCCAGTGAGCAGCCAAAAGGGTCAATAATCTTTCAGACACGAACAACATAGGATGATTACAGAACGACAACAATATAATCGCGGAAGCAATCTTTGATTTAATCGCGGAAGCAACGTTGAGTGACCGCGGAAGCAACTTTGGTCAATCATCGATACAACTTTGATTTGAAACGAACCAAAGAAGGGACCAAGGACGTAAAGCCGTGCTCTGATACCAATTTGTCACGCACCGATTCATAGAGTCATTTATTCATATTTTATCTCTTGGAATCGATCGTCCTCGCTTGGGCGTGATGCCGTACAAGTCTGGTATTGCACTTGTACAAGGCAAAGATGGTACATAATCGATTATTCTTCAAATAGGAACACATCGCAGCGGCAGAAGCAGATAAATTGAATTTAATGAGGACAATCTCTCTTATTGAATAGAAGTACATCACTTCTTTATAGCAGCGGAGAAAAAAGAGTAACTTGAAGCCACACAGAGATATGTAGAACTTTATTCTCTTTATTGATAATTGAAGAAGAGTACAAGACTTGTATTGAAGTACAATAATTACAGCACATCTCACTTTAAATTGGAAACCAACTGAACAATGCTATACAACTTACATTTGATATTTGGATACAATGGATTACAACTCGATATACCGACTTGGCTTACAATCTAACTGGTACAACTGATTACAATGTTCCATACATTATGCCCTTTATAAACAGAAGACATTATCTTGTGCAAGGAGAGCTTCTGTATGCCCAACAAATCTTCGATGGCGGGGACCAATCCAGCTAAACTTCGTGTGTAGAACATTCCAAGCACGAGCACCTGCCCACAAAACATGGGTCAGCACATCATCTATGTACTGGCGAGCAGAATCCAACCCACTCGCATAAACCAACATTTAAGTGATCATTTAAGCATGCATTTATTAGAGTGATCTTCTATTTGGGGCCTAGCATCAGTTTACAGTTCATGGGCATAATCAGAGTGAAGCATGTAAACATATTCTTAGTAGCATTCATGTGGACATATCATTTATCATTCTTGGTGTTATCATGCAAAGGCATCATTGAGGCATACTAGGTGTTATCATGAAAAGGCATCATTGACGCATCGTTAACATTAACATCTTAAACATGTTCTAATAGTTCTCACTTCAAGCATCACTTAGCATGGCTGTTATGTTGAGCACTATTTATAGCAAGGCATCTTTCTAGCATAATGAATTGAACATGTTAAGCAGGCAAGTTAAACCAACTTATACAATATCACAATTATGTAATTTCTTACCGATAGTCGACTTCTCGTACCTGCATCAAATACAGGTTATCTGATATACTTACTCTGCCTGCACAAAACATTCATTAGCATGCATCCTGACTACATGGTCACTAGTATTGTTAAACCATATAGACTCTTCTCATTTCATTTCATTTTAAGATAATGCGGTCAGCATAGTAGGTGGCGAGCCTCTATGCCACCCCGCCTTATCCGTGCTCCCATAGCACTCATCATTATTTCCTCCTAGGCCGAATCGGTCCCCAGGGCCCTAGGAACCGTTCGAGGAAATTATTACTCAAACCTTGTATACAAGTTGTCCATGACCATGCGAATGCGTGTCCGACTCGATTGTGAACATAATCGCATGGTAAAATTATTAAGGAAAGTAAAGGCAACAGTGCATCATTAGTCATATTCAATGACTTATTCATTTCATCATTACCATCATTTCATTTGGTGATCTCAACGATCCCAGCTTTATCATTTCTCATTCATTGCTTCATTGCAACGTATCTCATATCATTCCTTTCTTAAGAGGAACTTAACATTCATTAATTTCATAGGAACATTTATTCATTCATTTATTTCTTATAAGGGACAGGCAACATTTCATTTTCTTGCAACAGTTATACAGATAGTACATGACTCTATGCCACCCCGCCTTATCCGTGCTCCCATAGCACTCATCATTATTTCCTCCTAGGCCGAATCGGTCCCCAGGGCCCTAGGAACCGTTCGAGGAAATTATTACTCAAACCTTGTATACAAGTTGTCCATGACCATGCGAATGCGTGTCCGACTCGATTGTGAACATAATCGCATGGTAAAATATATTAAGGAAAGTAAAGGCAACAGTGCATCATTAGTCATATTCAATGACTTATTCATTTCATCATTACCATCATTTCATTTGGTGATCTCAACGATCCCAGTTTTATCATTTCTCATTCATTGCTTCATTGCAACGTATCTCATATCATTCCTTTCTTAAGAGGAACTTAACATTCATTCATTTCATAGGGACATTTATTCATTCATTCATTTCTTATAAGGGACAGGCAACATTTCATATTCTTGCAACAGTTATACAGATAATACATGATTCTAGTGTTTCATTCAGTTCATTGGTTCGATAGCATAGCCATTCATTTCTTATTCTATCATTCATAAGGCATCTCATTATTCAAGTGTCTACTTGTTCCAGCAATGTTAAGCATAAGGGGCAATGTTATCAATTCATTCTCGGGCAGCGAATCACATTAACAGTTCAATGTGTTGTACATTTCAATAATTCTCAACAAAAGCATCTCTATTATTCAGCAACTAACATAAGGGACATTTAGGGGCAGTTCATAGCATTTCAATACTTCATCTATTAAGCATGAAGGAGTAAGGGGAGGAAGGACAGTTCCACTCACCCAAAATTCTACTAAGCGTAGCTCCACCAGCGAGCCACGTTCCAATATCCATTCCTTCTAGCCAGCTAAGAGAGACTGCATCAGTCTCAATTCTTCTGATTCCCAACATAAGTCACGGTCCAATATTCTGATCCCATCCAATAAGCCAACCAAATGTCTCGTACGGAGTAGGGCATTACACCCCCCCACCCCATATAACCCCCCATTTGTGAGCTTATGTTGGGTGTTTGTGTGAGTTGTTTGTGAGTGTGTTAGGGGATAGTTAGTTGTGAGTATTAGTTATAGTGTATCAAGGTATTGATATGTTAGTATCATATATGTTAGGATATTGGTAGGATGCGTGTTAGATGTTTAGTTAAGGTATAGGTATGTTAGCTTTGTGTTAGATAATAGTTAGGATATTATGGTTGTTAGATATATATTAGTTTATGAGAATTAGTTGGTTAGATAGATATTGGGAGTATCTTGGTATCTTATGATACAAAGGTAGTACCTTAAGGTATATGCATATGTTAAGATATGTGATAAGATACATTAGATATGTTAGTTAGAGTGAGATAGTGGTTGGTAATAGTTAGATAGATAAGTATCTTGGTATCTTAGGATACCAAGAGTGGTATCCCAAGGTAAAAGTGATTTACCTTGGTATAGGCAAGGTAATGGGAATTACCTTGGTAAGGGTAAAGTCAAGGTATTGGACTCTAACTAAGGTATTGGTTTCGGGATACCATGTTGACCTAGATATAGGATATCTTGGTAGGTAAATGTTGGGAATGGTATGTTTAGTCTAGTTTGATCTCGTTGATCCAAAGTTGACTTTTTTACCAAAAGTCAACTACAAGTCAACTTTTAGCCTAGAATTGACTAGATCTTGACCAGAGTTGACCAGTTGACCAAAAGTCAACTTAAGCCAACCTTTGACCTAGTTTGACTTGGTTTGACTTCCTTTGACCTAGTTTGACTTAGTTTGACCTAGATTTTTATATCATACACTAGAAAGCATGCCAAACACTATTAAACCCTAATTAACTCTTGCATATCTCATATTTAGGTCTGTGACTATCCTTTGAGCCTCGATTCCTATTGACTGTTCAGGACCGCAAGCGAGTACATTCTCTGTTAGTTTTCATTGTCTTGATATCTGCTATATCCGATTCAGTTGTAGTGTCTTACTTGATTCCCGACATGATGGTACACGGAATAGTATACGTTGGATCTCGTCATGAGAGGTTATTCCTGGTTTACCTGGTATATGAGTACATTATTCGGTCTTGTTTCATGTACTTATATAGACACCGATTTGGGAGTGGGTTGGCCCCCTGCTCTTTAAATCCCGTGTCAAGACATGTCATGGTTGGATCTATTATACTACTCAGTGATGGGGAGTTATTAGAGGTTATGTGATCATACCCCACTGGTTACTACTTGTATCATAGCTTTACCCTCACCTCAGGTAGGGTAAAGCCTGACCCGATACTACTTGCACCATAGCTTTCCATTTTGGCCGACCTGATCTCCAGGTTTACCTGCGCTTATTCTTGCACCACAGCCGGTCAAATGGAAGAGCCTGATCTTGACCCAAGACGATCACATTACGCTCTAATATCTAAAGGCACTGTTTATGTTTATATTATACATCAGTTATTACTGTACTGCTCTATATTTCTAGTATTTCATACCCTGACATGATATCCAGATTTACTAATTTTGTTTATAATCCAGTATTGATATTTCATCTTGTATTTCATTATAACTGCCTCTTATAAAATTTGTCAATTCATATGGAACTACTGTTAGCGTTTGTACTTGCTCATATCCTGAGGATAACTTCGTTGTGTTTTACAGAGGATTCAGATACAGACTGCCCGACCTTCTACGAGTTTGGCGTAGACGCAGATTACCACTTGGATTTAGTAGAGCCGGTACCATTGAGGACGCACCATCGGTAGGGATCTAGACTAGTAGGTTTGACTGGACTGCGTTCCAGCTTATCATTTTGGCTTATATTATATTATTTGGGATATGTACATTATGATATACTCTCTACTTCTGGTTGTGACTCTGTGACTTGCATCTATTTCCAGCCTTCCTATTTCTATCATATCTTTATCTTTTCATGCGTATCTTCCTTAGATCCATGTGATTGAGTTAAAATATATTCCTTCGTGCAGAGATGACAGGTACATATATATTGTTGATGTTAGATTTTATAGACGACCTATACAGTATACTACGCCGACACTGCGGCGTAGGCTGGACGTACCCACGTGCTCGTGCATCTAAACAGGGTACGGGTCGTGACATTTTTGTGGTGGCCCATGCAGGTCCATGTCATAACTAGTACGATCTCGTAATGGTACTCGACTTAGTGTACTAATTACGAACCTACAGCTAGGATATAGGTTCTAGGTTATGATAGGAGTTACTCAGTCAAATTTTAGGAAAATTTTTATCTTTTGATTATCATGACAACTCTTCTTGCATTTCAATTTAATTGTTCTTCTTTGATAATATCTTATCTTATGCCATATTGATCTTTTGCTTGAATCTGTCACCAGGATGACAATGACTCGATCTCAGGTTGCTGGATCCAGTGCAGTGCCGGAGAGGTCCGATCCATCGTGACCTATTCCTCCAGATTTGAGTGTGGCAGACCAGGAGGCTGCCCCTACTGTTTCTACCATCAAGGTGGCAGAGGCAGCAGCACCTGGAGGTCCTCAGCAGCAGGTTCAGTGGCCTAGTGTCGTCGTGCTTGAGACTCTTCTGCCTCAACCTGCACTGCGGGTAGACGCTACACAGATGTTTGTGCTTCTCCAGCAGATGATGGAGGCACAGCGAGCGCAGGCTGAGGCGTCGGTAGAGGGAAAGGGGGTAGCATTTACGATACCGGATCGTTGGCATCCCAGCCATCCATTTATTCCAGAGCTCCTCTATCTCCACCACCACCTCCACCTCCACAGACCAACGATACTGCTGACGCCTACACTTTACGGCAGATTACACAGATTTTGGTGGGCCTATAGGGTCAGGTGAGCCAGATGAGCGGAGTTCTAAGCACAGCAGGTCTGATTCCTACTGCCACTGCACCGTCTCCAGCTTTGACCTCAGCGTCTCTGGCAACGACTTCTCCTCCGACCACAGCGCCTCCGACGACCATAGTGCCTCTTGTCGTGTCGTCGACTCTTCCAGACGTTCCTGTCCAGGACGTACAGCGGGTCGTCACTTTGGTCCTGGGGCAGTTATATGCATGCGGAAGGCCGGCTATGCCTCCGCCACCTCCTCCACCATTAGTTTAATTTTTTTTATTCTTTGTTGTATTTGATGATGAATTTGTATGAACTTTAGGGAGTTTGTATCTATTGGAGTTGTATATGTACTATTGCGACTGCTGGACGAGTTTGTATCTATTGGAGTTGTTTGGATAGGCAATTGGAGTTTAATTTAATGTATATTGGTGTTTGGGTTAATATTTGTATATTAGGTTTATATTTATGTATATCATTTGACTGTAATGATATTGGGGTTATATTGGTGTTTTATCTATTCACAGGTTTGAGCAAAGTTGGAATAATTTAGTCTGGCAATAATAAGAAGCTTAGCGACTAACCAGCAACAGAATATCAACAAAATCTGCAAAATTTGCAGGCTAGCGACTAACTACCGACGGCTTAGCGACAAACACCTGTAGGCTTCGCGACGGACTAGCGACGAAATTTTCGTCGCTATGGTTCTGTCTGATACCAAAAGCGTATCAGATGAGCTAGCGACAAATTTCCATCGCTGAGCTTCTGGAAAAATTAATTTTTTGCTCACAAAAGTATGTCAGTAATCCGTCGCTAAGTTGTCGCCGTGTTTGCCGACGGTTTATATTCGTTGCTAATCCGTCGCCATAATTAGTCGATATTTCGTCGGTAAGCCATCGCTATGGCAACGGCTTACCGACGAAAATGTCATAGCGACGTTATAATTATCGACGTCCTATTTCGGTCGGTAATCCGTCGATAAATTAATTTAGCGACGGAAATATAGTATTAGCGACGGAAATATCGTCACTAATTACCAATATTTTGGTAGTGTAAAAAGACCGCTTATACCGAAACCACTACCAGTACCAGAGCCTTCGACGAGGCTTGAGAGGGGTGGTAGGTGAAGATTTTTTTAAAAAAAATTAATTAGAGTTTGTTGTGAAAATAAGAAAGAAGAAGAAGGAATTGGTAGCCAGAAAATTGTACATAGCTTTTCTCATTGATAACATATATAGAGGGAATGAGATAGAGAGGTTGTGGGTATGGATAAGGGCATCCATATTAGGATTTATCCAAATCACAATACTCTCCCTTGGATGCCCACTTTAATTATTGTCTCATTAAAAAAATTCTAGGAAAAACCCTTTAGAAAAAATCCATAGAAAAGAAAAGAGTACAATAATATTCTTCAGGAATATGAGTCTTCAGGAATCTAAGTGGGTGCAACTTACACTGCCTCGTTAAAAACCTTACGAAGGGAAAACCCAGTGGGAAAAAACCTCAACGAAAAAAGAGTACAATGTGCAAAATATGCTTCAAGATGTCTCCATTAGCATCTTCAGGATGCTTGCATCTACAGGATGCTCCCCCTCAAAAATATTACATTATTGTTCTGACACCAATTCAAAATAATAATCAACCCCCAATACAATTTAAATATTACATATCACCCCAACACTTTATTTGTCTATACATTTATACTCGTATCCTTATGAAGAGGTTGCAGGCTTTATTTGATTCTTGAAAGCTCGCAACTCCTCTGATATGTCGAACTGTTGAAAACATAGCTATGCACATTCCCTGTTCGCTTTGGTGAAATTGTCGCAGTGATTTGATTTATTCTCTCTACCTGAACGTTATTTACAAAAAACATACCTTGTTTGTGGTATCCGCTTAATGGAGTATCATAAATATTATTCATCTGTATATCTCATTAGATCAGAATATTCATCAAGAATAATTTATGTGCCTAATATTATTCTAAAATATTGTGCTGAGTAAATGACAATAAAGAATTTTATATTCTTTAAACATGGTAATTCAGGACCCATAACATGTTCTTTTGGTTGTAAATGATCCTATTGATCTGACCACTATAGGTATATCATTCATATTAAATCTCTGCAGGAGATTTATCTCTACAGGAGATTTATAGTAGATATCTTCTAAGATTCATCTTTACATGAGATTACATGAGATCTCTTTTGAATATTTATCTTTCTCTCTTCTGGAGATTCCTCTCTTCTGGAGATTCCTCTCTCTTCAGGAGATTCGATCTCTACGGAAGATTCTGATCTCTTCGGGAGATTCAACTCTACGGGAGATGCTGATCTCGTCGGAAGATATTTCAAATCTCTTCAGGAGATTTTCTCTTCAGAGGTGACATTTTGATGAATCCGTTCAGGATTTCTCCATAAACTCAATGAGCCTATCACATTCTTCTGGATGGTTTAATCCATATGAAGATCCTTCGGGGATAACATGATAATATCAAATCCTTCATGGATTTACCTGAGAATTTTAAATCCATGGCCTTCGATAATATATCTTATCGTCTAGGTTATCAGGATCGAAGAATATATTTATTTATATTCTATTCATGACCATTTCATGAATCCTTGAGCTCTTATATATTTGGATCTCTATTTGTTACAGATGCCCATTCAAAACCTACCGGGTTTTTTCTTTGGGTTTTGTACTGGACCGGACACTCCATCTTGCGAGAGATATCGCATCTATTCATTAGATTATTCGTGGTTTTAGTGTTATCATTTAATTTTATCACCCGTTTTATTCTCATTCGATAATGTATTGTGACAATTTTTCTTGATTCCAAATTTCTCTTAACTATGTAAAAAGCATAGATTTTATGGGTACCGGTACCTCTTTCTCAGTCTCTTCTGGAATCTGAGGTATATCCTCTACCAGAGCGATATACTTTGAGAAATTGGATCTTTGTTCATGTCTTTCGGATCGTCATGAACTTTCTCTTCAGGAGATGCTACTTCAGGAGCGGCTTCTTCAAGAGCATTAGGTGTGTTATATTATTCGGCCTCTTCTTCTAGAGAGATGAAACTTATCTTTAGTATTATTCGGCCCCTTCTTCTGGAGAGTTAAATATTAGAGCCTTTAGGTCTTACATTCTTACAAAAGAACTTATTCATTTGTTGTCTTTATTTGGTTCTTTTGGTACTTCTATTAGAAAATAAATTTATAGATGGTTAGCTATTGTGCATCATAATTACAAACGTAAGCAAGCAAAGGATAATTTCTCCTAATTTAGTCAAGATTAGATAAATTAGAAATATGTCATGACACGTTCTTCTGGAATGATGCTTTAGAACGTTCTTCGAGAACGATAATGCAATACGTTCTTCTAGAACGATGCTTTACGACGTTCTTCTAGAACGATAATTCACGACGTTCTTCTACAATGATAATTTATCTTCTCATATCTCCCCTAACGGCGAGAATTATGTCTTATTAAACGTGACAGATCACAGAAATATTCTATCACAAAATATTTTATGTCTAGAAGATTTAATAATCTGAGGAGATAAACATAATAATTCACAAAGCATAGATGCTAATATTATAATTTCAAATAATACCAATATAAACCATCTAAAAATATATAATTTGAAACTAAAACTATGTTACTAGTTACTCAAATACAATCTTCAGGATTGATGGTTTCGAAACAAACTTATCCTTGAGATCAAGGGTGCATGTTGCAATTTAGTAAGAGATGATGGCACGTATTAGTTTGATAATTATTACGTCAATTATTTGGGATGTCTTGTCGATCATGTCAATTTAAAAATTATGTGATTATTCGTCTTCTGGTTCACAATGGACTAGGATTAAGCTTCTGGCTCAATATAGTATGTGAATTGACAAAGTGAATAGTGGATAATCTCTCTAGGACGAACTTCTGGTTGTCTAGGACGAACTTTTGGTTCTCTAGGATGAACTTTGGTTATCTAAACTAGTGGTTACACAAAAAAATATTTCACTTGCTCAGCGTTTTAATACGAGACCCATTTTTACTCCCAAAAAGAATCTTCTGGAATTATGAGAGTATAAAACAATTTTTATAAGTGAGTAGGTCTATTGGGTAAAATCAAGTGGGCTCTGTCGGAGCCTTCAATAATATGACCATGTCCAGTTATTATGGATAGTATTTCTATACTAATATTCTTGTTGGAGAAAAAATTACATTCTTAAGGATGATGTTGGTAGGAGCACTATCATTCATGCATAAGATGTCTCTTTGATATGATTATAGTTTCTAGATATGGCAATATCTTATCAATAGTTGCAAATGTAGATATTATTAATCAATAATAATAATAATTCTAAACATAGAACTTCAGGTCTATGATAGTAGGACAATAATGCATATGTAGTATCCCTACAGATGTACCAACCTTGTGGCACCAACTTTGAAACTTATAGTTTAGTATCACCATCATTCATGAAATACCAACATTCAGGTTGGTACTTTCACTTTTGACCTTTCGAGGCTAACAATCCGCTGCGACCTACAAAAGTGAGTGCGCGGACGACTAGTTTCTTCCGGACATGTAACGTAACATATGTCATGCATGAACCCGTTTGGTAGTGGTAAAAAGTCAAACAAGTAATTTTTATCTTTGTACAAATAAAGCTGCACAAAAAGTGAAATGACATGAAGCCATTTATATAAGCGGTTTTGTCTATTGTTGGCAAAAAATATCGAAGCATACCAAATAATACGAAATATGCTAGTAAATGCAACTCTTCTTAAAAGAATATGATTTAATGCTTCGTCTCAATTTACTGACCAATTTAGATATTTATGTCGCATTATTTCAATACCTAGAGTTTTCAACAAAACAGAGTTTTCAAATTTTTCACATGATCGTTTAAAGCAAGGCTGTAAGCAACATAATTCTAAATAAAGCAAGATTGTCAGTCACATGTCAACCCAAAACAAAATTACATATATTCTGGCATTTCCATAATAAATCTGAGTTCAATTCAAATTATAATACCACTTACAATTCAATTCAAAATTAATTTATTAAACAAAATAGTGTATAACTTTCTCTATGGAGAAACGTCAAATAACACCAAATTTTTATAACTTAACGTTTAAGAAAGTACATAGTGTGTCCTCTAATTTGGACGCCAATAAATCCATGGCTATAAATTAATATTTAGATCGGCGTTCTTTTCCAAAAGATCAAATCAAGTACAATCTATTGTTGGGACGAACTGTCATTCTTCAGGACAAAAAATAATTTGAAGCAGAGTATCATGGAGGACCAACAAAATACCACAACTTAGAGAAGAATTTTTTTTCATGAGAAGTTACTATCTCATCTGCCGATAAATATTTTCATGTTATATTTAGATATGCATGAAAATAATACACGACATGCATGAGTTTATCATTCGTCCATCTAATTACTACATGATAAAATAGTTTCATGTGTTTATCATACTCATCCATCCAGTTGCTACGTAACCAAACTAAAAGCCATCCAGTTGCTACATGCTAACACATTACTATATCTTTAATAAATTACTTAAGCAACATAGATTGTCATCAACTACAAAGCTATAAGAACCATACCTTAATAATCAAGATTTTTACCATATTTAGCAGTCCGTAGTTTGGTTTCATCGTTCATGTTATGCCATTAAAAATGCAAAATTCTTGAGTCCGGCCAGGACAATATAATGTACAATTCAATATGCTAACCTAGTGACGATGATCTACCATTAGTTGCCAACGTCACATGACCATATTTAGGGAACATCATAAACTAGTGGCAAACATACGTAAATAGATTGGTCAAAATATTTTAGAAAAGTTTTTCTAAATGATAGTGTAAAGTTCATCGGTAATTGTAAAGTCATCAGTGTTATCATATTGACCACAGACCACTCAACCCAGAAAAATTAAATTTCAGCAATCCAAGCACTAGAATAATCTAGACACTAGAATGTCCAAGACAAGATGCTAACCTTCGTATTTGTGAAGGACATCCTCTTTTTCAACAAAGACCATATATGGCAAAATTCCTAAAAATAGTGATTCTTTGTAGCTGGCTGGATTTGCGTTGCAAATCCAAACATCCAATCAAATAGTCTGTGTTTCAAAAGCCAGGGTTGATAAAGTTGCCAAGTCATCTTTCCATTGACAAAGTTGTCATGTCATTGAATAATTAATTAGACCATCAAATACCAAATACAAAGGACTAGTAAAAGTTGAATAGATGGCATAGTTGATTTCTAAATGACTTGGTGCTTCGATTGGATATGGACAAATAAAAATGAAAGATGAACATAAGAAAGAAATAATCCCACAAAAAATTATAATTTCCCATCCAAACTCTAAATTCAGATCCTAAAATCTAATAACATTAACATATGGGCTAATCAATGACATATTATAATCTAATACATAAGATAAAATCTGAACAAAGTATCCAACTATAATCAAAGTAACATTAAAGAATCCTGGAATTAACCATTAGTCAAAAGGAGACTCTCTTTTCTGCATGCATGACATAAACATAATTTTTCACGTTCCTTTTTTTATATTAGATCAGATTTTTTTCGTAAAGAACATAATAAAAAGTATGAGTAGATCTGACCTTTGGGAGATCAACGAAAAATTATTCGCATCTGACCTTTTTTTTCATGTCCGACCTTGTTGTTCTAACTCTCCATGTTAGCTTTTAGGAGCATCTTCCACCGCTCTTCAATCAGATCATAGATCTTTTACGGACTCCAGCTTCCGGCCTTGGTTAGAGCATGGTGCTGATAACGTGTTGTGAAAATAAGAAAGAAGGAGAAGGAATTGGTAGCCAGAAAACTGTACATAGCTTTTTTCATTAATAACATATATAGAGGGAATGAGATAGAGAGGTTGTTGTGGATATGGATAAGGGCATCCATATTAGGATTTATCTAAATCACAACAGAGTTGGGTTCTCTCCAAATTTTTAATAGCTCTGATGCCATGAAATTCAGATCATGAACTTCAATTTCTTTAGTCTTAGTACATTTATAAAAAGTCATGACATCCTCCTTTAATTTAGGCGATATGGTACTAAAGTGAGTATACAATAATAGTTAAAAATTGTAAGATTACAAAATAACATAATTCATTAATATTTTTAGTTAATGGGTACCATGAACTTTCTAAAACATGCAATTGAATAACCTTCTGTCAACGATATCTCACATTCACTTATATTTTTTCCTTCTCCAAACCCAGTCGTCCAACCCTAAACCTAGCTAACTGTAGCAGTCACCCCATTATCTCACTCTCCGTTACCACACCCTGTGTTGGGCTGCAAATGAGCCAAGCCATTCGTAAGCTGCTCGAAGCTGGGCTCGATAAAAGCTCGTTTGAGCTCGGTTCGTTTAGTAAACAAGCTGAGCTCAAGCTTCATTTCCGAGCTCGTTTAATAAACGAGCTAAGCTCAAGCTTAGAATTACTTGGCTCGTTTGAGCATGCGAGCTGGCTCGTTTAGAAGCTCGTTTAGGAGCTCGTTTAAGAGCTTATTAGAAGCTCGTTTGTTCTTTGTTGAATTATATATATATATATATATATTGTGTGCATTATATATTTATATGTCCTTAATAATTGATATTAAGGAACTTTTTAATTATTTTTTATAAATAAATTGTTAATATTATAAGTACTTGAATTCAAACCTAACTAAATTGAATTCGAACTTGTTAAGCTTGAAATCAAGCTTAATGAGCTTGAAATAAAGTTAAGCGTGCTTGAAATCAAGCTTAACGAGCTTGATTTTGAACTTATCAAACTTGAATCAAGCTTGCTTATCAAGCCAAGATCGAACTCAAACCAAGCCAAGCTCAAGCTTAATATAAACAAGCTCGAGCCAAGCTCAAGCTCTAAAATAAAAAAATTATCAAGCTCGAGCTTGAGCTCGATTAATTATAGTCAAGCCAAGCTCAAGCTTACAAAAACTTGGCTCGGCTTGGCTCGTTTGCAGCCCTAACCCTGTGCAAGGGCGTACCAACGTAGGGGTCTTGGATGGGCTATTTTTTTATTATTTTGCTTTTCTTTTCATATTACTTTTTGGGGTGTTAAGTGAGTCAGCCCACCCTAGAAAACTAGCAAATATAGTTAATTTATGGTAGCCAATTACAAATTACAAAAGTTAACTTCATTTAGTGTCGTGTCTCAGCAGTGTATATATATATAAATATATATATATATATATATTTGGTGAAACAGAGCTTTATTGATGTATCAGGCGCAAAATGCCGAGGCCTATACAAGTAAGCGCATCTTGCGCGAGCAGAATTACAGACAACAAAAGAAGGCAGGACTCAAAAACCGATCGTGGTCCAAGCCCAGGGTTAGGACAGAGCCGACTTGACGAAGTCAGCGGAGTGAGAGCATCGCCTGCTAATCTTTGCAATTTGCCAAAGGATCTCTCTGATCAGCTGGTTGGGGTTGAATTGGTGACCTTCATATCTGAATTTGTTCTGATTCTTCCAGAGGACCCAAATGCCGGCGGCTGCGACGATCTCATGCCCATGGGAGTGGCCCCAGCTAGCGAGGATATCGTTGAAGCCCCCAGCTTGGAGCTTGTGCCTGCAACGGTGAGAGAGGCTGGCCCATAACATAGAAGCAAGGTCACCGGCTAGCAGTACATGCTCGACAGTTTCTGTACGATGAGAGGTACAGCAGTGGCATTTCGATGCAAGGCTGAAGTCAATGGAGGACAGGGAGTCATCGGTCGGAAGCTTTCTGTGATATGCTCTCCATAGCAAAATAGACCATTTGGCGGGGATGCAGGAAGACCAGAATGGGGCGATTATCGGAGAAGGCACTCCGCTACCTCTAAGAACCGCCTTGGCCGAAGCCAACGAAAAGAGTCCGTCAGATTTGGGAGACCACTTCCAGGCGTCGAAAGCATCCAGGAGTTGCATCGCGGCGGCTGCGATTCTGACATCATTCTCCGGACCAAGCCAATCTCTGACCCTGTCCCATCGCCAGCCCGAGATCGGGTCCCATAAATCGTAGATCGCACAGTTCGGTAGGGAATTAGGGGTACGGTGGATGGCGATATCTCCGAGCCAGCATTCGTGACACATCGTCGAACACCCATTTCTAAGCTGCAAGCGGATGTGTGGTTCCGCGAGGTGACTCCCATAAAGGATGCGGCGCCAGGATACAGACGATCGGTTGTTAGCAACTACGGTCACAGGATAGGAGTATCGAAAGTATCTGGCCGACAGGAACCTGGTCCATAAAGAAGTCTTTGTGCGAAGCTTCCACCATAACTTTATAGAGCAAGCGTTGATGATGTTCGATAGTTTACAGAATCCTAGTACTCCCTCGATCGGGTCTGGCCATAGTTTTCCAGCCGACCCAGTGGTATTTGTCCTTTCCGTTAGAGTGGCCCCAGAAGAAATCGGAGAAGAGGGCTTCTAATGATGATAAAACTTTCTTGGGGGGTAGCAAACGGCCAGAGTGTAGATAAGGATGGAAGAAAGGACGTGCTTGATCAGAATCATCTTACCGCCCGGAGAGAGGGTCGTGTTGTGCCAGCCCTCAATTCTCTTCCTGATTTTGCACACCAGGTTGTCGAAGCTGCCTGAGTTTGCTTTACCATACACCAGCGGGAACCCAAGTAGGAGAATGGAGGATAGGCGGTGGAGAAGGAGGTTAAGTTGGATAGATTTGCTGAGTAGGTCCTGTCAGCTTTGTGATGGGTGTAGATGACGCTTTTGTTGGTATTAACCTTCTACCCCGAACATCTGGTGTACTTCTCAAGCGTTCGATGGACCACCTCGACCGACCCGATGTCGCCAGAGGAGAAGATGAGAATGTCATCAGCGTAGGCTAGGTGGATGAGAAGGGGCAACCAGTGGTGGTGTGGAAGTGATTAAATCTCGGGGTGTTCGCCATAATATTGAGGTTCCTTCTAAGCGTGTCCGCTGCTATGATGAAGATGGTAGAATATAAGGGATCCCCCTATCTAATCCCCCTGCTAGATTTGAAGAAGCCCTCGGCTTGTCCGTTGATGACGGTGGAGAACCAGGAGTTGCTAATGGATCTGAAGATGACATCAATCCAGCTTTCAAAGAAACCGAATGCCCTGAAAACCCAAATCATGAACTGCCAGTCCAGTCGATCATAGGCCTTGTCCATGTCTAGCTTGATAGCGACGTTCCCCTGACAGAGAATTTCATGCAAGTAATCATTTCCTGCGCTAGAAGGATGTTGTCGGTGATGTTCCGACCCAGGACGAAACTGCTTTGCTCTTCAGAAATGATCTTGGGAAGGAGAACGGACATGCGGGTCACGATGATCTTCGATATTATTTTGTTGGTGAAGGTACATAAGCTGATGGGACGAAAATCACGGAAGGTCTCCGGGTTGTCTGTTTTGGGGATGAAGATGAGGTTAGCGCAGGAAATGGAATTAGGGTATCTGGCGCCTTGAAAGAAGGTGACGGTGGCCTCGTAGAGGTCATGTTTTATGATGTCCCAACAGGATCGAAAGAACAGCCCGGAGAAGCCGTCGGGACTGGGAGCACTGTGTTCATCGAGCGCCCACACAGCGAATTGGACTTCATCCGGGGAAGGGGGTCAGGAGCTGCTCGTTCTCTCTTGTGCTGATCAAGATGGGGATCTTGGCCAGGAACTCCTCATCCTTAGCGATGATCTCTTTAGAGAATAATTTGGTGTAGAAATTAGCAGCCGCTTCATGGATGCTCCTCTGATCTTTGAGTAAAGTTCCATTATCATCGGTGATTTGGTGAAGGTTAAGCTGTTGCCTGCGGCCTTTAACACAAGAGTGGAAGAAGCTAGAGTTTTTGTCTCCTTCTGCATCCCAGGTTAGTCTGGCTTTCTGTTTCCAGAATGCGGTCTCAACCTTCAGTCTGGATTTGAGGAGGGCTCTAGTGAGGTTGAGCGTCGTACGGTTCTCCGTTGAGCGGTTCGCGGTGTACTAGAGCCCCGCCCGAGTAACCTCATCCTCAGCCAACTTAATCGCCTGAAAAATGTTGCCGAAGTCACTTCTGCTCCAAATCGATAGCGCTCTCCTGGTCGCTTTCAGATTGTTTGCCACTCGGACTAGGGGGTCGGGGTTGCTCGAAGATCTCCAGGCGGAGGCCATAACATTACGAAATTGTGGGTGGTAGCTCCAGAAGTCCAGGAATCTGAAAGGTTTCTTGATGGGGTCGGAGTTGCTACTGATCTCGATCAGGAGGGGAGAGTAAACCGATTCAGTGGAGTTGAGGTATGAGAGGTTGGTAATGATACCCATCTCGGACCAGTGCATGTCGATCAGTGCTCGATCGAGACGGGAATATTGTCTACGGGCACATTCTTGTATGTTACACCACATGAATGTGCTACCGGAGAAAGGGAGTGGGGACAAGTGTTCGTTGAAGATGAAGGTGTTGAAGTCATTCATGGCCTGTGTAGTGTGGTGGGCAGCCCCCAAACTTTTTGTCTCTGCTCGAGAGCGCGTTAAAATCGCTGACGCACAGCCACGGAAGGTTGTGGAGGTGGAGGTGGAGGTGGGTGTCGGACAATGTAGCCCAGAGCTGCTTACGCTGGTGGATGTCACAGCTGCCGTGGACGGCGGAGAGGAGGGTTCGAGATTGGATAATGGGGTGTTCTACCCAACAGGAGAGAGCCTGTTTCGAGTCATGAACTATGGCAAATTTGTAATCAGTGACGAAGAGGATCCAGATGTCGTTGCATCCGGAGATGGCGGCCGGGAAGTCGAGATGCAGCTAGATGGACTTGAGCTTTGTGTGAGGGATTTTGGGTTCGATGTTGACTAAGATGTCAATACGGTAGATTTTCTTGAGCCTGAGTAATCTGTTCAAGGGGGTTTATTGGCCAGCCCTCTGACATTCCACAAAAGGATGTTAAGCATTGGGATGGGTGTGGGGGGATGGTTGTTGAGCTTCGCGGCTGACCTAGTGGTCATGGGCGTGGGCTCGAGGCCGTACTTTTTCTTTTTGTTGTGATAAGATCTGTTGTTCGAGGGCGCTGTGGATGGGGTGACCGACGCTTCAAGCTATCTGTTTGTTAAGTTACCATGCTCCTCTGGCTGGTTGACAGCAGCGCCTTCAAGGTCAGTCAGCACGCAGAGGGGGTTGGAGGGGTCAAGGAATCCGGCTTCCTGGGCCTGTAGAAGCCTATCAGCGAGGGCGAGTCCGAGGCTATCCGGGTCTTCTGTGGAGACGATGCCAGAGATGAGAGGGGATTCTGCTATGCTAACGAAGGTGGGGTAGGGGATCAGGGCAAGCTGGGCCATCTTTCCACCGACAGGAGCAGCAGCGGCGGGCGGGTTCTCGCGCTCGTTAGGAGAGATCGCTTCGGGATGGGTGCTCTCCAGGTTGTCTGCGTGGAAGAAAGAGGTGAAGCTCTCCAGGTTGTCGACAGGGGAGGAAGAGGTGAGGGCGTCGAATTGGTTAGAGATAAGGATGTTCGATGGTTCGTGGGGAATGATGGCGGAGTTTGACGGGGGTGTGAACGAGGGCTGGGAGTGTCGTCTCCGTCTACAAAGTGGGAGTATTTATTGGGTCGGGGGAGGATCGCGGGTGCAGGGTAGAAGAAGTTCTCCTTCAAGGTGTACGCCTTTCGGGGATGTTTATGCTTCAGCTCCGGGTGTGCCATGAAGCACGGATCTATGAGGTGGCCCTGAATTTGACAGTGTTTGCAAAAAATGATGTTGTTGTCGTACAGCCACACCTGGGAGTGTGTCCGGCTCCCGAGTTCAATCTCGATATTGGTGGGGAGATCCGTGGACAGGTCGAGTTCCATACAAATCTTGGCGAAGTTCCCTTTGGTGAGGTTGCGTGTGTCGTCGGCGATGGCCACCAGCGACCCAAAGGAGCTGGCGATTCTCTTAAGGGCTGTAGGGGCGAAGCACACAAGGGGTAGATTGGGTAGGGTAATCCACATCGAGATGATAGACGAGTCAACTTTGGGGTTGAAGTTGGGAGTTCACTTGACGATTTTAACGTTGTGAGCGTCTATGATTGTGGTGCCTTTGGCCGACACTGAGGTGAAGTCGGATTCCGAGGAGAGGTGTAGGTACATGTGCTTGGGGTCTAACGGAGCGACTCTGTACGCTGAGGTCAGGCCCCAACCAGCTAGGACCTCTTGGGCTTTGGAGATCTTTGGGCACCCCGAGGGGAACTTTAGGACCAGCGTTTTCGCGAAGCTGGCCGCTAAGGAAGCTATCTCTTCCGAAGAGAAGGGCACACGAATAGTTTGGCCTTCTGCAGTAGGCGGGAGAACGATCGCCGGCAGATCGGGATCCTCTATCTGGAGGGGGAGGTGTGGCTCTCTGTCTGGACGCAGCACCTCTGCGTAAGACAGATTCTTAGTACTGGTCGGGGGGGTAGACGTCCCAACGGAGACGAGACCTGCGATAGCGAGCGCATAGGCATCCCCGGCGGAGACGAGACCTGCAAAAGCGGGCACATGGGCATCCCCGACGGGCACATAGGAACCTGGCGGCCCCCGGGTGCGGGCGCATGTGTCACGACCCGCGCCCAATATTTGGGCATGAGTCGTGGGTACATCCAGCCTACGCCGCAGTGTCGGCGGTAGAACGCTGTCTAGTCATCTTCACATTTTATCAAATACAACCATGCAGTTTATAGAATTCCATAACACAACCAAAATCCACAAACCAGTCCACAACAGCAAGATATACACAAATTTGCATTGAGAGTGAAGATAATGACTGATATGAATAATCTCCAAGATAGAGACCAAAATGTGATAGATTAAATAATCTCAAAAGAACAAAATGTACTAAAATGGATGTCCACTACTCAACTCTCATAATCCATAAAATAAAGATTAAGTACAATGAATAAAAGAGTTTCTGGAGGCACTCGTGCTCTATAAAATAATATCTAGCTATATGTCTCCTACGGAGGGTAGCCCCGCATCCAAGTCCTCCTGCATGCTCAGATCAGGATCCTCAGTCTGCTCATAATAAGTGGTACAGAACTCCTCTAACTTATCACCTAAAATATTGGTTTTACAGTCAGGAATGGAACAAGTACACATATGATAGCTATCCGAGACACAATAGAATCGCTAAACATGTATATAACATACGAGAATGAAACTAGAAAGTAACTAGTATCATTGTGTGAAGAATATGTAACTCGAGAAATAGCTACCAAGAAGCAATATGTAACTATGGTAACATGGCAGGTATGAAGAACAAAATGAAATAAATTGGAATACTAACTATCTAAGTGCATTGAAATATCAGTTTCGATGTGTGAATGGCTAAGGAGTAAATCCGGTACCCTGCACGTGTCGTGTGCAGCTGCTATTATTCAAGAATAGACTCATGGGATAGATTGGGTTGTTCACACGTCTACTAAGATATTTCCTCCGCCCAGCTAGTACTCATGGAATAAATCGTAAGTGGAGTAAACATAGGAGATAATCAAGATGTATAATAAAATCCATGGTACTAATCCTCGTGTGACGATCGTGTCAACAAGCAGCAAGACATATGAATAACAGGTAGAGGAAACTATCAGAAGCAGTAACAATCAATATATGCACTTGCCTGTGGTCCTGAGCTGCAAGTATGAGTCGAGCACTGAGTCAGAGTCCAAGTAACCTGTTTTATACCATATACCTACTGTCAACATAAATCAAAGTAATACTAGTGTATATATATGATAATATATATATAATATATATATATATATATATATATATATGGAAGGAGGTTGATACTTACAAGAGTATCAGTCATCTGATCTTAAGGGAAACTGGACTGGGTAATAAATAGGTATTTTGGACTGTTCTTCGAGTTCTCTTATATCCTTGGGATAACCTACCTACTAAGGACTGGTACTCCAATCACATAAGTACATATTGACCTCTTTAACTGATGTCTTTTATTATTTGTCCTGTGTCATGTTGCCTATATAAAACCACTTCTACCTAACTGTAACTCCCAACAGTACATTAGGCCCCTTGCCTCTCTATTGTACTTGAATTCCTATATGATACTCCATCTTGGCCTTACAACTGAAACCAACCCCTGTTTCCATATTTCCTTTCCATGAGTGGTTTTACATCAGAATTTCCTAATTGCCCAGGCATTACCCAATCACTGACACCTACGTATGTGCCCAAGCTGTGTTTGATTTCACTCTTTTACCTGATGTACATTGCACATAAAGTTTATACATCAAAATGGCATTTATGAGAACCATTCCAGGTTGTATTTATAGGACAGAGTCTAGCTATTGTTGTTCTTGTTCTTGGTACACCCAGGTTGCTCCTGACCTTAGGGCTCTGAGGTGAACCTCTAGGACAAGCCATGAGTTCCATAATCCCATTTTCCTACAACCAAAAGTTTTACCTACACAGGTGCTGCCTACAATGGCATTGGCTCCATAATGTTTTACTCGAATTGTCTATGGCTGACATGTCATGGGGACATGGTGTCCCATGTTCAACTGACATTGCTACTGGGTGTCAACTGATACTACAATCTATTGGTGAAGACCACATATTAGAGGTACATGGGGAGGTGTCTCATAGTAGTTGAACAAGGTTGGCTGGTGGCATATGGGGTACTAAGCTGTCAAGTTGCCTATATCCCAAGATATACTAAGAAGTATCAACACTCGTGCCTCTATCTTCAGAGTCACACAGGTCCACAAGCTCTCCTATGAACCCTACCTCATGCTACTAGATGTTGACACTGGTTCCACATGAATCTGCCCCCCCCCCCCCCTCTCCAGCCTCTAGAGCTGGACACAACCATATGGTAGGTATAATTACCACAGGGTATTACATCAGTAATGTGTGCGTATGTATATATATATCTCTATCATCTAATGAATCTCTTGCCACACTATCCCCTGCTACCCTTAACCTGTATCCATTAGGAAATAAGTGTCCAGGCTTAGCTCTGATGCTACCTACTACTAGTCCCCTCACATCCCAGGGTCCCTATTTATTCAGATAGATTTACAACAAGCACATCTATTCCTAGATTATACTAGGATACTCTCCTATGTTACTGATACCTCATGAAGTTCCTGTAGGAATTTCTAGGGAATACAAAGAAGGGTATACACTCTAATCTGACATAACCCATATTTCAGGGGTCTGATATCATCTGATACTCTTCCATCTTGCCCAATCCCATTTATGCTAATTTGGTCCCCCAATTCTTTCACTTCCATACTGGTAATTCAAGTCCTTGATCATGTCAAGGTACACTGTTCAGCTGGGTACTTCATAACCTAATCTACACCATATGTCTAGTTCAGGAATTTCTCTGTTACAATTGCTTAGGAGTGAAACCTGAGATCTGTCTAGGTGGATATTTGCAGTAGGCAGTTATCTCCAGGGCACTTTGGTCAAATGACAAGTGAGCTCAAAGTGTTGCTTTTATCAATTTGTATATCATTGCACCCTGACCCACAGGAATAGGCCGGGGTTGCCACCATATCTATAGACAAATCCATGTACTAGTACCTGGCCTAGTTGTGTACTTGTATATATCACAGGTTGTTCACTGAGTTGCAATTGGTTATAATTCAAGGGAGCATACTATCTACATGGTTCCCTGCTACTATGGTACCCAGTCTCCAGGTCCCTCTTCTTCCTAGCCTTAAACAATATTGTGGAATGACGGCAACAGTGTAGCAGGTGTACCCTGTCTAGTTGGTCTAATGCACTAGTGTAATGCCCCAGTCCCAAAATACGTATAGGACCAGGATACGATACATTCCAGCAACACTCCACCAATGGACCATATCTCAAAGTAAGCCCATTAGAGAAATACTTAAGCTCTAAATCATGATAAAAACCCAACAATACAATACAAGTCACAGGTCACAGCTAATCTCATCCACACAGAAAATAAGACACGAGATATCAAGTCCAATAAAATGATACTAATGAGAAAGATATGTCTAACATAAAATAGAAATAATAACTGTGCGGCTAAGACATCCCGAAACCACAGTATAAATAATAAATAATCTACTACATGCCCACTGAAAAGAAAGAAAATAAAGTATCAAGTCTAAAAGAGACATGTCTCAAGAGAAGTCTTCAGCCACTATCTCGTCCTCCTGCGAAGGTACATCACCCGCCTCGACTCCAGAACCGTGAACCTCCTCTCTGTCTAAGCCTGGAGAGATCACTAGGTTCTCAGGGGACTAGCAAGATACATAATATACATGCCTAATATATAATAAATAACATACGAGAAAATAGAAAATGGTACAAAGAATAATATGAGACTAGAGAATAAGTATAAATGGCATATCGTCAAAGATAGTGCTATCAAGCATGACTAATAGCAAGTCGGGGTAACCGCGTGCTTGGAAATTAAAGGAGTGGTTCAAACGGGATTCGAAGAAGTCAATTTTGATTCGAATGATAGTTTTGAGGATTTGATGAATTACTTCATTCCTGAGTGGTGTATGCGATAGTCTCAGGAATATCGATCGATCGATTGAGGATGTGGGGTGTCGGTGAGTCTATCAGCAAGCGTCGCGTGGATGCAAAGCCGTAGATTGAATATGATTGAGCAAATTATAGTCTTGAAGATTTTGATGAGTTGATTCGAACAACTTAGAAATTGACGTGCACGGAACGTGCACGAGATTGAGGATGGCACGAGTATGAAACACAAAAATAATCGAGTAGATAAAATCAAATCGAAAAAAGCTAAGGTGTAGCGAACGAATGAATTGATCGAGGAAATTGATACGGATTGTATACGAAAAGTTAGCAGGATAGGTAGATAGCATGCAGGAAAGGTTTGATTTTGAAGTTACGCGAATGACTCTAAGGATTGGATTGAATGTTGCTCGATGATTTGAGTTAGCAAGGAATGTTGCAAATTGAGGAAATACGTTGGTCGATGACTTAAGATAAATGGATAATAATCGAACTTGAATTGAATGTCGAGGAGATTATCCAGTCGAACGATGGCATCATTCGCACGACTCGAAATTGGTTGCAAAGGAAGATCGTCAGGTTACGCATATCGTCGATGGTATTGAGGCATATCAAAGATCGATATGCGATAACTCGGGGGTACTTTAACTCGGTGAATGACGATCGTGCAAGTGTTATTGTTCGGTTGGATGCTATACTTAGGATTTTGATCGAGATGAATGTTGGATGAAAATGATTGTGTCTTGATGGTTACACGGATAACCACAACGTCGACGATCTTGTCTTACGCGAGCACAACTCTAGCCTCGCACATGCGTCGCGTTGGATTTGAGGCAATCGTTTCGCGTGAGCGCAGACATGGTGATTCATGTTGCGGGAATGATCAAACTCGAAAATCAGGACGCGGTAACTTTGATTGTCTCAACTTGTCGGTTTGATGCGAAGGAAAATTCGAGGATGTTTAGACTTGCGATTGACGAATGAATGAAACTTGAGGATTGAGTAGGTCCAATCCGCGCATCGAGAATGAATTAGTCTAGACGCAAAACAAGAGTTACGTCCCGATGAGGATAATTATCCCATAGGAGCGTGCATGGTGATTCGTGCCCACCGTGGATAATATGACTCGTATGAGATCGGGGTGCACATATTGTTAAGCTAGACGACCTCATGATTGAATACGTAAATTAGGATAAATGACTTAGGGAATTAAAATGTGAATTATGGTTTAGCGATGGATTGTGTCGTAGCGTGCTTGACTTGGAAGGGATGATAGGAGGATTATGTCGAACGTGTTCGAAGAGATTGACTATATGAAATGGCTTGTTGAACGAGTGAGATTGATATGTTAAAGAATTGGTTGAAACGTAAGTTGTCATAGGATGGCTTTGCTGAATGACTTAGACCCCGTGCGACGAATGTTGAGACGTGTGTAGGGAATCGATGCTCGATGTTTAGAGATCGGAGTGATGCGAGCTTGGGTAGAAAACCCCGTACTATCAACTTTGTTTGACCTTAGGATGGGGTCAGTGTTGATATTGTTATTTGGGAACTATGATTCCAATACTGACGGAAAGACATAGCCTAGCAGTTAGGCAGACGTCCGAGTGTGAAGTGGTAGGATTTGTGGAGGAACCACTCTTGAGGCTCGGTTGACATGCACGTATATCTGGGACGCCCGAATATGTGCACGATTCGACTCGAGTGGTGATGGCGGATTCTCAATCATGAGGCTTGGCTGAAATACATGTATTTTGGGGACGCCTGGGATATATGCACGATCCAACTAAGTGATACGTTGAATCAAGTGAGACTTAAGGAACGAGAAGGTGTCAAGGATTTTGAAATCGTATTTCAAGGAAAAGATTGATGGCACTGCAACTAATAGATTGAGACAAATTTGAACGTTGGTTGATCGGATGGATTGTCTAGAACTGAGTTGTCCGTATGTGCGACGAGAGTAAGTTACCTAAGTTGAGATATAGTTGTTCGAAGTAAAAGATAACCGTAGCACGAGCGAGGCTCGGATTTAAGAAATGCATAGGAGAGATGTGTACGAAGAAAGGTAGGATATGGAATCAAGTATAAGTCGATAGGTGTACTCAGTAAGTTTTGAGGACGAAACTTTTTCTGAGTGGTGTATGATGTAGTGCCCCGTCCCGCTCAGTCAATCGGAAGAATCGAAACGTCGACGGCGTTCGGACTTAGCCTTGCAACGGCTGCTCGAAGACATCGCTCGGTCGAGGCGACCGCTCGCTTAGGTGGGGTAGTTTTGGTGAACTTGCCTCATCTTAGCCTTTACATAATAAATTGCATATTTTCAACTTTCACAAGTAGGCTTGATAATAAAGAGACGAATCCACATAGCAAAAGGGAATAATCCCGACGGGTCGAATTGAGTTAGAATATGGAAAGGTCCAACGGTCGGCTTAGAGTTGGTGCACGGCGTACTTTGAAAATGACACTCGATCCTTCGTCCCGTAGCTTGGGAGAAGAAAAGTTGGTATTCGCCACAAAGCTAAGAGTTAGGTAAATTTATTGGCATCGCCCGCACAATTGCTTCATAAAGCATGCACGATCTCATCGCCTAAGGCGTAGCATAGCCTCTGCTCGCCCGACGGGTTAAGTTGTATTGCACGGCTTACGGCATAAGTCTAGGCACCCCAAATAACTTGGTTGTTCAAGTCGATCGTGTGCACGGCACGTTCCCACGACGCAAGGCTTGACGCAGCCTTTACTCGTCAAGTTGTTGCAAAAGTAAGTTAGGCAAGTTACGTTAAGATATCAGGAGTAGTAGCAAGCACGACCCTACGAGTTCTACGGCTTGGTGTATCCACATAGTCTTACAGTCTCAAGGCCCGTCATATAGAGTATGACTTGGGCGGTGGTGTCGTACAGGCTTAAGGCACGATGGACGGACTTAGTGTTTAAGGCACGAGCCACGGTTGATTCAAAAGTGAGTTTAGAAAAAGGGTTATCAAATGGTCATTTTGAGTTGAATAAAATGATATGGTAACATGGAAAGAATGCTCGCGACTATAGGTCGTCGAGGCGAATTTAGAAGAAGGAAGAATGCTCGCGACTATAGGTCGTCGAGGCGGTCTCAGATTTGAGAAGTATTGAACTTGGTCCTGAAAGACATGGTAACACTAGAGATAGCATGACTGTGTGAGACGTCAGTTTGTGTCGAGTCTTATATGGTCATGGACAACTTGTCGACAAGGTGGGTCGTTTCCCCGCACGGCAACCCGGCGGCCACGGGACCGTTACGGCCGTCGATTGGAAACGTAATTAGCTGTACTGGGCACGGGTTAGGCCTGGACTTACAGCGGGGCCAGCTACCTGGCGCTGAAAGTGGCACCTGTCTAAAAAAAGCTAGAGGTGTCCACGATGGCTATGGGATTCAGTGACCAAATCATATAGATGAGTCGGCATGGCGGCAATCCACGTGTGTGCCTTTGGATTGAGTTGAGTTATTGAATGTGTGTGCAGTTAGAATACAAATGTTTGGGCTTAAGAATGGCTACAACATAGGTGACGTGCTTCGGCACGAGATGTGGCGTCGAGTCTTGAGTTGTCGACATATAAGTTGTATAAGTTGGTTGAGTTGTTTGAGTTTAAGTCGGGAAACTGCCACAAGGCAAAGTTGGTTGAGTGACACTAACATTCACAAGTCTTGATTGGGTCAGTTGGTGATCAAAGTAGCAAGGGCCGCAAGGCGGCAATATGGTTTAGTCACCCTGAGTTGCGAGGCACGGCACAATGGATTCCTAGCACGATCACATGGAAATGGAGCCTCATTGCGTAGTTGTGTCTCTGATTAAGTGCCATAAGGCAAACACGACTTAATAGGGTAACGTCGATGTTGCAAGCACGGGATGGTCTTGAAACACGAAATAGGCCAAGGCGTCTGTCCTAAAACGGATCCTAAGGCAAGAGTAGAAAGAAAATTGATAAGAAGGGACTATGTTGCACAAAGTAAAATAACGTGTCGGTTTTGTATGGGTGGGCGAGGAGCTCATTCCACCAGTACAGTTGAGTACTGACACCCACATAGTTTACATGTACAGGCGTAGGTAGAAGCTCGTGGCACGGAGCTTGCTTGGATGCATCGAGGCACGGAGTTCCTTGGCAATTCGAAGCGTGCGGCCATATGGAGTAAAGACTTATACAGGACATAATGTATGGATGTCGCCTTTCGAAGCATCCGCTGGCTCGAGACATATATTGAGAGATGAGAGAGAGCTGAGTGACTTTTAATGTGAGATGAGTGAGCTTGAGAGACTAGTAATCTTGGCCTTGTGCCCCAATATATCCGTTGTTTCAATATCAATAAAGATCTTCTTTGAATAACTTGCATCTGTTCTAAATTTCTGCTGCTATGATTCAATGTCTCTGCATGGGACTTCTGTGCGACGACCCCGTCACAGCCGCTGAAGTCGGCCGTTATGGAACCCGCCTTGCACGAGCGCAATCTAGGCTCTTGCGGCATCACGCCTTAGCGAGGACGATCGCTCCTATGGGAGCGGGGCGTGACATAATGGTATCAGAGCACGACTTTACGTCCTTGGACTTTCGATTGAATTCTTTAACTTTGATGTTTCCACAAAACCCTGTTGCTTCCGTAAGTTGTTATCGTTGGTGTGCTCTCTCTCAAATGTCCCACGGGATGTCCATACAATAAGTCTATCTATTTTATAAAAATATAGGACAACAGTTTTTGACAAGAAACCAAAAGATGATTTGCATAAGCACGGTTGGCTAAGTCGGGCTGGGTATATACACCAAAGTTGCATCGACCTTAGAAAAGTCGAGTGTGGGAATTGAATAGTGTCGAGCAAGAATGAGTTGAACTCGATTGAGTAAATTGAGATGACTATCGATCGGGGTGCTATCGAGCGACGATAACGTCGGTACGATATAGATGAGCGTGCTTGGAAATTAAAGGAGTGGTTCGAACGGGATTCGAAGAAGTCAATTTGATTCGAATGATAGTTTTAAGGATTGATGAATTATTTCATTCCTGAGTGGTGTATGCGATAGTCTCAGGAATGTCGATCGATCGATTGAGGATGTGGGGTGTCGGTGAGTCTATCAGCAAGCGTCGCGTGGATGCAAAGCCGTAGATTGAATATGATTGAGCAAATTATAGTCTTAAAGATTTTGATGAGTTGATTCGAACAACTTAGACATTGACGTGCACGGAACATACACGAGATTGAGGATGGCACGAGTATGAAACACAAAAATGATCGAGTAGATAAAATCAAATCGAGAAAAAGCTAAGGTATAGCGAACGAATGAATTGAACGAGGAAATTGATACGGATTGTATACGAAAAGTTAGCACGATATGTAGATAGCGTGCAGGAAAGGTTTGATTTTAAAGTTACGCGAATGACTCTAAGGATTGGATTGAATGTTGCTCGATGATTTGAGTTAGCAAGGAATGTTGCAAATTGAGGAAATACGTTGGTCGATGACTTAAGATAAATGGATAATGATTGAACTTGAATTGAATATCGAGGAGATTATCCAGTCGAACGATGGCATCATTCGTACGACTCGAAATTGGTTGCAAAGAAAGATCGTCAGGTTACGCATATCGTCGATGGTATTGAGGCGTATCAAATATCGATATGCGATAACTCGGGGGTACTTTGACTCGGTGAATGACGATCGTGCAAGTGTTATTGTTCGGTTGGATGCTATACTTAGGATTTTGATCGAGATAAAAGTTGGATGAAAATGATTGTGTCTTGATGGTTACATGGATAACCACAACGTCGACGATCTTGTCTTACGCGAGCACAATCCTAGCTTCGTACATGCGTCGTGTTGGATTTGAGGCAATCGTTTCGCGTGAGTGCAGACATGGTGATTCATGTTGAAGGAATGATCGAACTCGGAAAATCAGGACGCGGCAACTTTGATTGTCTCGACTTGTCGGTTTGATGCGAAGGAAAATTCGAGAATGTTTAGACTTGCGATTGACGAATGAATGAAACTTGAGGATTGAGTAGGTCACATCGAGAATGAATTGGTCTAGACGCAAAACAAGAGTTACGTCCCGATGAGGATAATTATCCGGTAGGAGCGTGCATGGTGATTCGTGCCCACCGTGGATAATATGACTCGCATGAGATCGGGGTGCAACATATTGTTAAGCTAGACGACCTCATGATCGAATACGTGAATTGGGATGAATGACTTAGGGAATATGAAATATGAATTATGGTTTAGCGATGGATTGTGTCATAGCGTGCTTGACTTGAAAGGGATGATAGGAGGATTATGTCGAACGTGTTCGAAGAGATTGACTATGCGAAATGGCTTGTTGAACGAGTGAGATTGATATGTTAAAGAATTGGTTGAAACGTAAGTTGTCATAGGATGGCTTTGCTGAATGACTCAGACCCCGTGCGACGAATGTTGAGATGTGTATAGGGAATCGGTGCTCGATGTTTAGAGATCGAAGTGACGCAAGCTTGGGTAGAAAACCCCGTACTATCAACTTGGTTTGACCTTAGGATGGGGTCAGTGTTGATATTATTGTTTGGGAACTATGATTCCAATACTGACGGAAAGACGTAGCCTAGCAGTTAGGCAGACATCCGAGTGCGAAGTGGTAGGATTTGTGGAGGAACCACTCTTGAGGCTCGGTTGACATGCACGTATATCTGGGACGTTCGAATATGTGCACGATCCAACTCGAGTGGTGATGGCGGATTCTCAATCACGAGGCTTGGCTGAAATGCATGTATTTTGGGGACGCCTAGGATATATGCACGATCCAACTAAGTGATACGTTGAATCAAGTGAGACTTAAGGAACGAGAAGGTGTCAAGGATTTTGAAATCGTATTTCAAAGAAAAGATTGATGGCAGTGCGATTAATAGATTGAGACAAATTTGAACGTTGGTTGATCGGATGGATTGTCTAGAAATGAGTTGGCCGTATGTGCGACGAAAGTAAGTTACCTAAGTTGAGATATAGTTTTTCGAGGTAAAAGATAACCGTAGCACGAGCGAGGCTCGGATTTAAGAAATGCATAGGAGAGATGTGTACGAAAAAAGGTAGGATATGGAATCAAGTATAAGTCGATAGGTGTACTCAGTAAGTTTTGAGGACGAAACTTTTTCTGAGTAGTGTATGATGTAGTGCCCCGTCCCGCTCAGTCAATCGGAAGAATTGAAACGTCGACGACATTCGGACTTAGCCTTGCAACGGCTGCTCGAAGACATCGCTCGGTCGAGGCGACCGCTCGCTCAGGTGGGATAGTTTCGGTGAACTTGCCTCATCTTAGCCTTTACATAATAAATTGCATATTTTCAACTTGCACAAGTAGGCTTGATAATAAAAGAGACGAATCCACATAGCAAAAGGGAATAATCCGGACGGGTCGAATTGAGTTAGAATATGGAAAGGTCCAACAGTCGGCTTAGAGTTGGTGCACGGCGTGCTTTGAAAATGACACTCGATCCTTCGTCCCGTGGCTTGGAAGAAGGAAAGTTGGTATTCGCCACAAAGCTAAGAGTTAGCCAAATTTATAGGCGTCGCCCGCACAATTGCTTCATAAAGCATGCACGATCTCATCGCCCAAGGCGTAGCATAGCCTCTGCTCGCCTGACGGGTTAAGTTGTATTGTACGGCTTGCGGCATAAGTCTAGGCACCCCAAATAACTTGGTTGTTCAAGTCGATCGCGTGCACGGCACGTTCCCACGACGCAAGGCTTGACGCAGCCTTTACTCGTCAAGTTGTTGCAAAAGTAAGTTAGGCAAGTTACGTTAAGCTATCAGGAGTAGTAGCAAGCATGACCCTACGAGTTCTACGGCTGGGTGTATCCACATTGTCTTACAGTCTCAAGGCCCGTCATATTGAGTATGACTTGGGCGGTGGTGTCGTATAGGCTTAAGACACGATGGACGGACTTAGTGTTTAAGGCACGAGCCACAATTGATTCAAAAGTGAGTTTAGAAAAAGGGTTATCAAATGGTCATTTTGAGTTGAATAAAATAATATGGTAACATGAAAAGGATGCTCGCGACTATAGGTCGTCGAGGCGATTTTTGAAGAAGGAAGAATGCTCGCGACTATAGGTCGTCGAGGCGGTCTCAGATTTGAGAAGTATTGAACTTGGTCCTGAAAGACATGGTAACACCAGAGATAGCATGACTGTGTGAGACGTCAGTTTGTGTCGAGTCTTGCATGGTCATGGACAACTTATCGACAAGGTGGGTCGTTTCCCCGTACGGTAACCCGACGGCCACGGGACCGTTGCGGCCGTCGATTGGAAACGTAATTAGCTGTGCTGGACACGGGTTAGGCGGGGACTTACAGCGGGGCTAGCTACCTTGTGCTGAAAGGGGACCTCTCTAACAAAAGCTAGAGGAGTCCACGATGGCTCTGGAAGTCAGTGACCAAATCATATAGATGAGTCGGCATGGCGGCAATCCACGTGTGTACCTTTGGATTGAGTTGAGTTATTGAATGTATGTGCAGTTAGAATACAAATGTTTGGGCTTAAGAATGGCTACAACATATGTGATGTGCTTCGGCACGAGATGTGGCGTCGAGTCTTGAGTTGTCGGTATATAAGTTGTATAAGTTGGTTGAGTTGTTTGAGTTTAAGTCGGGAAACTGCCCAAGGCAAAGTTGGTTGAGTGACACTAACATTCACAAGTCTTGATTGGGTCAGTTGGTGATCAAAGTAGCAAGGGCCGCGAGGCGGCAATATGGTTTAGTCACCCTGAGTTGCGAGGCATGGCACAATGGATTCCTAGCACGATCACATAGAAATGGAGCCTCATCGCGTAGTTGCGTCTCTGATTAAGTGTCGTAAGGCAAACACGACTTGATAGGGTAACGTCGATGTTGCAAGCACGGGATGGTCTTGAAACACGAAATAGGCCAAGGCGTCTGTCCTAAAACGGATCCTAAGGCAAGAGTAGAAAGAAAATTGATAAGAAGGGACTATGTTGCACAAAGTAAAATAACGTGTCGGTTTTGTATGGGTGGGCGAGGAGCTCATTCCACCAATACAGTTGAGTACTGACACCCGCATAGTTTACATGTGCAGGCGCAGGTAGAAGATCGTGGCACGGAGCTTGCTTGGAAGCATCGAGGCACGAAGTTCCTTGGCAATTCGAAGCGTACGGCTGCATGGAGTAAAGACTTATATAGGACATAATGTATGGCCGTCTCCTTCCGAAGCATCCGCTGGCTCGAGACATGTATTGAGAGGTGAGAGAGAGCTGAGTGACTTTTAATGTGAGATGAGTGAGCTTGAGAGACTTGTAATCTTGGCCTTGTGCCCCAATGTAACCGTTGTTTCAATATCAATAAAGATCTTCTTTGAATAACTTGCATCTGTTCTAAATTTCTGCTGCTATGATTCAATGTCTCTGTATGGGACTTCTGTGCGACGACCCCGTCGCAGCCGCTGAAGTCGACCGTTATGGAACCCGCCTTGCATGAGCGCAATCTAGGCTCGTGCGGCATCACGCCTTAGCGAGGACGATCGCTCCTACGGGAGCGGGGCATGACATAATGGTATCAGAGCACGGCTTTACGTCCTTGGACTTTCGATTGAATTCTTTAACTTCGATATTTCTGCAAAACTCTGTTACTTTCGCAAGTTGTTATCGTTGGTATGCTCTCTCTCAAATGTCCCACGGGATGTCCATACAATAAGTCTATCTATTTTACAAAAACGTAGGACAACAGTTTTTGACAAGAAACCAAAAGATGATTTGCGTAAGCACGGTTGGCCAAGTCGGGATGGGCATATACACCAAAGTTGCGTCGACCTTAGAAAAGTCGAGTGTGGGAATTGAATAGTGTCGAGCAGGAATGAGTTAAACTTGATTGAGTAAATTGAGATGACTATCGATAGGGGTGCTATCGAGCGACGATAACGTCGGTACGATATAGATGAGCGTGCTTGGAAATTAAAGGAGTGGTTCGAACGGGATTCGAAGAAGTCAATTTTGATTCGAATGATAGTTTTGAGGATTTGATGAATTACTTCATTCCTAAGTGGTGTATGCAATAGTCTCAGGAATGTCGATCGATCGATTGAGGATGTGGGGTGTCGGTGAGTCTATCAGCAAGCGTCGCATGGATGCAAAGCCGTAGATTGAATATAATTGAGCAAATTATAGTCTTGAAGATTTTGATGAGTTGATTCGAACAACTTAGAAATTGACGCGTACGGAACGTGTACGAGATTGAGGATGGCACGAGTATGAAACAAAAAAATAATCGAGTAGATAAAATCAAATCGAGAAAAAGCTAAGGTGTAGTGAACGAATAAATTAATCGAGGAAATTGATACAGATTGTATACGGAAAGTTAGTATGATAGGTGGATAGCGTGCAGGAAAGGTTTGATTTTGAAGTTACGCGAATGACTCTAAGGATTGGATTGAATGTTGGTCGATGACTTAAGATAAATAGATAATGATCGAACTTGAATTGAATGCCGAGGAGATTATCCAGTCGAACGATGGCATCATTCGCACGACTCGAAAATGGTTTCAAAGGAAGATCGTCAGGTTACGCATATCGTCGATGGTATTGAGGCGTATCAAAGATCGATATGCGATAACTCGGGGGTACTCTGACTCGGAGAATGACGATCGTGCAAGTGTTATTGTTCGGTTGGATGCTATACTTAGGATTTCGATCGAGATGAATGTTGGATGAAATAATTATGTCTTGATGGTTACACGGATAACCACAACGTCGACGATCTTGTCTTGCACGAGCGCAACTCTAGCCTCGCACATGCGTTGCATTGGATTTGAGGCGATCATTCCGCGTGAGCGCTGACATGGTGATTAATGTCGCGGGAATGATCGAACTCGGAAAATCAGGACGCGGCAACTTTGATTGTCTCGACTTGTCGGTTTGATGCGAAGGAAAATTCGAGGATGTTTAGACTTGCGATTGATGAATGAATGAAACTTGAGGATTGAGTAGGTCCAATCCGCGCATCGAGAATGAATTAGTCTAGACGCAAAACAAGAGTTACATCCCGATGAGGATAATTATCCTGCAGGAGCGTGCATGGTGATTCGTACCCACCGTGGATAATCTAACTCGCGTGAGATCGGGGTGCAACATATTGTTAAGCTAGACGACCTCATGATCGAATACGTGAATTGGGATGAATGACTTAGGGAATATGAAATGTGAATTATGGTTTAGCGATAGATTGTGTCGTAGCGTGCTTGACTTGGAAGGGATGATAGGAGGATTATGTCGAACGTGTTCGAAGAGATTGACTATACGAAATAGCTTATTGAACGAGTGAGATTGATATGTTAAGGAATTGGTTGAAACGTAAGTTGTCATAGGATGGCTTTGCTGAATGACTCTGACCCCGTACGACGAATGTTGAGATGTGTGTAGGGAATCGATGCTCGATGTTTAGAGATCGGAGTGATGCAAGCTTGGGTAGAAAACCCCGTACTATCAACTTGGTTTGACCTTAGGATGGGGTCAGTGTTGATATTGTTGTTTGGGAACTATGATTCCAATACTGACGGAAAGACATAGCCTAGCAGTTAGGTAGACGTCCGAGTGCGAAGTGGTAGGATTTGTGGAGGAACCACTCTTGAGGCTCGGTTGACATGCACGTATATCTGGGACGCTCGAATATGTGCACGATCCGACTCTAGTGGTGATGGCGAATTCTCTATCACGAGGCTTGGCTGAAATGCATGTATTTTGGGGATGTCTGGGATATATGCACGATCCAACTAAGTGATACGTTGAATCAAGTGAGACTTAAGGAACGAGAAGGTGTCAAGGATTTTGAAATCGTATTTCAAGAAAAAGATTGATGGCAGTGCGATTAATAGATTGAGACAAATTTGAACGTTGGTTGATCGGATGGATTGTCTAGAACTGAGTTATCCGTGTGTGCGACGAGAGTAAGTTACCTAAGTTGAGATATAGTTGTTCGAGGTAAAAGATAACCGTAGCACGAGCGAGGCCCGGATTTGAGAAACGTATAGGAGAGATGGGTACGAAGAAATGTAGGATATGGAATCAAGTATAACTCAATAGGTGTACTCAGTAAGTTTCGAGGACGAAACTTTTTCTGGGTGGTGTATGATGTAGTACCCCGTCCCGCTCAGTCAATCGGAGGAATCTAAACGCCGACGGCATTCGGACTTAGCCTTGCAACGGCTGCTCGAAGACATCGCTCGGTTGAGGCGACCGCTCGCTCAGGTGGGATAGTTTCGGTGAACTTGCCTCATGTTAGCCTTTACATAATAAATTGCATATTTTTAACTTGCACAAGTAGGCTTGATAATAAACGAGACGAATCCACATAGCAAAAGAGAATAATCTCGACGGGTCGAATTGAGTTAGAATATGGAAAGGTCCAACGGTCGGCTTAGAGTTGGTGCACGGCGTGCTTTGAAAATGACGCTCGATCCTTCGTCCTGTGGCTTGGGAGAAAGAAAGTTGGTATTCGCCGCAAAGCTAAGAGTTAGCTAAATTCATAGGCGTCGCCCGCACAATTGCTTCATAAAGCATGCACGATCTCATCGCCCAAGGCGTAGCATAGCCTCTGCTCGCCCGACGGGTTAAGTTGTATTACACGGCTTGCGGCATAAGTCTAGGCACCCCAAATAACTTGGTTGTTCAAGTCGATCGCGTGCACGGCATGTTCCCACGATGCAAGGCTTGACACAGCCTTTACTCGTCAAGTTGTTGCAAAAGTAAGTTAGGCAAGTTACGTTAAGCTATCAGGAGTAGTAGCAAGCACGACCCTACGAGTTCTACGGCTGGGTATATCCACATAGTCTTACAGTCTCAAGGCCCGTCATATAGATTATGACTTGGGCGGTGGTGTCGTATAGGCTTAAGGCACGATGGACGGACTTAGTGTTTAAGGCACGAGCCACGGTTGATTCAAAAGTGAGTTTAGAAAAAGGGTTATCAAATGGTCGTTTTAAGTAGAATAAAATGATATGGTAACATGGAAAGAATGCTCGCGACTATAGGTCGTCGAGGAGATTTCAGAAGAAGGAAGAATGCTCGCGACTATAGGTCATCAAGGCGGTCTCAGATTTGAGAAGTATTGAACTTGGTCCTGAAAGACATGGTAACACTAGAGATAGCATGACTATGTGAGACGTCAGTTTGTGTCAAGTCTTGCATGGTCATGGACAACTAGTCGACAAGGTGGGTCGTTTCCCTAAACGGCAACCCGGCGGCCACGAGACCGTTGCGACCGTCGATTGGAAACGTAATTAGCTGTGCTGGGCACGGGTTAGGTGGGGACTTGTAGCGGGGCTAGCTACCTTGTGCTGAAAGGGGTAGCCGTCTAACAAAAGCTAGAGGAGTCCACGATGGCTCTGGGAGTCAGTGACCAAATCATATAGATGAGTCGGCATGGCGGCAATCCGCGTGTGTGCCTTTGGATTGAGTTGAGTTGTTGAATGTGTGTGCAGTTAGAATACAAATGTTTGGGCTTAAAAATGGCTACAACATAGGCAACGTAATTCGGCACGAGATGTGGTGTCGAGTCTTGAGTTGTCGGCATATAAGTTGCATAAGTTGGTTGAGTTGTTTGAGTTTAAGTCAGGAAACCGCTGCAAGGCAAAGTTGGTTGAGTGACACTAACATTCACAAGTCTTGATTGGGTCAGTTGGTGATCAAAGTAGCAAGGGCCGTGAGGCGGCGATATGGTTTAGTCACCCTGAGTTGCGAGGCACAGCACGATAGATTCTTAGCACGATCACATGGAGATGGAGCCTCATCGCGTAGTTGCGTCTCTGATTAAGTGTTATAAGGCAAACACGACTTGATAGGGTAGCGTCGATGTTGCAAGCACGAGATGGTCTTGAAACACGAAATAGGCCAAGGCGTCTGTCATAAAACGGATCCTAAGACAAGAGTAGAAAGATAATTGATAAGAAGGGACTATGTTGCACAAAGTAAAATAACGTGTCGGTTTTGTATGGGTAGGCGAGGAGCTCATTCCACCCGTACAGTTGAGTACTGACACCCACATAGTTTACATGTGCAGGCGCAGGTAGAAGCTCGTGGCACGGAGCTCGCTTGGATGCGTCGAGGCACGAAGTTCCTTGGCAATTCGAAGCGTGCGGACGCATGGAGTAAGGACTTATACAGGACATAATGTATGGACGTCGCCTTCCGAAGCATCCACTGGCTCGAGACATGTATTGAGAGATGAGAGAGAGCTGAGTGACTTATAATGTGAGATGAGTGAGCTTGAGAGACTTGTAATCTTGGCCTTGCATCCCAATGTAACCGTTGTTTCAATATCAATAAAGAGCTTCTTTGAATAACTTGCGTCTGTTCTAAATTTTTGCTGCTATGATTCAATGTCTCTGCATGGGACTTCTTTGCGACGACCCCATCACAGCCGCTAAAATCGGCCGTTATGGAACCCGTCTTGCACGAGCGCAATCTAGGCTCGTACGGCATCACGCCTTAGCGAGGACGATCGCTCCTACGGGAGCAGGGCGTGACACCGATGGGAGCTCACAGTCCTATAGTCAGTAGTCGATGGGAAATCCCTAACTATAGTAAGGCTCATTCGTACTCGATGGGAGATCACGAACGAGGTGGTCAGGTATAGTCATGTCTAATAATAGGTCAGGGTCAAATCAAATGATCATGACCGGGTCAAGTCAATCAAGTACCGAAAATCAGACTAAGGAGATCATGGCATGGACAAAACAATACTATCACTAGACATAAACATGATAAGAAAGTAGAACAAGTAATATAGAAAAGAGTAAAAATCTACGTGCACGTAAAACTAGAATAACTATGACATAGAACAGGAGAAATATGGAATGAAGATATAAAAAAACAGCAATATGGAAAAGCATTTAAGTACTGTAAAGTTTGGCAACGTGTACTTGCCTGGTTCCGTGATGTGAAGATGAAGTCTCGCTCCCGTGTCCACGACTCTGGAATCCAATGCTCCTAAATAATTTATTTAACTACTTATGAAACTTATAACAGAACTTAATTAACAATATTAATGTTTTAAACTACTTTAACTATATTCAAATATCCCTAGGACTACTTAAATTGTATAACATACATACGTGTCCAATGAGACCTCGGAACACAGTTTTAGGGTTTTCGACCTTCTAATTAATCGGTTATGACCCCACGTCAATAACACACTTAAAAATCATAGAAAATTCCTAAAAATAATATTTAAATCTATTTTCTACAGTATTAACTCTGAAACTTCAGAATTATGATTTATAAAGAATTATGTGACTAGTTGACTACTAAGTCAGCTAGTCTACCCGAACCTCGTCCAGAACATGGCCAATTACTCAAAATAGCTAAAATACCCAAAATATATTTTATACAGAATTTAAAGTATATTATATCTCAGAATTAAGACATGAATATAAGAGTTAAGTTATGCTACTAATTTGGAACATTCTAAGTCAACAGATTACCCGAAAAAGCTAGTTTTGACCTATAATTTTATCGACCAGGTTTGAGTTGCTAAATTCATGGAAAAAATACTTAAAAATCCTAATTTCTATATATGAACATACATAAAATTCAGTTTCAAAAATAACCACCAATAACTTATAGTTCCTTCACAACGGGATTAAATTTGATCCTACCGAAACATGAATATTACGACTATAAATCATGAAACTTTTATGGGTGAAAATACATAACAAAAGGTATCAAAATACTATTTTTACAGATTTAATAAGAGAATTTCTACAGAATTATAGCATAGGTTTGAGATGGAAAAATTAGGGTTTCTTACCAAAAGTCCTTGCTAGTTGGGTTGTGGAGGCTTCTCCTTGCCAAAGCTCCCACCTTTATTGCTATCCTTGCTTGCTAATCCTCTCTTGATGAGTTTGAAGGGGTTGGTAATGGCTCTAGATGGTTGGATGGAGAAGATAGAATTTTTAGGGTTTGTTTGGTGGAGTTTGGATGGAAGAAAGATGAAAGAATAAGTTTTTATGGAGGATAAAAAGTTATATGATGGAGGGGATGAAGATGATGGATTTGGATGGAGGAGGTGCTACCAAAATTTGGAGAGGGAGAGGGGTTGGTCGGCTATGGAGAGGAAGAGGAAGGGAGAATTAAGTTAGGGTTTGGGTTTGGCTAAAAGTAGGTATATATATGAGCTTTTTAGGTTGCATGCATGTAGTATAATAGAAAACATATTTCTAATGGGATGTTGGCTGAATATACATGGTGGAGGGCTGTTTTGGTCAGCCAAGAGTGGCCCCCTTTGATTTGTTTGGGTTGTTGGTGAGTTGGCTAATTGATTGATTGAGGATTTAAAAAGGTCTTTCCTAATATTGACTAATTAAATCTATCTTTTATAAATACAATTAAATCTGAATTAAATATAAAATATATATATTTATTAATATATATTAATGTCCAACATGTCTACATAGGTTTGGGTTGGACTTTGGGTCAAATATAAACTAATCCCAACTAGGATTACATGTAGACACTTTCTATAAATAGAAACTTTCCAAAATTAAAAAAATATTAATATTAATAAAATATATATATATCAACATGAAGATATTTGAGAGTACTACATGTCTATTTAGATTTAGATTTGGTTCGGGTCAAGTCGGGGCTAAATTGGTACAACCGGGTCTCCTAGAAAGTCAATAATCTAATAATTAAATAATAAATCATCGGTGGGGGTTAAGTCGCAACTTGGCCTGGTTTTTCTAGTTAGAACACACCTATGGCTCGACCTTCCCTACCATGGGTAATACACTAGTCAAAGCACTTGACTATACTCTCCGTACCACAATTCCTAGTCATCTTGTACTCTAAAACTTAACCATGGCTAAGGTCATCTATAATAATAACTAAATAATTAAAAATATTCGTAAAAATCCATAAAATCCTATTTAAGTCAAATAAATAATAACAATAAAATAATTCAAAAATTCAGGGGTGATACAACTAGGCAGTAGGAAATCTGTCATTAGGTTGTGGTTTTTGGAGTTGATACCCAAAGTATTTCTAGTGTCAGCATAGTAGGGGATATGTCAATATCTCGTAGGTACAAAATGGACCTTCCAGGTAGAGTTGATGTAGAATAATTTACTTTGTATACAAGGATTACTCATAGTGTATCATCTGATGGGTCACATAGGGATCCATATGATGACTTCTACTGGGCACTCGGAGGACTTGCACAGTAGTACCCTTACTTCAGGGTATGGCTAATGGCTAATGGCTAATGGCATCTACTACAGTACAGGCCCTCACCCACACTCATGTTCACTACTCAGCTGTGTCTATGAAGATCCTATTTGCTTATGGTAACTATGTTACTTGACTCATCCTACTGAGTTGATATGTGAGGTCTCCTGTGTCAGGTTTAAGTCCCTCCTAGGAGTCTAATTCCCTCAGTCATGGATAGGCTACTCCCCAGTTATATAGCTGGTGTATACCCTGTATTCAGGGGTCATGACCTCTCTAGGTGTTATCTGGCAAATAGTGTAAGGCTTGATGTCTCAAGTCTTAACTGACCTACACTCAACTATATGGTCAGGTTACAGAGGCTACCCACACCAGTCTAATATAGTCTTACTTCCTAGATTCCTTTTGAACACTCTACTTGTTTGTGTCAGGGTTCAGAGCCTGTAGTAGGTAATGCTTGCCTGTCTTAGTGTAGGTAGGAGGTGTATCCCAAATTAAACTGGAATACTCTTCAGTGTGTATCTCACACTTGTGCAATAATAATGGGTGTCTCATATGGTATATCATGGGTGAACCTCCTTGCTAGTATAAGGTATGGCTAATGTCTCTAGGAACATGGCTTTATCCTCATCTTGTGGTATCCAGGTACACTAACGTCTTAATTACTCCTGAATCTACCCCTCCCTATCTGTCCTGCCTATAGTGCCACTACAAAAGTTCAATAGACCAAGAGGGCTTGTATGAACATTATTACCACCCTATCACCATCCAGGTCTGCAAGGTGAACATAGCAATGGTATACGACACAGGTACATGGGCTTGTATCTATACTAAATTCCTTGGTTGCAACTGACTTGGGGTACCTAAGAATTATAGCCTGATGCTCTCCACCCTATTGTTACTCAATCCCAGGTTTCATCTAGTTCCCTTTAGGCATTAACACAACTACTTGGGTGGCTATCAACCGGATCACACATTACTAATCGTTGGGAAATCTTGCGATTTGATTTACAGGGGTAAGGAATTACCTGTTTGATGAATTCACTGCTGCTAACTCCCACTTTCCCTAACATAGATCTTCACGAACTTGAGAGGCGCTCAGAAAGATTTAGGGTTTAGGTGGGAGGGGTCGATGGCTCCTCTCCTCTTAATACATAAACCCAATTTAAATCTTGCAAGGATAAGGAGAAAAAGATTTGAATTCGAGTCGAATTCCTATCTGCCGCTGTCGTTGGCAGGTTTTGAATTTGGTCAGTTATTTAATCACCCCCCTCATAATCTCATTTGCCTAATTACACCCTTCGTAACCTATTTGTATTGTATACAGAAATACTATTATATATATATATATATATATTTAGGCACTGACATTAAAATAGAAATAATAATAATCACTCAATAATGATTTTATTTATTGGATTCAAGGGCTCACAGCATGCGGCCGGAAAGGAAACTGGAGAGGGCGCATGACTGGCCAGGCCGGTGACGAGGGGCACCGCTGAGGTCGTATAACTGCCCACGGCTGAGGGGGGCATTCGGCCTGCCGGACACCGGGGCCGAAAGGGCGCACGCGGCCGGGACGAACGCGCATGGGAGAGCCGGGAGGGTCCCGGGTAAGGCAGAGGAGCTAATCCAGTGGGGGCGCCAGCCGACTAAGGGCGCATGGCTGGCGATCCCCGAGGTGGGCGCAAACTCCCATGCAAGACGGGGGCGCATGGCGATGCAGGGACGCCGGGCCAACAACGGCGCATGGCTATCCAGCGACAAAGAGGGCCAATGGCCCAGCAGCGAGGAGGGCACATAGCCCGAGCTGATGTGGGCACATAGCGAGCAACTCTTCCCTCCTTCACCACAGAGAGGGGGGAATTCGAAATTTGAAATGGATAGCAGCCGCTTTAGGCGGGAAGTACCCAAGCCCGAGGTGCCCGATGCTCCTACGGTACGACCTGCCGGACTGCGTGGGGGAGGGTCAGTGGGGGCACCAACGGACGGGGCCACCGGAGGGGGAAGCTACGCCGGTGTGGGGTCGACTCCCGACTGTGAACCCCGGCGAGAGGGGGCTGAAGGTGGACCGGGGGCACAAAGGAATGCGGGCCCGGGTAGGAGGTTGGGGTGGCCACCGGAGCATTGGGGCCACCCCGGTGGGGACTGCCCGACGGGCGAGCTGCTCCGACGACCAGGGGGACGGCCGGGGGGGGGTTCGTGGATCCGTCCGTGCTGATCGGTCGAGGGGAGGAGCGGCAAAGTACGGATGGCGGTGGACCGGCCCATGCGGCGCCGGGGGGAGAGAAGGAGGGCTGTCGACGAGCGGCCGGAGCGGCGCGCACCCCCCGCCGGGAACGGGAGTAGGGGGGAGTCATGCAGCCATAGGGAGAGCTTGGGGGGAAGAAGGATGTCTATATTATATATTATATATATTATAATATATTATTATATATATATATATATATATATATATATATATATATATAAATAATATAAATATATATATATATATATTATATATATAATATATATATTATATATATATATAAAATGGCGGCAAGAACTAGGGTTTCTCAAGAACTCGGTTTCCCGATCTGGGATCCAGGGCAAGAGGAACCACGAGGGAGGCCGAAGGCTGGAGACGGCGCAGTTGGACCACAGTGAGGCGGCGGTCAGAGGAAGGATGATGGGAGCACAATCGATGCAAGGAAACCCAAGGAAAATCTTCGGGCGACGATGGGGGCGAATATCAACCAAGGAGAGCAAGGTCGTGGTCAGATAGCGGGTGGAGCGGTCGGAGCGAGGAGGATCCCAGGGGCAGGGAGAGAAGACTCGGTGTTCGCTGCGTCAAAGTACCAAACCCAGCAAAGGTGACACAACCGACGGAAACACAAAGGCCGGGATCAGCTACGAAGGAGATGGAGAGGGAGAGTCAGCGTAGCCAAAGTGCGGAGTCAGGGGCAAAGCACCAATGGAGCAAGGTACACAAGGTAGGTCATGGGCGGACTTCCTTCGGAATGACGCTACGAGAGGGAAAGAAGAGATGCAATATATTACTCCAAAGAAGGTGGGTAACGTTTATAGAGCTGCGTTCTCGAAGAAGACCTGTCGGAGACCAAAGAATATTGGAGGAATACATTGATCTTATATGTTCTTGGCAGTCATCCTTTTTACAACCACATTAGAGGTTATGCTGATCGTGTATGGAAACCTAAAGGAATGGAATTCTTCTCCCGTAGCAATGCTTTTACTATGTCCGGTTCGGGATGGAAGAGGATCTGGAGCATGTGGTTCAAGGGGGTCCATAGATTTTGATGGGCGCATAATCATGATAAAAAATGGACGTCGGAAATGAGATGCGAAAAAGAAGCCCTTCGATCGGTCCCAGTTTGGATCAGATTTCCTAACTTGCCTATTTTACTGGAGTCCGCATATGATGATGAAACTTGCAAGCATAATGGTAAACCAATTAAGGCTGATGAGAGAACCAATGCTCGATCGATGATGGAATTCGCTAGGGTGTTTGTGGAAATAGAAGCGGGACAGGCTCTACCCTCGTATGTTGAGTACGAAGTTCCGAGCGGCGAGGTATATATCAACAAGTAGTATGAATGGGTTCCACCCACGTGCACCCATTGTAGGCAGTTCGGGCATGCTCCTAGTGAATGTAAACAAGGGGACGTAGAAGAAGTTCAACCTAGGGGAACGACCCAAGAGGCTCGAGATAAAGGAAACACCAATATGAATGTGGAAGGGGAAACGAGAGAGGTGGCACCAGAAGAGGCCAATAGAACAGACAATGCTATTGCCAGTAGGGAGAAGCGGATCTTCGGGCCTACGGATGGGATGGAGCTTGAGATCGATATTGGGTTAGATAGTCTGACACCAGGTTCCAACTTATAAAGAGGTAAAGAGCAGCTTCTTCTAGTAACGTAGCGGGATATGCCAGAGCATTGTGTTCCAAGCGCAAAGGCATCAAGCCAGTAGAGGTCGAGGTGCAAACAAAGGAAAAACGGCAGGAGGTGGAGTAAGGATGATTACTAATGGAATAGCACAGGTGGAGGAGAGGGGTCAAAGCACTCCAAAAGAAGGGAGCGGTAGTCGAAAACGTCAGGCATACAGCACAATGGAAGATATCATCGACCCTCATGGAAGGTCACAGCCTGAACTGGAAGTATGTAGGGACAATCCTAAATGGCAAGAGCTAATTCGGAATATTGCCAAGGAGGGCGAGCAACAGAGAGGCGAGACAAGATTAGAAGATAATGAACCATGTCCTACCTCAGAGGACGTGGGTCGGGAAGGAACTGAGGACAACATCATTAATCAATGACAATTATCGCGTGAACGTCCGCGGAGCATGTTCGATGGGACGTTGGCGAGAGATAGGTGAAGTTATGATTCAGAAGAGGGTAGCATCTGTGCATTGCTCGAAACGAAGATCAAGTTAGAAAGGATCCTTAATAAAAGAACGATTAACTGGAGACAGGTACATAATCTATCCTTATCATGGCACGCATCTGGGTCAGATGGGACAGTAGGAGCTGGGATGGTAATGTAGTCCATATGTCGGAACAAATGGTGGTCATTCAATTCAAAATTTAGGTGGTCTATAGTTTCTGTTTGGGGCTGTGTATGGGCATAATGACCAGGTAGACGAGGTCAGTTGTGAGGAAATTATTCAGATAAGTAGCATGGCTAATACTCTACAATTGTCGTTATTATTGATGGGTGATTTCAATGCGATGCTCTATCGCATAAAAGATAGGAGGCAGAGTAGTACCAGATGTGATCCTCCAAGAGTTCCAAAACTGTCTTCTCCAATCGGGACTTCTTCAATTGGAGCGCATTGGCCACGTGTGGACGTGGAACAACAAAGCAGTTGAGAGGCGAGTGGCATGCAATTGGATAGGGCATTGAGTAACAGCATCTGGACCAGTCTATTTCCAGAGTCTAAAGCGGAGGGACTGGCGGCCGGTACGAGCGATCATTCGCCAATGTATGTTCAATTAGCGGAGGAAAGAAGGACACGTGCTCGACCGTTCCGTTATAATAACAAATGGCAGCACATGGATGGCTATAGAGAGGCGGTCCAAGCTGGGCTACATACTGAGGCGGTCGGTAACACTCAATTCATATTTATTCAGAGACTTAAAGCTACTAAAGCTTACTTAAGATGTGGAATAAACTGCCGAAAACCAATCTGGTTGAGGAAGAGATGCGACTTCAGTACATACAAAATAATCTTTAATAGTGTTTCAAATCCTAGACTCGCAGAGGAGGAGAAGAGGCTTATCCAGGTAGTCGGGAGACTCCGGATGCTGGAGGAAATAGAAGCGGCTCAAAGGGCTAAGTGCTCTTGGCTTCAGCATGGAGATAAGTGCACGAGGTTCTTCTATATATTATTCGCATGCGGCATCATAGGAACCACTCGCCTAAATTCATTGCCCAGACGGCAGGGAAGCAACGACATTGGATGATATGCAGAATGAAGCAATCAGTATTATACTAATCTATATAATCAAACTGATTATTTGAATGTCCCGGATATAATATGTAAAAGGTGGTCACGGTCGGCAACTGTCAATTGCGGGCACGGGTGGAGATGGAAGAACTGAGAAAAGTTAAAGGAGCTGACCCGGATAAAGCACCAGGCCCAGATGGATTTGGGAGTATGTTCTTCAAAGTTCACTGGGATGATATTAAATATGCAGTGCTGGAAGTAGTTCAGGACTTCTTTTCGCATCATCGGCTCCTAAAGGAAGTTAACCACACTTTCATTACGCTTATACCAAAAAGGGTGCCACGTCTTTATCCGACTTCCGGCCATAGCGTGCTACAATTTTATTTACAAATTGATTACCCACCTGATGTGCAAAAGGATGAGGGGGGTTATGCAGCATCTCATCTCGGATAATCAGGCGCATTTATTCAAGGCAGGTCTATTGCAATAATTCTTTGTTGGCGCACGAACTAGTCAGGGACTTCTCAAAGCCAGGGGAAAAAGAGCATGTATCAAGCTGGACTTACGGAAGGCATATGATACTGTGAATCGGGACTTTATTTGCCATGTGATGCGGGCTATGGGATTTGCCAAGAGTGGGTGGACATGGTTCGTGAATGTATTAACACTCCGTCTTTTTCAATTTTATTGAAGGGTATTCCGCACGGCTTTATTCATAGTAGTCGAGGGATCATGCAAGGGGATCCACTATCCCCATACCTATTTACGATCGTGATGGAGTATTTCACATGCCTCATGGAGATGGCTGAGGCACAAACGTATTGTCCCGCTACAAAAAAGGATCAAGCCGACGATATCTTCTTATTTACGCGATGACCTGCTAGTTTTTATAGAGCCTACGATGGCAGGACTGGAGGCACTGGATGAATTCTGCAACAATTTGGAGTACTTTCGGGACTGCGAATAAACCAGGAGAAGTGCCGAATTTACTTTAATGAGTTGTGTCCCAATAAAGAAGAAAGAGCTCTTGTTCTGGGTGACGAGAGGGGAACTTCCAGTTAAATATCTTGGAGTTCCTCTCTGTATAAATTATGCCAGGGATACAGAGTGTTTGAACCTTATTGATTACGTACGGCGACGAACAGAGGGTTGGCATGTATTAAATTTGTCATTTGGGGTCGGATTGAATTAGTGAGGTCAGTTATTAATGCAATCGTCCAGTATTGGCTACAGACGATCTTACTGCCGATCAAGACTATAGATAAAATGAGAAAATATGTGCAGATTTTGTACGGCGAGGGGGTACATGCTATCAGATGGGAGGTTCTCTGCAGACCTAAGAAGGAAGGAGGGGTGGGATTGAGATCGCTCCGAACATTACGAGACATTGCGGCTACAAGGCTTCTATGGAAATTCCTTCAGGGGGAGTCTCTCTGGGCCCGATGGATGGCACAGAAGTATGTTAGAGGCGGATGTTTCTGGGCAATGAGGGGGAACTCTAATGATTCGGTCACTTTTAAAAGTTTATTGGTACAAAGGCCATACATAAAGAAGTTCATAGCTCGAACTATGAGAGACGGGACCAAAATGGATTTTTGGTATGACCCTTGGGTTGATCACAGTAGCATGTTGGAGCTGGATGGCGACAACCTGGTGGCTCGGGTGAGGAGTGGTATCCCAGTAAGTGTTATAATGCAACAAGGAAAGTGGAGGCCAGCGACGTATGGGGTTGCACGTCGCTAGTGAGCTAATCAAGCAAGTTCGGATTGACATCGAGTGTAAGAAGGATCACTGGCGTTGGGATGGCTCTCTAAGCGGACGGTTTGAACATCATAAAGTCTATAGAGGATAAACGAGAGAAGACCCCGAACATCCTTCAGTATGAGTTTATTTGGATTAAAGGGGTTACACCCAAGTTCCAATACAACATGTATAAACTGCTAAGTGGTCGACTTACCACTGTTGATAGGCTTCGTCGGTTCGGAGTTGCAATTCCAAGCACTGCTTGTGTATTATATATGCAGGAAGATGAGAGTGCTGCTCATCTGTTCATGCAATGCACGGTTACATGGGATGTGTGGAAATTCCAGCAAGCCAAACTGGGCATGACTAATGGTGATACTCGAGATATCATGGAAGTTATTGAAGCAATCAAGAATATGAGAAGTCGTTCGGCTACGTATGAAAGAAGCTAGGATCAGGCTGATTGTCACAGTATGGCATATCTGGAAGGCTCGCAATTGTAGAATTTTTGAAGAGAAAACCATAAGTAGTATTGGCATTAGTCGCATTGAAGCTGATGTGCAGTTTTTGATGCACGGGCATCTGTAAAGTTTTTGTACCTTTTTTACATCAATGGAATTACCTTTTTCCAAATATATATATATAATATATATATATATATATATAATATATATATATATAATATATATATATATATATTTGTGTGTGTGTGTTATAATTCGTATAGTTTGTGACATAGCAAGAATTTTAATTTAGGGGATAAGATACTTACTATTAAAATAATAATAAATATTAAAAATAATAATGATCTGGTTTACGGTTTCAGAAGTGGACAAATTTATAATGTTGGACAAGTTCGACGTTGCGCATTCAATGACGCGTGTCTCGTCGCGATCCGAAGTGTGCTCGAAGAATAATTACAAATTTTCGAACAATATCAACGGTAAAATTTGACAAATTCGGACCAAATTCGTTTTGCATAGTTGATGAATTCGAGTTCCATCAATATCCACATGTCGACTACGACCGTACGCATCATAAATAATGGTATATTTTTATAACAAAAATGTTACACGACAAAATTAGTAATCATGCGCTATTTGGTTATATACTAGTATAGATTTTTTTCCCCCCTCAAACTAAGCATATCCTAACCCAAGTAGACCCTAACGAAATTTTCGTATTTTGTATTGTTTATTCTCTTTTTAGGGGAGCATATATGTCTCTCAAGGTTCAAACAGCAAAATGCTTTTGGTTGCATATTAAATGTTTATGTACATTTGATTGCATGTATAGAGTTTCTTGTCATTGACGTGCCCACCGTCCATCCATCACTCCGACTCTAATCCATTTGACATTGATGTTTGAATAAAAACTATATATATAAACTATAAAAATAAAAATAAAAATCAAACCCCAAGGACGCAGCTGCACCCCCTCGGGATCAACTGGCTACGCCACTGCGTATAGCATCTTTTTCTTGTATGATAGGTAACATTTTTGCTATGATCATGTTCCTAACATTACTTGTACGCGTACGATCGATACAGGGTTTTTTTTTGTGCGTGTGCTTGAGATGAACAACTATTTAGAAGAGTCACGCTAGCGAACTATCAACAACATGTTGCGAGTGTCATGTTAGCAAACTATATCAAAAAATAGTTATCATTTTGAAAAAAAAAATTAGTTTGATGATATTTCAGTACCACAAGTAGTCTTAGTTTCATGCTGTCGACTTGCAATGGAGTCCTAGTTGCAAAATGGCATTTATAAGCTGCAGTATGAGACTGAACAATTCTATCGAAGGAACCATTCTGGACGGCCTCTTCCAAATTTTTTCTTTTATGATATTGTACATTTTTGTTCTGGTGTTTAAACATTATGTCTATCGTCGCCTGAAGTACATGGCATGCATGTCTCGTGTGTCCAGAATAGACTTTAGATCTTGTCCTAACAATTGACTTGGACTGATCATCTAAATTAGAGACAAACAAAATTTTGATTATCATACAAGATCCTAAAACTAAACCGATATATGTTTAAGGATTGTGTGACTTGGATTACTTAATTTTGTCATGACCAATCGAGAATGATACTTGTGACGATGTTGTTTATATATATATATATATATATATATATATATATATGATATTAAAACGATATATATATATATATTATATATATATATATAATATATTATATATTATATTATATATATATAACAACCCTGACGACAGTTTCGATGAGAACGACTTCATGGACATCGTGTACCGTCATATAGTCTTCCGGTAACATTGTTGAATACTTGCAACTCAAGGGTCCGAAAAGGTTATGTTGCTGCTGAGATCCAGGATAAGAACAAATAATAGTATTATAAGTTTCATTCTCAATTAGTCGGTAAGGGAAAAAAAATCCAAGTTACACAACTCTCAAAAAAATTCGTTTAATTTAGAGCCTTGTATAATATTTAAATTTGTGTTTAGATCTTCATTTTGTACGGTCAGTAAGTCAACTGTTAGGACAAAATTCAAATCCTTTTGGGGACTACAAAGATCTAATTGTAAGTTTTAAATATTTTTAGAAATCCAAAAATTAAATAACCCTTTTATGTTTCTTTTAAGTGCTCAATCAAATTTTGTTGATCTTTCAGGCGTAACGGAAATTGCTGCACAGTGCGGTTACTGGATACTAATTAAGCCGTATGCGAGCGACGATATCTCTCGTGACCCGTGCTATGAAAACGGGTTCATTTTATTGGTGCAAAGACATCGGCTATGGCTATGGAAATTACTGCAAGTGTTTCAACAAATTGTGCCACTGATCACAGTTTGAGGCTAAAGGGATACATAATAGCCCCTCTCTTTTTGGAAGTGGTCTTGTTCTTTTCTTTTCTTTTCTTTTGAAAAAAGGGATACATAATAACAACAAGGCCTCGTTTGGTTCACTGTAATCATAATCGTAATGTAATCAAATAAAAAAAATTATTTTTTTATTTGATTACATTGCGATTACAATTACATTACAGTGAACCAAACGAGGCCCAAATGATGTTGAAAGTGGTCATGTTCTTTGTTTTGGAATATAATAGCCCCTCTTTTTTGCCATTTATATCATAATATGTACTTCTTGAAGGACATTTATTTACACAAGTTGCAATGTTTTTTATAGAGAAAATTTAAGTTGTACCCCACTTTATTTATTCATATTTAAGGTGCACCCAATCCCATTACCAAAATATAAGACACCCTCCACTTTTGACGGAAACCGTCCTTCATTGACGGTCAACCCAATTGACCAATATTTTTTGACTAAAAATTCCTCGTCTTTTTTTCTTTTATGTGCCCCCAATGCCTGCATCCAACCCACCCGCATCCACTGCCGCCATGGCGCCACCCTCTCCATGTCCTTCATTGAGAGGTTCTTCCTTTCTTCTATTGGCTAAAGCTAACAACTTTCTTTCTCAGGGGAGAGAGAAGTTTGACCGAGAATAGGAAAAAGCTTCGTTGGAGCTGTTCATTAATGGGAGGGAGGAGGAACTCCTGTTCCCTTCTTAAGAGAGAAATTTAAGGGAAGGATGCATGGGGCACTCTTAAGCGGAGCAAGACCTCGAGTTAGAAGATCTTTGTAGTGTTAGTCCTGGGGTAATTTTTCGATAGAAAACTAAAAATTATGCAATACTTCAAAGAAGGTGCACGACAGAGATCCTGGAGGATTCTGAGAAACGAACACTAATGTGTTACTTCGAAGAAGGCACAGAAGAATTCGTAGCAGTAGCGATGAAGATCCACAAACATTTCCTGATTAGATCAGAAACGTTCTCGTTTAGAACGAGATAAAAGCGGATGAACAGAAATGGATAGAATGGCCTACTGGGGAGAATGATCACTCGCGCTCAAAGCTTGATTCGTCCTACACGAACAGCTTCCAGGAACCAGCAAGTTCGACGGAAACTTTAGAACACTCCGCTCTTCTGACTCCTCGGATGGCGCGGACTCTGGCGCTGGTGGCGCTGGTGCACTGTTTCTCCTCTCTCTTGAACTCTCTGAAAATTCGTAAGGAATTGTTTAGAACAACACTTAGCACTTTTCTACTAAGAGAGAGAAAGAGGAGAGAAGCTTATATAGGCCCGCACTATTACCGCCCAGTTAGCAAAATGTTCGGAACGTGGAAAAAAACTACTATGAACGTTCTGTAACTGCTCAAATCGTGCACAGACACGATTTGAGCCAATTGGCGCACAGCACGCGCCAACTGCGCACCTGCACTAATAGCGCCACCTGCTCCCGCGTGCACTTGCGTAATACACGCATAGCGCAAACGGTGCGCGAGAGGCTCGCGCAATGAGTGCAACTTAAGCGCACTATGCGCCTAGCGGCGATGCTGTCGTGCTAAGTGCAAAGTGCGCCAACAAAATGCCACACTACGCCTCATGAGCCCATGAGCCCGAGTCCGAGTCTGAGTCTGAGTCTGAGTCTGAGTCGCTAAGCCCCTACGGGGCTTAGCTCCAATGGAATAAATTCCAAGAGCAAAAAGTATTAATGCTTTACCATGGAGTCTTATCCTTACCTCCTAGTAAAATCATCCACATGGTTCCCTCCTTAGGGTCACTACCCCATGTGCACATCTCAACAACATACCAATTATATATTGAGATACAACTCATGGTGCTTTTCCAATATGGGACTAAATAATACTAGGCATGTGCTGAGAGCAAGCTCTCTCTACATATTCAAGGAAAAGCTCCAATAATCCTCCACATATCTTGATATATGGGTTTGAGTGTTCCCCACAGTAACTGTCCATCATGTATTAGGAGAGATATTGCTGACGACTTGAATCTTCCCACATGGATCAAACAATAGACTATAATACAAGAATGGACTAAGCCTTGAATTCTGCACCTTAGCTGTAATTCTTCCTACTCACATAATATAGTTACATATGCTTCTGGCTACACATTAAAGGCCCTGTGCCAGGCTGATTTTAGTGTATAATTTTGGGCTCTACAAGTTTACCCTCAAGAGACGGCCTTTGTGAACCCTTGAGCCAGCATTCCTTATTATTATTATATTATTATTATTATTATTAATGTTACTTGTCAATTTATTCATGAAAATAAATTCCTAAAAGGGATTTATTAACTGCACACTACAACTAGACCAATAATAGGGGTCCCTATGCAAACTAATTAAAAGGTGGGCTGTTTGCAATTGTCACAAAATCAAATTCAAACCCTATTATAGCCGACCCCTTTCTATGTTCAAATCTCCAAGTCGAATAGGAGATAGTTTCAAATCCTTAAGGATCAAACAAAGACTGATTTCAAATATAGATCTCCCAATCTGTTTTCCCCTTTGATCAAATCCAAACCCTACCTATATATAGGGAGAGGGTGACAGTCGATTCCTTTCTCATTGAAGAGGAGTAGCATCATCAAATCTCCTCCATCGCAAAAACTTGGAGACCTCCTTTCTGTGTTCGACACCAACCCTCGTGTCGATCACCATAGCATTTGCTAACAGCTACTCCACTTAAACCTCAATCTTCATGTTTTGTTTACTGAAACTAGTTGGTTATATATAGACTTCCATAAAACCTTGTTAAAAGAGTAGAGGTAAACATAGGGCAGTCCTAATATAGAGGAGTTGGGTATTGGCCCTATAGGCCATATCAGAGGATAGAAGACAGTTTGTATCAGTCTTCCCTTATAGCAGTTGCACTTGGTCAAGTTGCACTTTGTATCAGGTGGCAACCCCAATACCATATGCCAGATGAATTAATTTGTATAGTTGCTTTAACCTCATAACGGATAAGTGTGGCAGTACATACGAAATTGCAAGTCCTAGTTACTGAGTATATAGCAGAGCAAGGACAGCAGGGTCCTACAGTAACATAAAGGGTCCTTGAGTAGTTGCCTAGTAGGATATCTAGGAGATTGATTAGGATGACTATACTAGAACTAGATTCCAGTTATGGTTCACCTATAGGCCCTAGATAGGTATCCAAGTGTAAGTAAAGACCCAAATGGTTAGGCTAAGGAAGGTTAACATTGGAAGGGAGTGGGCTAATGGTTATTGTATACATGAAAGTCGACTACCTTTAGTATAGGAAAGGTTTTCTGGGTATTAACCTATAGGAGAATCGACTGAAATGTCTTAGAATACAGGGCCAGGTACCTAACATCTAGGAAACATAGCGTGTCCTTAACTACTCGAGTATCAGTAATCGAGTTGTATAAGAGGGCATATGGATACCTATGCTTGTAAGAATAGGTTTATGTGCAGAAATTCCAAACTAATCGGTAAACAGTAAAGACACCAAGGTCCAGATACATACAGGTAGGTATCAGTATGGAGAAGGGGTCCTTGTACACATGTGCACTTGCATATAGGCGTTACCCAGAAGTTCAGTAAAAAGAGGAGGAAAGCAACCTAGGTAAGTAGTGTAGAGTACAACCTTATGTTGGGGTTTAGGATGTCCCCAAGTACAGCAGTAATAAATACTGCTACTCTAGGAGGCAGGTAAGGTGTCAAGTTGGCATATACATAGGAGTATGTAACAGGGAAGCAATACCCTTACGTGTACATAGGTAAGCCGGTCAGTACAGAGTAGCCATACTAAGGTAGCATAGATGTAGTTTAGACATCAACCTTATTGAAGTATAGGTCATAAGGTGAGGGTGAATGTAGATGGAGATTTAAGTAACATCCTTATTTTTTCCTACTGCTGCAAATGTAGGAGTAAAGGAAGAGCAATGGGCATCAGTGAGCAGCCTCATGGGTCCATGCTATAGTATAGTGGCACACCTGTAGGATATAGCAATGGAATATGGTATATGAGTACCAAGTACATGACTATAAGCAACCCATGGGTAGGTGTAAGTAACCACTGAAATAGTAAGTAGGACAGTGAGCTAGGAAGGGGAGTACACTTTGATAACAGTTTCATTTGTAGTCTATGTTAAGCTACTCTTGGGATGGTAGAGTAGGCTAATATCTTGGGTTTTTCCTGTGTCTCACACAAGATATGGAGTCACGGTCACAAGAATAGGAGGTCTTACCTGCAACCAAGTAGGGGCCATGTCCTTGTACAGGACAACCTTGGACATCATAGGCCATACTCCCCATGCCTATAACCTACACTAGGCATGGTAGACTGATGCCTGCATATGAGTTCCCCTTGTACCTGATGGACATTAATGTGTTACCTATGTTCCATATTGATCCTAACATGGTATTGTTACATGAACCTTCCTGGGTGTACCAAATGGGTATTGACTTTAGGATTTCTAACTAGTATCAATGGGTACTACTACCAATAGGCAAATTCTTAATGTCTGACCCTTGATAGCTACTCGATAGTAATGTTGCTAATACCATTGTTGGTGTTGTTTTCTCCATGTCTATTTCCTTGTGTATGGAAGACGGGAATATGAGAATAACAGGCCTTAGCATTACCTACCCTGGTAAGTCAGTGTATATGAGTAGGTTAGTCTTAACTAATTATGTACATAAGGATAATCAAGAATAATTAATAAATAGATTTATTGGCTTGACTTTATGTATTGATTCGATTTACTTCACAAAATAGGTTCATTGGACTTTGACTCGGCACTCGGCCCATATCTGCAGCTCAGGACCACAGGCAAGTATACCTTGCCTCCCTCTACAGCTTTATTTACATGCATTTCCTTTCATTATTCAGTCATTGATTTGATTATGGACATGTGCTTGCATATTGTATACTAGTTGAGTTGATTCATTGACATGTAGACCTTGTTCATGTTTGGCCTTGTAGTTCACACTTGGAGTTGTTCTCACCCGTGCTTGTTTGAGCCATGTCATAAAATACGCTATGCTGAACTGCTATTTCCCTGCATCGTTTTTCTCAACCAGAGAGTCCACACTCGGATGAGGGTTGACCATTTGAACCCGTGAGTCCACACTCGGGACGAGGGTATTTGTCTTGACTTTTTGCACCCGTGAGTCCACACTCGGGACGAGGGTTGACCATTTGCACCAGAGAGTCCACACTCGGGACGAGGGTGTTTGCCTTGAACTAACTCGTGAGTCCACGCTCCGGGCAAGGGTTAGTGATTAGTTCAAACCCGTGAGTCCACACTCGGGACGAGGGTTTGGTATTCCATTGATTCCTTGTTTACTTGTTCTTTCAGCCGTTCACTTATGCGTAGTTTATTCTAGTATCAGTGTTCATTGTCATTTGTCAGTGGTCTATCACTTTTCCTGTTTATATCCCACAATATTTTCATGCATGATAAACTGTTAGAAAGGTATATTTTTTTGTATCTTGCTAGTCATCTGAGAACCTGATGATCTCTTCAGATTTAGCCGAGTTTGAGTCAGGAGCAGACGAGCGGATTTGAGTTAGCATCAGACCACGGTACCCTTGCAGTTGAAGTTGTCTTTTATTAGCAGTTTGTACTCGGTTAGTTTATTTCATGTATTTCTCTTATTCCGTCTATTTGTAGTGGATTTGTGTCCACCGGACGTGACTTGGATTCTTGGAAATATTCAGTTTATATTCTCTATTGTTCAGTTTTATTGACATTCATTGGTCTCAATAGATTCTTTATTATTCTGTGGATGAGATATAGACTGCCATGTTAGTGACTTGGGTATATTAGACAACGTTCTACCGCTGACACTACGGTGTAGGCTAGGCTTGGACACATTTCGTATCTGAAAAGCGGGTGTGAGTTGTGACAGCCTAATATCTTTGTCCATACACTATAGGTGAGTTCTTTATTAAAGAGACATGTCATGAAGCCTTGCGCTTCTCTTGTGGTGTTACGCCGCTATGACATGGCCTAAAGCCGAGGCATTACCCCTACCCGGGAACCTCATCGCAGTGACATACTACTGTAGCATGAGGTCACAAGCCTATTTGTAGTGCCAAACTATCCAGCATGAAGCCTTAGGCTTCCTTGCGGTGTTACGCTGCAACGACATGGCTCGCAAGGCCAAGGCTTTACCTTTATATGGGTACCTCATCGTGGTGTCGTACTACTGTAACTTGAGGACATCCTCTCGTTTGTAGTGTTGTCTACAATTCTTTAATTTCATCATACAGCATTAGGCTACCTACCTATTTGAGGTGCTACGCCGCTGTGACTTGGCTAGCAAAGTTGAGGCATTACCCCTACCTGGGAACCTCATGGTGGAGTCACCCCACTGTAGCATGGAGTTTTACTTCTTGTAGTGCTGCTCTACCGTGCTTCCTGTAAAGTACACCAGGCATTCACTCTGCCTGAGAACTCATTGAGGCTTTTAAGCCATCCCCAACACAGGATTCATTTTTCGCAAAAAACATATAGTAGACAACAGTAGTTATAGGTCCGTAACCTTTCCATGCCACAGAGGACATGTACCCACTGTTCTTGATATTTTTTCAGTTAGTGATCCTCCCTTGAACCAAAAGCTAGATGCCTAGTAGATTTCTCTTTGAGCTAATAGCATAAAACTTTATGGTTGGATTATAATACCATAATATCAGAATGCCTTCAAGCCCATTTTACAATGATACCTCTCTTGATGAGATCGTGTACTGCCCTATGCTTTAACCGCATAGTCCTCATCTTTCCGTTGAAGAGGTCATTTGATGCCACTGCCGCAGTCACCTGGTTGTCGTAATATATCAGACTTTTCGATATTTGTACAGATCGTACATGAGCTCCTGAAGTCATTCTGCTTCCTCCGCTGCGATATCAAGTGCAAAAAACTCAGATTCGATGGAGGAATGAGAGAGCATAGTCTGCTTCTTCGACTTCTACAATATAGTAGCTCCATCTATTGTGAAAATAAATCCACCAATGGACCTCTCGCTCTCTAACTGTGAGCACCAGCTGGCATCACTGAAGCCTTCTACTACCGATGGATCTTCGTTGTAGTGCAGTGCATATATCTGGGTCTTTTGAGATATCTTATTACCCGTTTCACAGCTTTCTAGTGCTCAATGTCTGGGTTGCTCGTGAAACGACTCAGCATTCTCACGACAAAAGCTATGTCAGGCCTTGTGACAGTAGTAGCATATATCAAACTTCTGATGACGCTTGCATACTCCAGCTGTCTGACGCTTTCTGTAACTCCTCTTCCCGAATATTTTTTCTTTTATTCATTTTAGTTTTAAATATTGTCCAAGTAGAAAAATTAATTTCTTTTAAACAAATACTATGGATATAGACTTGAAATGAGATTTTTCAAAATATATTTTTAAATGAGATTTTATGAAAAAAAGACTTCGAATGATGGATTTATTATTATCAAATATTGTACGATTTGAATTTAATAAGATAATTGAATGATATCAATATTACGGTACATCTTTTTGGGATTAATTAGTAGATAAAGGCTTACAAATTGTTCTAGATATAAGAATACCTTGATCATAGGGATTTAATTAAGTATTCTAATCAAACTACGTTGATTAAATATTTATTTGATAATACGTGATTAAATTATTTTCTTTCAATATAGATATGTATTCATATGATTTAATTTACGTGATATTATCGGAAGATTTAGTTAGTGGATTATGATATATGCTAATTTTGCACTTATGAATAATATTATCTGGTATTAGTGAAAACAAATTTAAGATAAGTTAAGATATCTATGTAATATATGCAAATACCCCTATATATGTTTGTGGAACCAACTATGTTGATTGTAATCCCAATCGGATAGAAAACCTATTATGTAACACCTATCCTAATATATTAGCCGACTTATCCAAATCGTTCCCCTTAATATATATGTATATACGTATACCACCACGGTCATCTCGAACCCTTCTATCCCTGACTCCCCTGTAGCCAACGCCACTACACCACCGTGCCGTTCCTACGCCACCTTCCTGCCAGGCCTGTTCGTCCGCCCTTCCCTCTAGTACTCACCGTGTCCACGATCGCAAATAACAACCACATCGATCCCGTCTCCCGTCCGGTCATCGCCATCGACATCACCAATACCATGTCCATCTGCGTGTCCATAACCACCCAATCTGTGTCCGGACCTGTGTGTCCGTGTCCATCCCATCTTATTCCAGTATATTACAAATCTAATTCGTGTCCGACACACCCGACACGAATAACAAGCATCCAAATACCATCACAACCATCCGTCGGCCGCCACCTCACATCGGCAGCAAACACCAGAAACACAAAAGGAGAGAAAACCCTAACCTCCGTGGGAGCCACCGTCCCTACAGTGCCATCCGGGTTCCCGATCTCGACTTCCCCCGTCCCCACCCAGGCGGCTGGCTACATTGATCCAAGACGAGCGTCGCATCCCCGCGTTGCCCACGCCCGACCACCGTAGATCCGAGCAAGCCATCTCCGCCCCGAACGCCCACTCCGGACCCCGCCAACGTCTCCACACTGCTGTGCTGAAGTGGTGGCAGTCTACCAGCGCCGTCGAGCTCTTCCCTCGTCGAGCCTCACCGCGGCGACCCTGTCCTGGGCCTCCAGATATGGGCAACCTCCCGCCGACGGTTCCCTAAGCACATTTGTGCCACCACACCTTCGATTCTGGCGACCGTGACCCCCACAAACGCTATCGCCAAGCACCCGCGTGCGCCGGCATCCATCAGCCCAGAGCTGTGCATGGCATCTCCGGTGAGCCGTCGTTCCTAGGCTGCACCGGTGGAGAGCTCTCCCCTCTCCTCTCTATGCTCAGCCACTAGACAAGCATCTTCCTCCGCCCTCGAATCGTACTGCCACCAAGAAACCGCGGTCGCTTCCGCGCCAGCAACCGCGGCCGAGCCAGCCTCCGAAAGCTCCCTGTAAGCTCCCTTTACTTCCTTACTGCTTCTGTTCTTTTCTTTTTATTTAGGGAAGAGTAGAGAGTCTCTCTCTCTCTCTCTCTCTCTCTCTCTCTCTCTCTCTCTCTCTTAACTCTCTATTTAATTTTTGCTAACCATTTTCCAATAAAGAATAGTCAACAAGCATAGGGTTGAGGGAACATTTTTGTTTTGGTTTATTAGTATTTTATTTATGTTAGCTAAATGTATAGTGTTGTTAATTAGGAAAAGTATGTTGCTATTTAGAGAGGTGTACATATATGTTAACCAATGGTAGTCTCCTTAAATGTCATTATCAATAATATTATTATTATCACTATAATCATTAGTTTTGTTAGTTATATTATTAATATGGTTACTATATATATAAATAAATATAGTTAATAGTTTCAAAAATTATGTTGTAATAAAATTTTAGTATTGGGCTTGGACCCTACCTCTATTTTCAAGCTAGATTTAAACTCCTTAAATATACTACTCTAGCATTTTCTTATAGTTTTTGACCTATGAGTATATTTAACTAAAAAAATAGATTTTGCATGAAATGTTTCTAAGACTTTTATTTATTTTTCTAGTAGAATATATTTCTAGTACGGGTCTCAAAATAGCCATTATATATTTTCAAATAAGTTTATATATATTTGTCTAAATGAATAAGTTATAGTATATTATCCAAAATAAGAAATCATCGTTACTAAACCAAATTTCCTCTTCGTTTAGACTAACCAATGACCGTAACTAATCATATTCATATTTTTCTTTGCAAATCTGAACTCCTTCACATCGACGCTAGCCAACTGGACTACTCTGGACCCAACAAAGTTGGTTTGTTTCACCAGCTAAGGACCTCAGACAAGTGCACTTTCTGGCTGGTTTCAATTCTAATAGTTTTGTTCAGTACATGGAACCCACGTATTATAATCTCGTTTACACCAGAGAGTCCACACTCGGGACAAGGGTGTTTGTTCCTTGGCACCAGAGAGTCCACACTCGGGACGAGGGTGTTTGTCTTGATCTGATTACATCCGTGAGTCCATACTCGGGACGAGGATGTTGTTATTTGCACCAGAGAGTCCACACTCGGGATAAGGGTGCCTTGCTATGAACTAACCAGAGAGTCCACACTCGGGACGAGGGTTAGTGATTAGTTCAAACCTGCGAGTCCACTCGAGCGAGGGTTTGGTATTCCATTGATCTCGTGTTCATTTGTTCATCCAGCAGTTCAGTTACATGTAGTTGTTCTTGTATTCCAGTTCATAGTCATCTGTCAGTAGCCACTTGTCGTTAGTCACTTATTAGCAGTTTGGTCGTAGTCTCTTGCCATGTGAAGTATCGTTTCTTATTTATATCATGTTTATATTATCATGCATGATTAAACTGCTAGATAGACATGTTTATATGTATCTTGCTATGTCCCCTGAGGACCTGATGATCTCTTCAGGTTTAGCGATTGTATGGAGTTAGTTAGCAGAGCAGGATGGCAGATGATTATGACACTTGTGGGTTCAGATGATTATGATATTGCTTGCGAGATTCAGGTATTGATACCATGTTTATTATCTAGCTCATCCAACGTGCTTTTCTTTCATTATCATGAGATATCATCTTTATTGATTCAGTTTGTAGACTCATGTTATATTCTTTGGAGTCTTATCGGACATTATGCTAGTGGGCTGCAGACCACGACCCATAGTTGTTCATTCATGTTTATATTACTCTTGTGGATTTGAGATATAGATTGCTTTGCCATAATTTGGCAGCATACCATAGCCTTGACAGCGTTTACGTATTCGAGTCGGGCTGGAGTCCGCTTGATGCGTAGCTGGCTTGCTCACGAGCTCGCGTCCGAAAAGCGGGTGCGGGTCGTGACAAGTTTTTTTGGTTGCCTATGCAGGTCAGAGCATATCGTATCGATTACGTAACTGTACTGATACGAGCCTGCAAATATGACTAAACCCTTAGAAATCTCAATCCACTCTACCTTGGAAATTCTTCTAGAAATTTTCTACGTCCTTGAAACTTCGTGTTCGCTCTCGATTTTTCTTCCTTGCCTTCTCGTGCATTTGATTCTCGTCCCTTCCTATTTCGAGGTGACGAATGATCGTGCTGTCTAGAATTCATCAAAAATTCTTAAGTTATAGTATAATATTGCCTGATTATTAAATTTTTGGTTGTTTATAGATATGAGGGATTATAGGTGTTATACACCCTAGATATCTGTTGGTAGAATTGTTAGCAACTAGTAGAAGATTATAAGATTTTAGTGACCGTATTTTGAGGAGTAGTATGACCAAAGGTGGGTAGAAGTCCTCAAGTATTCGGAGTTATAAAGTGACTAGAGAATGCCATAAAATATTTTTGGAGAAATTAAATTTGAGGAGATTAAGGTAATAGTAGACTTTGATTTTTAAGAAATAATTATGAATTAGAATTTCGAGGACAAAATTATTTTTTTAGGTGGGTAGATTTGTAACTCCTCTTTCCGAAATTTTGATTATATATTTTTCTATTTATCTATTTGAATTAAATGGTAATTTTTTAGAATTTTTATAAATAATTATTTAGTTAATTATTACGATAGATGACTTTAGCCATGGTTGAGTTTTGAAGTACCAGACGACTAGGAATCATGGCACGGATAGTGCAGTGGCGTGCCTTGACTAGTGTATTAGCCATGCCAAGGAAGACCTAGCCATAAGTGTATCCTAACTAGGAAGACCATGCCAAGTTGTGACTTAACCTCTAAAGACATTTTAATTATTTATTAATCATATTATTGACTTGTAGGAAACCCGGTTGCATCCAGCTAGTCCGGACTGGACCTGAACCTAACCAAGCCCATGTAGGCAAGTAGTGAGACGAAAGACGTCCATGTAGATATATAGATGAGTATATATAGATATTGGTTCATTTTATGGTCTAGTAAGTAACCCTTGTAAATTGAATATTAAATAAAATATATATATTATTTGCTATTTAAATTATCTTGGATATATACATTAAATAATATTCATATAAATGTATCCTTGTGTATCGTGGAATTAGATACACTTGTGAGTGTGCCTATTTTGAGTATACGATTGTTATAAAGGTTGATACATATAAGTTTATTGTTATTAAAGACAATAATTTAATTGATATTATGATAATAATGTCTAAAATGAGTATTTATATTTTGGTAATTAATATGTTATTATCTACTAATAAAGTTTTGATTTAAATTTAATTAATTGTTTTAACTCCTACTTCCTTATGGGTCCTTTGGATGTGTCCCTTGGATTCCTTAAGTATTAATTTGATTCCTATCTCTAACCCACCCATTCCTTTAGTAGCTAGGTATGCAACGTCCATTAATTCATTTTTCCTAAGCCGAATCATGTACCTTCAAATTATTTCAGCCAAAATGATGGGTTATGGTTAACCATTATTATCCAAGCCAAATGAAGACTTCTTAGGAAACTAACTCTTTCTTAGTTAATAAGAGCCCAGGTTGCCATAATGATTCTTCTACCATCAATCCTAACTAGAAGCAAACCCAGGCCCAAACCCAAGCAAGCCCACGAGGATTCCTTCCTCATGTGCATATATATGATACACACATGAAAACCCTAGCCCGGGCCTTCCTTCACCAATCATCTACAGGGAACACCACCACCGTCACCACGATTGTGACCAATTTACAATCGCACGCCACCTTCCCCTCGACAATACTGTGCCTCACCCCGAATCCCTGCCTTCACCGGAACCAACACACCGCAACTACCTGCTGCCCCGTCTCCGTCGAGCACTACGAGACCCACCGCCTGCATCGACAAAGTCGTATCTTTCCTCCGCGTGACTCCACGTCGCGCTACACTGACCACCACCACGCCGGTGCCGGTGACTGACCGCACGGTTCGCATGAGATCATGCTGCGCCCTTCTCTGAATGTCATGCCAAGCGACGCCGTGTCTTCCAGTCACGCCCGCCGCCACCCCTCACTCCGTCAGTCACCCACGACCTGTCCTCCGGTGAACTCGCAGCTGAGTCTCCCCGGAGTGCGGCGCCAGAAGCTTGGAGAGCCACGTTCCCAGCCGAGTTCGGAGCCTCTCCTCCGCAAGCTGGCATCACGTCGCCGCCCTCGGTGAGCGACCGAGCCCCGCTTCCTCGCCCCCCCCCCCCCGCCCCCCGCCCCCCCCGAGTTAGCCTCGTCTACCGGAGCCGCTGCCGCCGATTTCCCAAGGTGACAGCTCCATCCCTCCTCCTCCCGCTCGCTACTCTTCTTATCTTTCCTTCTCAATTTTGCTCTATCTCATTTCTTACTCTTTCCCTCAATGTACTCTTTCTCTCCCTCTTTCTTATTAATAAGGGGGAACAGAACAGATGTCGAGTTATTAATATTTTTATCAGTATGTACATTAATTAGTTAATAATTGCATTAGTATTATTATTAGTTTATCATTAATATCATTAAATTTTATTAATGTTAGGATGGTTATTTACTATTAAAATTATATCTACTATTTACTATTTTAAAAGATATATATGTTAAATATTTCCTTTTAAAGTTAAATTATAACAAATGATAGTTGGGCTTGGGATATAGGAATAACTTTTGGGTTTTGGTTCTGGATAATGTATTGGGATATTATATTATTGAATAAGTGTGAAATTTAGTAAATAAACATATGGCTTTGGGTTTTTATGTTAGTAAGCTAAATTAATTTTGGGCCATATAAATACTCGTGTTAGACTTTTCCTATTTCTCTGCCAAATTCGAATTTCTGCATATCAACCAAGCCAATTGGACATACCGTTGGGTTCGTATCATCAAAATGAATCTGTAGATATATAGTTTGTTGACTTTAGAGACCACTGACTCTGGCACGCTTTTCGGTACAAAGCGGGTCCAACGGCGGACACCGTTTTGGCCCAAAATTACCATTTTGCATCTGTATCCAGAATTGGACTTAAGGACAGGCAATCCTAACTAATTTGACTATTCTGAGAATGTTGGCAATGTCTGTTTCAGCTTTCGGAGACAGTTGTAAGATTTGGAATTTATGGCGTACCAGTTGACGGTATATTATTGGATCTTTGTGCTACCACCAGGCAAGATACATTGCCTCCCTCTACAGTTTAATTTCATGTTTATAGTTTTCATGTTATTATTGTGTTATCATTAGATACTCTTCTTGTTATAAATCTTATATGATTCACTAGCTTTCTAGTTGATTTGATTTATCTATTTTCTATATACCATGTTCACCAGTTTATGTCACGACCCGTACCCGCTTTTCGGATACGAGACGTGTCCAAGCCAGCCTACGCCACAGAGTCGACGATAGAACGCTGTCAAGCCCGCAAGAAATAATTGCTTAAAATAAACTTTATTGCTCATTCACATTTCTATATTTATTACAACATTTATAATATTTAAAATTAAAGAAAATACAAAGTTTTCACATTTAATAAAAATGATACAACTGCTATCTATTTCTAGGTTTCTGTCTGCAAGTACACCCGTATCTCCCAAAGCTAAGTGGAGCCACAGCTAACCTGAAAATTGTTGGTTTTCAGTCAGGAATGGAACAAGTACACAAACCGACGGCAATGTGAAAACACAATAGAATCAACAAGACATGAAAATAACATATGAGAGATAAAAACTAGAAAGTAACAGATGACATGACAAGTGGTGAAGAAGACAAAGAAAAACGAATAAAATACAACTATCTATGTGATGTGAAATATCAGTTTCGACATGTGAACGGCTAGGGGTAAATCCGGCACCCTGCACGTGTCATGTGCAGCTGCTATTATTCAAGAATAGACTCATGGGATAGTTCTGGGTATGTTTACATGTCTACTAAGATATTTCCCCTCCCGACTACTCCGTGTGACGAGCGTGTCAACAAGCAGCAAGACATATGTATAAACATGAAATGAAAAGACTACTATGAATCGAAAGCAATCAGAAAGTGCACTTTCCTGAGGTCCTTAGCTGGTGAAACCGATAATACAACCACATCAGATGAGTCACTAGAGTCAACACATGCAAAAAGTCTCCGGATGTTGAAATAAACATTACCAACATTCTTAGAATAGTCAAATTAGCTAGGATTGCCTGTCCTTAAGTCCAATTCTGGACACAGGGGCAAAACGATAATTTCGGGTCAAACGGTGTCTGCCGTTGGACCCACTTTGCATCGAAAAGCATGCCAGAGTCAACGATCTCTAAAGACTTCAAACTATATGTCAACAGGTCCGGATTTTAGATACAAACCCAACCGTACGTCCAAAGTTGGATTCCGGCGGGTCGTGCACAAAATTGCCCATTAAGTCGGATCGTGGGGCCTGCAAAATGGTGCAACGATCAACTGTCTCAGAATGGGACCAAACTTGACATACAGGACTAGAAAAATGATACGGTCCTGTTGGCGCAAGTTTCGTCTCGATCTGACGAACGTGCACAAAGTAATTGGGAAATTTGCACAGGGGCCGATACGGGGAATTTCGACGGATACGCATCAAATTCGTCGCGCACAACACAACCAATTTGAATTTCGTCAAAGCCCACACATCCACGAAGTCGATACGCACCTTTTGATGCTTTCGGTTCGCGACCACGTCGCCCGGATTGGCGGGACGCACGTCGTATCGGAGGTTTTCTAGTTTTTAAAACAATTTTTTCTCTATTTTGAAATAAATTTGAACCAAAAAATAAACCTCTAAAAATTAAACTAAAAATAGGGTTTTGATCTTATTCAGGTTGTCTAAAAGTCTATTCAGATAGATTTCTAAAATTTACAATATCCTGTTCGTAATCTGACCGTAAACATGGGTAGCCGGGACGGTTTCTATAGTCCAGAATTCGAAATTTTTCTCGATTTTGGAAAGCAAATTGCGACGCGCACACCGCAAATTATTTAAATCTATTTGAAGGAGATGGAAGGTTTATAGGTTGTTTACATAGCTGTTTAATTGGTTCGCAAAACGACGAACTGTGTTGTCGAGAAATCGGCCATGAACAGGCTCCGCCGGCTGCTATCGCTGCTGTTCTGTTGTGGCGGCCTTGCTGTCGTCGGCCGACGGTCGCCCCCGGCCAGCCTACGGCGGCGCGTGCGCACAGGGGAGGGGCGCGAGGTTGGGGTAAAGAATTAGGGTTTCGTTATTTCTTTCGATCTCTCGATTATAAAGTCTACGCGAATACAGGGGGGTTTCCGCTCGGGATGCACTGTTTTGGGGGTGCCCAGCTCGGGCTTGGGCCCAGGGCTGGGAGGCTTGGGCTGGTTGTTTTTGGTTTAATTCTTTATTCTTTTTTTCTTTTCTTTTTATTATTAAGCAACTGTTGTGTATGTATATATTTATATATATACACATATATGTATACATATGTATATTTATATATATACACATACACATATATTTATATACATTATATGCTTATATATATTTATATATACATGCACATATACACCTTTATATACAATATATTCACATTTACACCTATATATATAATATATTTATATATACATACACATGTACACCTATATATATATATATATATATATATATATATATATATATATATATATATATATATATATATATATATATATATATATATATTATATACATACACATGTACATACACATGTGTAAAAAAAAAAAAAAGTAAAAAAAAAAAAAAAAAATATATATATATATATATATAATATATTATATCTTATTATATATATATATTATATATATATATTTTACACATGTATATATATATATATATATATATATATATATATAATTATATATATATATATATATATAAATAAAATATATATATTTTTTTATTATATATATATATTATATATATATAGATATATATATATATATAAATATTATATATAATTATATATATATATATATATATAATATATATATATATATATATATATTTTTTCGAGCAACACCATTTTATTGACTGAATGAAGAAAGATTACAACTAAATTATCCAACATCCGAAATGTGCCAATGAGAGGGAATAGAAGGCTTGTGCTTGCATCTCTTCAAAGCTTTCCCAACTTGTCGAATAGCCTCATGCAGATTGATCCTCCGAGTATTTACTCCTCGTACCGCCATTTGTTTCTATTCTTCCACGTGACCCAACACACAGCAGCACAACAACTTCTCTAAAATGAATATTAGGGCGACGCCACCATGAACTAAACTTCCTGAGTATAGTCCTATGACTCCCAGAAACTTTAAGATCACCTTGAAAAGTGCTCCATAGTTTGGCAACTAATTCTCCATCACCGAAAATATGCTCTGACGTCTCCTCCTTAGGGTTAGAACAACAATGACATTTCGATGGCAGGCTAAATCCCATCCCTCTAACGTTCTCATCCGTTGGAAGCTTCCCATGCAATAAATGCCACATCAATATAGACCACTTATACGGAATGCAAGAGTTCCATATATGCTTAAAGTCTGGTCTAATAGGAGACGGGTTACGAAGAACCTTCCAAGCTGTTGATACTGCAAATTTTCCTCCAGAAGTAGACGTCCAAATCCATTCCCCCGAAGCCTGCTGTTCTATGTACTGATTGGCCATCATCCTTCCTTGCAACAGTCGGCGCCACACATGAGAACACTTCTGAGGAGCCCCCGCTGTGTCTAAATCTGCAAATTTACAATATCTTGCCTTCAAAAACTGCTGCCAGAGCCCATCCTGTGTTTTGAATTTCCACCAAAGCTTTGCCGTAAACGCATCCATCATCTCTTGCAAACTTCTGATCCCGAGACCTGCTTCCTCGATAGGCCGAGCCATTGAACTCCAACTCGCCCATATATGTTTGTGACCAACATCATTTGTCCCCCAGAAGAATCGCACGAACATGTCTTCAAGCTTATTAAGAACTGTCTTCGGCGGATTGCAAGTCGCAATCGTGTACATAGGAATAGATAATAGGACAGATTTGAGCAATGTTAATCTTCCCCCATAAGATAGAAGCCTCTGCTGCCAACCTTCTAATCTTCTCCTAATCTTTACTAGAAGTTCCTCATAAAGATTAGTAGTGCGGCGACCCACAGCCATAGGACACCCCAAGTAAGTGAAAGGCGGCGACCTGAGCTCAAAACCTGTGATAGCATGAAGCTCCTGTGTCCTATCAAACGTAGGCATGGTATAAATACAAGATTTAGAAGCATTAACACACTGGCCAGAAGCTTTCTCATATCTCCATAATACCTCCCTAACCAGATGGACCGAGTGCACATCACCAGCAGAAAATATTAAAACATCATCTGCAAAAGCCAGATGAGTAATAGCTCGACAACCACTGGGGGCATAATAATGGTGGTAAGAAGCCTTCTCAACAAGTTTATTTAGGTTTCTTGATAGAACTTCAGCAGCAAGGATAAATAATGCTGGAGAAAGAGGATCCCCTTGGCGCACACCCCTGTAAGCTTTAAAATATCCAGAGGATACTCCATTAATTATGGTAGAATACCACACATTATTAATCAACCTGAAGATCATGCTAATCCACTTCTCATTGAACCCAAATTTTCTCATGACTTGCATAAGGAACGACCAGTCTAACCTATCATATGCTTTTGTCATATCAAGCCCATAAGATAGAAGCCTCTGCTGCCAACCTTCTAATCTTCTCCTAATCTTTACTAGAAGTTCCTCATAAAGATTAGTAGTGCGGCGACCCACAGCCATAGGACACCCCAAGTAAGTGAAAGGCGGCGACCTGAGCTCAAAACCTGTGATAGCATGAAGCTCCTGTGTCCTATCAACGTAGGCATGGTATAAATACAAGATTTAGAAGCATTAACACACTGGCCAGAAGCTTCTCATATCTCCATAATACCTCCCTAACCAGATGGACCGAGTGCACATCACCAGCAGAAAATATTAAAACATCATCTGCAAAAGCCAGATGAGTAATAGCTCGACAACCACTGGGGGCATAATAATGGTGGTAAGAAGCCTTCTCAACAAGTTTATTTAGGTTTCTTGATAGAACTTCAGCAGCAAGGATGAATAATGCTGGAGAAAGAGGATCCCCTTGGCGCACACCCCTGTAAGCTTTAAAATATCCAGAGGATACTCCATTAATTATGGTAGAATACCACACATTATTAATCAACCTGAAGATCATGCTAATCCACTTCTCATTGAACCCAAATTTTCTCATGACTTGCATAAGGAACGACCAATCTAACCTATCATATGCTTTTGTCATATCAAGCTTGATAGCTAGGTTGCCACCTCGGTTATTCGAGTTCATTAGGCTCAACATTTCTTGTGCTAAGATAATGTTATCAACTATTTCCCTCCCCCTAACAAAACCACTTTGTTCAGGAGAAATAAGTCTAGGAAGTACAGGAGCCAATCGCAGAGCCAATAATTTCGAGATAATTTTGTTGAACACAGTACACAAACTAATAGGCCTGAAGTCAGTAATGTACCTGGGGCTGTTAAGCTTGGGAATTAAGACCAATGCCGTGCTCGTGAAGGCTTTAGACAGTTCAAAACCTGCCATAAATAGAGACACTGCCTCTAACATGTCATCTGCAATGATCGGCCAACAAGCAAGAAAGAAAGTAGGCGTGAATCCATCCTGGCCCCCCACACTGTTTTTATCCAAGCTTTAATTTTCAATAAGATTTCCTCCTTCGTAGGCTCTGCAGTTAAATAAACATTGTCTTCCTCAGTGAGAATTGCAGGAATAGCCCCCATTAATGAATCATCCTCCTCCAGCCTCATGTTCTTATATTGATCTTCAAAATAGTTATTCGCAAGGGCTTGAATGTCAGTGAGATCCGAAATGACACGACCCTCCTCATCCTGGATATGGTGGATATGCAGCTTTCTTTGTTTACTATTAACACATTCATGAAAATATTTATATTTTTGTCTCCTTCAATATCCTACCGTAGTCTTGCCTTCTGTTTCCAATAGGAATCGACATAGGAATGTTTCTGTTTCAACAAAGCTACAGATTTGGCCAAAGCCATTCTCTTTTTATTTGACCTATCTGCCTCATAAGCCAACTCCGCTGCTAGAACATTGTCCTCCTCTACTTTCACTTCCTGAAATATGTCCCCAAAAGTACTATGGCTCCACTGCGATAGAATTTTGCGACAAGCAGCTAATCGCAGACTGACACGTACCAGGCTATTAGGATGATGAACAGAGCCCCAGGCCTCCTCCACTAGCTGCATAAAACCCTCCTGTTTGGCCCAAAAATCAAGGAAACGAAATGGACGTCTACCTCCTTCCTGCTGAGCTAAGACCTTGATCAGTAAAGGAGCATGATCTGACTCCGCCCTATTAAGGTGATCCGCCTTAGACATAGGAGCAAGACTAAGCCACTCCTGTGTGAAGCCAACATCCTATCTAAACGCGAACCCATGCGCTCCCCAGTTCTAGATTTAAACCAAGTAAAACGACTACCAGATATAGGCAAGTCATGCAGGCCTGCAGATAAATGAAAATTTAGAAACTCCTGCATTGAGATCTGACAAGGAGGACGTCCACCAACCTTCTCCTCCGAAGAAGTAATTGCGTTAAAATCACCCCCTACTGCCCAAGGAAGATTGTAGGACGATGAAGATGAAGAAGCCTCTCCCATAATTCCCTGCGACCCTCCTTCTTGTTATGTCCATGCACAAAGGAAAACATAGCATTGGACATATAGTCATTTTGGAAAGCAAAAGTAATCGCTGATCAAAGGAATCCAACACTGTAACATGACATCCCGCCTTCGCAAAGATCCAAATATTACCCTTCTCATTAGACAATCCCTTATCAAAACCAAGTTTGAGTTGATAATTCAATAGCTTAGAGCTATCTACCTTAGGCTCCAGGACAGCCAGAAGTTGAATTTTATAAACCCGACAGAGAGTACGAAGCCTCTTCAAAGCCATTTTGTTAGCAACCCCATGTATGTTCCAGCTTAGAATGTTAAACATTACTGGGAGGTGTTGTTTACCCGATTTAGTGATAGTTGATGCTGATCGAAGGACCCTATTTGACGGTACCACTTCGCGTTTCTTCTTTTAGGGTTACTGGCTTAACCGCAGTGCCGAGCTCTTCTGCTTCCACTACATCTGCCCAATTACTGACTTCACCCTCTTCCTCACTGTCTTCCGCAACTTGATCTTCTCCATTACTTTCTCCATGATCAACTCCTGCTGACTTCCTTCTCGAGGTCTTCATTAGCATGCAATGGTTCGTCCAGCGGAGTAGAAACCTCATTTAGACTGATGTTCGGTTCCTGTGTTGGGTCCCGAGCCTCCACTGCTATGTCACTTCCCTCATTAATGGCCGCCGTCGCATCAAGGGAAGAGTTGGTTCTCTTTCCTCATTAGGAGCAACTGTGGGGAGAACCTCTTAGGTATTAACCGGTCCACTTGGAGATAGCTGAGCTGAGTTGACATCCTTAGAAGAGCGTGCCGCATCTTCTCTTTGAAGAATATGAGTAACTATAAGTGGGCGACTAGTTGTAGCTGCTGCAGTCGTTTGTAAGGGTTCCTTTCCTTTGTCTTTGTGCTTTATTTTACAAGAATCTATTTGATGTCCTTGGTGACGGCAGTGAGAGCAGTAAAGGGGAGTTGTTTCATATTCTATTGGTTGCCAAAATCCTCCGCGCAGGATTAATGCGCATACGATGTTGCAGTGGCTTCGAGGCATTAATCTCCATAAAGACACGTGCCATACTTAGCCGTGATAATTCCGCCGTAGCCTTGTCAATCTTCAAGGGAGAGCCAAACACTGCTGCAATAGCAAATAATGCATCTTTTGCATACAAATGATGAGGAAGGTTAGGAAATGAAACCCAGACTGGAATCTTCGGAGACTCTTGAGTTGGAGTAAAATCAGGGTCCCATTTAAAAACCCTCATAGGAGCCGAGCAACATACCAAAGATCCTTAGAACGAAGACGCAGAAAATTGACCTCGGTGGAAGGCCGAATGAGAATATGTTTCTCATCAATAACTCCTGCTTTGATGGATCCTGCAAACTCGAAGCCAGTAAAAGCCTTCCTAATCAAGTCGATCGGAGGCCGTGAGTGCGAGAACTTCCTTACCAATGCATATTTAAATGGATCGGCAAGGAGAGTCTCCTCCTCCTCCGAAAAGGAGAGGATGGAGCGCCTTTAAAAGACGAGATCGTGCGAGGGGGAATAGGGGAGCCACCGAAGCCGATCCCACCACCGCCTCCGCGAAGGATTTGGCCGCCATAACCCACAAGAAACAAACAGAGGGATAGCCACCAACCAACTGGTTTGGTGGCCAAGGAGGAACCCCGGCCCGGCCAAGGCCACGCGGCATTAGGGTGGAGAGATGAGATTAGGGTTCAGGGGCGGCTCCTCCGCGAGGAAGCAGATCTCCCTATATATATATATATATATATATATATATATATAATATATATATATATATATATATATATATATATATATATATATAATATATATATTAATATTTATATATTATATTATAAAAATATATAGATATATAATATATATATATATATATTATATCTTATTATATATTATATATATATTATTATTATATAGATATATAATATATATATACCTATATTATAGATATATAAATATATAATATTATATATATAAATATATTATAATATTTATATATAAAATATTATTATATATATATATATATATTATATATATATATATATATATATATTATATATATATATATATATATATATATATATTAAAAAAAATATTATATAATATATATAATATAATAATATATTATATTTATATATATATATATATATATTATATAATATATATATAATAATATTATATAAAAAAATAATATATTATATAATATATATACATATATATATATATATATATATTATATATATATATATATATATATATATATATATATATGTTTATATATTCATATCTATGCATACCTAAATATTCCAATAAAATTCTAAATTCCTAAATACCCTTTTTCTATTGTAGGACCTATTTATATAAATATGAATATATTATAACATTTATTTGACAGAAATAATATAACCAAAAATTAAATAATAATATCCTCAATAAAATAATAATGATAATAATAATAATAATAATAACGAAATTCAACAAATCAATAATGGTGTACATACCATTGTGCACCGTCTAATAATCCCAAAAATGTACAAGGGTCTATTTTATACAAATATTATTGAATATCAACTAATAATGATATTTATAATATTTAATTGACGAATATTTAGAAAATATTCATTAGATCATTAAAATGAAATACAACACAATCATACCAAAATACCCCAACACGAATGTCGTTGGACGTACCGCATGACTACATGGGCTTGGGCTTGTTACGGGTCCAGTCCGGACTGGTTTGGTACAACCGGGTCTCCTAAACGTCAAATAATATTAATAATGAATAATTAAACTATTTATAATGGTCATGTCACAACTTGGCCTGGTTTTCCTAATTAGGACACACTTATGGACAGGTCTTCCCTACCAGGGCTAATACACTAGTCAAGACACGCCACTGCACTATCCGTGCCACGATTTCTAGTCACCTTGTACTCAAATTCCTAACCATGACTAAAATTATCTACCGTAATAATTAACTAATTAATTATTTATAAAAATCTAAAAATTACCATTCAAATAAAATAAATAATAATAAAAATATTTCAAATTTCCGGGAAGGGGAGCTACAGTTTATGGTCTTGCTTGACTTGACCATATAGTTATACTGGACTTGACTGTGTCTTGACTGAGTTGTACCTTGTCTCACCAATACCTTGCTTGAGTCGTGTTATAGAACGAGTACGTGTAGTTGAACTGCTAAATCCTTGTTATCATTTCCTCAACCAGAGAGTCCACACTCGGGACGAGGGTTGACCATTTGTACCAGAGAGTCCACACTCGGGACGAGGGTGTTTGTTCCTTGGCACCAGAGAGTCCACACTCGGGACGAGGGTGTTTGTCTTGATCTGATTACATCCGTGAGTCCACACTCGGGACGAAGATGTTGTTATTTGCACCAAAGAGTCCACACTCGGGACGAGGATGCCTTACCGTGAACTAACCAGAGAGTCCACACTCGGGACGAGGATTAGTGATTAGTTCAAACCTGCGAGTCCATTCGGGTGAGGGTTTGGTATTCCATTGATCTCGTGTTCATTTGTTCATCCAGCAGTTCAGTTATGTGTAGTTATTCTTGTATTCCAGTTCATAGTCACCTGTCAGTAGCCACTTGTCGTTAGTCACTTGTTAGCAGTTTGGTCGTAGTCTCTTACCATGTGAAGTATCGTTCCTTATTTATATCCTATTTATATTATCATGCATTATTAAACTGCTAGATAGGCATGTTTATATGTATCTTGCTATGTCCCCTGAGGACCTGATGATCTCATCTGGTTTAGCGATTGTATGGAGTTAGTTAGCAGAGCAGGATGGCAGATGATTATGACACTTGTGGGTTCAGATGATTACGATATTGCTTGCGAGATTCAGGTATTGATACCATATTTATTATCTAGCTCATCCAGCATGCTTTCCTTTCATTATCATGAGATATCATCTTTATTGGTTCAGTTTGTAGACTCCTGTTATATTCTTTGGAGTCTTATCGGACATTATGCTAGTGGGCTGCAGACCACGACCCATAGTTGTTCATTCATGTTTATATTACTCTTGTGGATTTGAGATATAGATTGCTTTGCCATAATTTGGCAACATACCATAGCCTTGACAGCGTTTACGTATTCGAGTCGGGCTGGAGTCCGCTTGATACGTAGCTGGCTTGCTCACAAGCTCGCATCCAAAAAGTGGGTGCGCGTCGTGACACATGGAATCCACTTATTATATTCTCATTTGGAACCCACTTATTATATTCTCATTTACCATGTTTGATGACACGATGGACCTCAGGCAAGTGCACTTCCTGTCACCCCTAGTTTTCAAAAACAGGGGTATTTTTGTTATTTTATATTTTTGAATATTTTTTAAATTTATTTTATTATTTATGATATTATTTTGGGGTTGAAATTTATTTTATTATTTATGATATTGTTTTGGGGTTATTTGAGTCGGGTTCGAATTTCAACTCAATCCGACTTGAAACGGGGACCCGGGGGTAGTTTGACTCTAGTGGGACCCACACACTAGTTAAGCATGGCCCACATGATATTAATTTTAGTCCACATGATAGAAATATTTTTGTTAGAGGTTAGACTAATTATTATGGATAAGGTTAGTGTGATTAGAGACTTTAGAATGACTAATTTAGCCCCAACCAATTAGCCCTTTCCTAATACTCATAGAATAGGTTAGTAGGGGCATTTTGGACCTTACCATAATAGGACAAATAGCCCCATATGGCCAGCCACATTGGGAGAGGATAGGCTCAAGTTCATTTTATTATTCTCATCCACACTCTCTCTCTTGTTCTTCACCAAATTCCTAGAGAGCAATCCCTAGCAATTTCTCCACCAAATCCTTCCATTTCGCCACCAAATCTTCTTCTTCCTTCTCCATTCTAGCCAAGGAGGAAGCTACCCAAGTTTGGGAGGATTCGGAGCTCGTTCGTGTCCTTTTGGAATCTCTACGTGTCGGTGTCGCTCCGGGAAGGCTTTTCTTCGATTCGATCTACCGGGAGGTATAAATCCCTTCTCCTTTTCATTTCCTCATGTATATAGGTCTATTTTGAACCCATAGGAATGACCCCCATGGTTGTATCTCCATTTGTGTCCATTTCGTGTCCATTTGGAGGTCATAGGAGTGTCCTTTGTGTTGTGGTTGTGTCCATGTGAGAAAACCCCAAATTTGGACACACTATGTGTTGTTGTTATGTATGAATGAATTATTACATGTTTAATCTCATATTTTTGTATTGGAGATGTGTTCTATAGTGTCTCATATATATATATTAGTGTAGAGAATGAGTTCTTGATATATTATGTTATATACTTGTGTTCTTTTGTCTCAAACTACCCAAATCCGTCATGATTTTTATCCACGTTTTTAATTTCAGCCCTAACTTAGAAATGTCATAACTTCTAGCTCAAAGCTCAGTTTAATCTCCCATTTTTTTAAAAGAAGCGTATTGAAGTTAGCTTTCCAAAAACATATATTAATAGGCCTAATTCTTTCTGTAACTTTCTGGAGAATTATTTGAGTGTCAGCTGTACGAAAGACAAACGCGTTCTCGGTGTTTTCGCGATTCCGGGAGTTTCCGGAAACGAAAACACGATCCGTTGAAGTTTCGGAAAGGTAACACATAGATCTATAACATACTTTAATCCTAGATTTTAATTCATGCTGAGATGGTACAGTATTGATTATTAGTAGGAGTTACTATTCGGCATATACATTTTGTGCACCCTTGTGTGTAATATAATGTTCTATTTGATTTTAATCCATGTTAATGTATATACATTATGTAATTAAATAGAGAATGCAAGCATGAGTAAATGTTTAAATAAATGATGTATAAGGTGTAAGTATCCTATCTAATGTAAGCATGTATAAGTATGGCTTGTAATGAATATGTAGGTTCCATAGTATATAATGTATGGTGCATATAGTAGTGCAAGAGAATAAATGAATGATGAATGAATGCAAGCATAAATGTAATATAATAATAGATGTAATGTATGCAATATACAAGTTAATGAGATGTAATATTCTATGTTAACACAAATCATATATTACCTCATGTACCCCTTACACTATGTAGACACTATCACACTTGACACTTTGTTCACTTACACTTTGACACTCTTTGATATGTATACACTATGTATGCCCATTTAACCCTCACTTGCTCCTTTGCCATGTTCACATACACACACATAGCCTCTTAAATAAGTATTTATGAATACAGTTAACTTAGCTATGTATGTATATTATATATATGTTAGCATATTGTGTTGTAATATATAAGTTTATATAACCATTTGAAATGCCATGATTATAGACCTAATGTTGAATACCAATATATGCATGTGTATATATGTGTAGACATATATAGTTTAAAGTAATAGATTACCTAGTGTATATCCAATGTGAATTCTTGCCTATTTGAGTATTGAATAATTGCATGCTATATAGAGTTGGGTGTATGTTGGCTTGTATAGCCTTGTATTGATGTGTGCTTGCTAGGATAGTCTTGGTTAGGCCTAGTAAGACTTGCTGGGTTAGGACATGACCTAGTTTGACCTAGTTTGACTAGTGCAGTTGACCAGAGTTGACCAAGGGTTGACTTTGGCCTAGTTTGACCTAGATTCATGTAGAATGCATTGTAGTGCTTTATATTACCCTTCTGGACATGTTATGACTTGTGCTGTTCCAATTAGGAGTCAGACACCTCTCTTCGGACAGTATCTTTACCTTGGACATTCAGATATCAGGCGAGTACATTCTCTGATCGTTTCATACTTGTCACGAATTATATTCTCGCTCTAGATTACTTTTACTTGATGCTGTCACGTTATCATCACGGATTGGTACTATACGGATCTCTTCTTGGGATGTTACCCCCTTAGCGGGCGCATCGGATACTTTATGACATATGTTTCATGTACATCATGTATTTCTTGCTTCTGCGTTATTCATGTACACTCATGTTCTCTCATGTTCTTACATGTACGTTCATGTACTCTCATGTTCTTTCATGTACGCTCATGTTTCCTCATGTGTTTCTTGTATAACCAAAACATTATGTCCGTAACGTAACTTGAATAGATCTTTGTGTATTGATTGTGGGTAGGGATGAGTATAAATGGTCATGTGATTTACCCATCATGTACACTCTGTTACTTTTCATGTTCATCATGTACAACCTAAGCCAATTACATGCCATCTCGTACTCCAAATTACTAGTCACTTACAGTTCTTACTTATCATGTATATATATTTCCAGTTATCAAATATCTCTCATGTTTTCATGTACATCTTCTTACAGCGTTTCATGTATCTTATTCTATTATCTGCTTTATATTTCCTGACATGATATGAACTGCATGAGATGTATTGTGCTCGCTCCTGTCCTGACTGGACCTGTTGATAAATTTTACAGATAGCCTGGGATTGCCTGCTAGCCTAGAGGAGACACAGTAGAGGTTGTTTAGATAGTTATTTTATTTTGTCTGGAGTTGTATTTACTTGTGGATTACTGTATTTGAGTTTTGAGATGTATTTCTGGGATTATGTATCTTAGACACTTAGACTTCTATCTCCTGTATCTCTTTTGGATTTCATGTTTATCTATCTTTATCATTCTACCTTAGATTGTGATTGAGTTGTACCTCTGTGTTTGCCTCCTTATGGAGAGTATTCATATTATGCTAGTTATAGTTCATGACCTAGAACAGCGTTCTACCGTCGACACTGCGGCGTAGGCTGGGCGTTGTTACGTACTCGTACCCTCACGGTGGGTACGGGTCGTGACACTTCCTTCACATCGATGCTAGCCAACTGGACTACTCTCCTGCTTGATGACACGATGGACACACGAGATAGTATCATGGAACCCACTTATTATATTCTCGTTTTACCATATTTTTGTGTTTCGGGACTTGTTTGTGTCCATGTGTACTAGTTTGGAGGAAAAATATCTTAGTAGACGTGTGAACTACCTTTCTATCCTCCGTATCTTTCAAGGAGAATAGCAGTCGCATATTTCACGTGCGGGGTGCCTGATTTATCCCTAGCCGTTCACACGTCGAAACTGATATTTCAACACAGATAGTTAGTTGTCTCTTTTATTTCTTTACTTTCTCACCACTTGCCATGTCACCATGTTTTTATACCATGCTCTGCGTTCCAGTTATCATTCTAGTTATACCATGACACCTATGTACATTCTAATTTTCTTCCACATATGCTATTTTCATGTATTGTTAATTCTATTATGTTGCGAATAGCTTGTCAGTTTGTGTGCTTGTTCCATTTCTGACTGGAAACCAACATTTTTTAGGATAGTCGTGACTTATTTAGCGTTGGGAGACATGGGTGTTCTTGCAGGCCAAACCTAGATATTAGATAGATGTTTTTGTAGTCATTTTCAATATATGTAAGAACTTTGTACTTTCTTTAAATGTAAATGTTGTAATCAATTTAAAGATGTGAATGAGCAATAAATGTTACGATAATGTGATATTGAGCATCATGGCCTTGACAGCGTTCTACCGCCGACTCTGCGGCATAGGCTGGCTTGGACACGCACTCGTATCCTAAAAAGCGGGTGCGGATCGTGACAAGTTTTTGTGGTGGCCCATGCAGGTAAGTTTTCGCAAATTATGCGAAGTCGTGGTAGTACCATATTAGTCGTACTGTCGTGAGCCTACGATTAGAAATTGCTCATTCACAAATAGGTTAGCTTAATTTTTAGGAAAATGACTAGGATTAAGATTAGGACTAGGTACCCCATGGGCAACCCTTGGATTTATTGCAAATTAATTTCTTGGGTAGTTAAGGTTATTACACAGGCAACATGCTCAGGATAGTAACATACGTTGAAGTTTGAGATACCATATTTCACGAATTTGAACATTTTCTTTAATAATATTGTGATTTGATAGATGACTCTAACTAAAGGTGGGTAGAGTCTTCGATTGATGAATTTAGTCTTCGAGATTATTAACCTTGGTACCTTTGAAGTTTAAATTTCTCTATAATTTGATAAATTTATAAGGTTGAATTTTTTTAAAAATTTGCAAAGGAAATGATTTTGATTTAATTAGCGATAAGTAAGGTTATATAAAATCCTTGTAGTTTTGTTGAAATTGAATTGTGAGGAGATTGCGACAGAATAGATTTAAAGGTTGAATTTTTAAGTGTTCAAATTTTAAAGATTTTAAAAATTTTGATTGTAATTCTTGATTTTGAAATTTAGAGGAAGCAGCGTGGATTTTTATGAAAATTACTACAATTGAAATTTGATAAGATTGTTACCGAAAAATTTAAATTTAAATATTCAAGTATTTATATTTGAAGTATTTTGGATTTTGATTTTAAAATTTGGAAGGAGTTATGAAAAGGTTAATTTGAATATTTGAAAGCATTTAAAATTTTGTGAAGTTTACACTTTGAGGAGATCGTGACAAAATAGAATTAAGTTTTGAAGTTTAAAGATTGGGATTTTGAATTTAAAATTGGAAGGAGTTATGATATATTGGATTTTAAATTCAAAACATTTGGAAGGATTTAAGGTTTTGTGAAAGTTACATTTGAGGAGATTAGGCATAATAGAATTAAGTTTTAAATTTGAAGTCAAAGATTTTTGGATTACAATTTTTGAATTTAAACTTTGCGGGAAATATGAAATAGTGGATTTAAAATCCTTTTGGTTGTTTTGTGAAGTTTAAATTTTAGGGAATATTCAATAAGTCAATGTTGACCATTTTGCCAGAATACAATCTTGAAGATTTAGATAAGAGTTGACTCACCGATTAAAATGTAATGATGGAAATTTTGAAAATATTAAGTTATGGATTTGGAATTTGAGTATATAAAAAAAAATTGAAGAGATTTTCTTAAGGTTAAAGTTTATAATTATTGAGTAGCGATTTATTTTTATTCGAAAATATGTTGAAGGATAGGAAGATAGGTTAGTTGTTCTATAGACGATACTCCCCGAACTAGATTTGTTGACCGTACTTTTTGCCATTCTTGATCCATTTTTATTAAGAATTCTTTTTATTTTCATTTCATAAAGAGGATTATATTATCTTTTCATCTCATTAATCATACCTGCTGACCATTCCTTCCTATTAAACTCTTCCATCTTTTTTCACTTGATCAATCGAGCATAGCTAGACACCCCTTAAATTATAATGAAGGCAACATGATAAACTTTTGTTGTAGAAAGTATTTTTGAGACAGATAGCCTCATGATCTCACTTTCATGAAATAAATACGATTTCAAGAATATTAGATTTAAGAGAGTTGAGATTTCGATAATGAAATATCATGACTAATTTATTGGATGAAATCACGAATGTGCAAAATATCTATGTAGACTGATGATGGTAAGTGAAAGTTTGAGACGTGATTTAAAGCTTTAAAGATAATGCTACTTTTGAATTTTGAGAATTATAAATTCTCGAGGTCAATGAAGCATCTCAAAGACTTGGAAAAAAGATTTATTGATAATTGTTTCAAAGGTTTAAAGGTATCGATATACAAGTTGGAAGATGAGAATTGATAAAGTATTACGTTCCTTTGAGGTTGAATCTTAATTAGTTGATATGTATCTACGATAAGATTGAAAATTTTGCTTAAGATAATTTGATGACAACAAATAAGTTACTTGAAATATGGACGAGGAATAAACGTTGACCTATTTTTGAGTATCAACATTATGAGAATTTTGATTGGTGTGAATTCTATTTTGTTAGACGGGTGTGACAGAAAGCTCAAGGAAATATGGCACTTGTAAATAAAAATAATATAATATGTTTTAATTAGAAATTAATTTTTGGAAGTTATGATGGTGGATTTAAATTTGATATATCAAGGATTTAAATCCTTACAAAATTTACGTTTTGAGGTCGAATATCAATATGGAGGAACGAGTTGGATTTTGAAGGACGATAGTTATGATTTGATAAATTTGAGTCATAATCCTAAAAGGGGGTATTGGTAAGTTTGAGTTTTTGATTTAAAAGATTAACGAAAAAAAAAATCCTTGAAGTTTAAAATTTTATTGGAAAGTTGACAAGGGCAAGGCATTAAGGGATTACGTTACAAGTCATTAGGGGATATTTTCTAGACTACGCCGTTGGTCTTATTTTTCTAGTAATCTAAATTATCTCCCTTATTTGCTGTCAGAACTTTCTATAATTTAGGAACGTCAATCCATATCAATCTGTTTCTTTCATTTCTATTTTCTTGGTCAAATATTTCGAATCAATATTTCTATCTAGAAGATTTTGCTATTTTAGATCATTTATATCTTATCGATCGATACCATTCCTTTAAGAATTTTTCTTTTACTGCATTTTCTTTCTGGCATATCGAGCCTATCTATTCCAGCCCTTCCTTTAAATTCGAGGACGAATTTATTTCTAAGGTGGGTACATTTGTAACTCCTATTCCCGAATATTTTTTCTTTTATTCATTTTAGTTTTAAATATTGTCCAAGTAGAAAATAAATTTCTTTTAAACAAATACTATGGATATAGACTTGAAACGAGATTTTTCAAAATACATTTTTAAATGAGATTTTACGAAAAAAAGACTTTGAATGATGGATTTATTATTATCAAATATTGTACGAATTGAATTTTATAAAATAATTGAATGATATCAATATTACGGTACATCTTTTTGGGATTAATTAGTCGATAAAGGCTTACAAAATTGTTCTAGATATATGAATACCTTGATCATAGGGATTTAATTAAGTATTCTAATCAAACTACGTTGATTAAATATTTATTTGATAATACGTGATTAAATTATTTTCTTTCAATATAGATATATATTCATATGATTTAATTTACGTGATATTATCGGAAGATTTAGTTAGTGGATTATGATATATGCTAATTTTGTATTTATGAATAATATTATCTGGTATTAGTGAAAACAAATTTAAGATAAGTTAAGATATCTATGTAAATATATGCAAATACCCCTATATATGTTTGTGGAACCAACTATGTTGATTGTAATCCCAATCCGATAGAAAAAATATTATGTAATACCCATCCTAATCTCTTAGCCGACTTATCCAAATCGTTCCCCTTAATATATATGTATATACGTATACCACCACGGTCATCCCGAACCCTTCTATCCCCGACTCCCCTGTAGCCAACGCCACTACCCCAACTCCTCCATATCCCGCAGTGTCGTGCCTCTGCCACCTTCCTGCCAGGCCTGTTCGTACGCCCTTCCCTCGAGTACTCACCGTGTCTACGACCACAAATAACCACCACATCGATCCCGTCTCCCGTTCGGTCATCGCCATTGACATCACCAATACCATGTCTATCTGCGTGTTCATAACCACCCAATCTGTGTTCGGACCTGTGTGTCCGTGTCTATCCCATCTTATTCCAGTATATTACAAGTCTGATTCGTGTCCGACACACCCGACACGAATAACAAGCATCCAAATACCATCACAGCTATCCGTCGGCCGCCACCTCACGTCGGCAGCAAACACCAGAAACACAAAAGGAGAGAAAACCCTAACCTCCCTGGGAGCCACCATCCCCACAGTGACATCCGGGTTCCCGATCCCGACTTCCCCCGTCCCCACCCAGGCGGCTGGCTACATTGATCCAAGACGAGCGCCGCATCCCTGCGTTGCCCACGCCCGACCACCGTAGATCCGAGCAAGCCATCTCCGCCCCGAGCGCCCACTCCGGACCCCACCGACGTCTCCATAACGCTGCGCTGAAGCGGTGGCAGTCCACCAGCGCCGTCGAGCTCTCCCCTCGCCGAGCCTCCCCGCGAAGAGCCTGGCCTGGGCCTCCAGATATGGGCAACCTCCCGCCGACGGTTCCCTGAGCGTATTCGTGCCGCCACACCTTCGATTCCAGCGACCGCGACCCCCACAAACGCAATCGCCACGCACCCGCATGCGCCGGCATCCATCAGCCCAGAGCTGCGCCTGGCGTCTCCGGTGAACCGTCGTTCCTAGGCCGCACCGTTGGAGAGCTCTCCCCTCTCCTCTCCATGCTCAGCCACTAGACAAGCATCCTCCTCCGCCCTCGAATCGCACCGCCACTAAGAAACCACGGCCGCTCCCGTGCCAGCAACCGCGGCCAAGCCAGCCTCCGAAAGCTCCCTGTAAGCTCCCTTTACTTCCTCACTGCTTCTGTTCCTTTCTTCTTATTTGGGGAAGAGTAGAGAGTGTCTCTCTCTCTCTCTCTCTTAACTCTCTATTTAATTTTTGCTAACCATTTCCCAATGAAGAATAGTCAGCAAGCATAGGGTTAAGGGAACATTTTTTTTTTGAAATCACACGCACACACACAATTGGGGGGCTCGAACCTTGCCGGCCCCTCCGGATGTCCGCTCTAATACCACTAGGTTAGAGAGCTCGGACAGGGAACATTTTTGTTTTGGTTTATTAGTATTTTATTCATGTTAGCTAAATGTATAGAGCTGTTAATTAGGAAAAGTATGCTGCTATTTAGAGAGGTGTACATATATGTTAACCAATGGTAGTCTCCTTAAAAGTCATTATCATTAATATTATTATTATCACTATAATCATTAGTTTTGTTAGTTATATTATTAATATGGTTGCTATATATATAAATAAATATAGTCAATAGTTTCAAAAATTATGTTGTAATAAAATTTTAGTATTGGGCTTGGACCCTACCTCTATTTTCAAGCTAGATTTTAAACTCCTTAAATACACTACTCTAGCATTTTCTTATAGTTTTTGACTATGACTATATTTAACTAAAAAATTAGATTTTGCAGGAAATGTTTTCTAAGACTTTTATTTATTTTTCTAGTAGAATATAGTTTCTAGTACGGGTCTCAAAATAGTCATTATATATTTTCAAATAAGTTTATATATATTTGTCTAAATGAATAAGTTATACACTACTAAAATCTGTCAAATCAGCGATGCCTCAGGACGTCGCTAAATTGGGAAAATACGTCGCTAATATCGATTAGCGACGTATTTAGCGACGTTTGCACGTAGTCACGATTAACCTAGTCGCTAAACAACAAAACGTCGCAATACGTCGCTATTGCGACGACACTCAGCGATGCGGATACGTCGCTAATTCAGCGACTACCAGCGACGTAAAATGTCATCATTTACCGACGCAACCTAGCGACGTTGAGCGACTTGACATGCATCGATGCTGACCTGGCTTGAGAGCCAAATGGCGACGTTCTGCGACTTTGCTAAGTCGCTATAGTACCGACATATAGCGACGTTTAGCGACGTCCTACGTAGCGACGTTTAGTGACGATCAGCGACGGTATTCATCACAGTTAATGACGTTGTGATACTTACTTAGCGACGTTACCGTCGTCGCTGGACGTCGCTGAGAGTCGCTGAACGTCGCTAATCTTGAAAAAAATTTAAAAAAATACAGCATTTGCAGCATCCCCTGCAGCATTTACAGCATTTGCAGCATCCCCTACACCATTTGTTACAACAACGACGGTGTGTATCACGAACACAGTATAAAACAACACAGATACACACAATCACGAACACGTTTGAAACACAATCTCATCAATCAACACAGATATATGAAAATTTGTAACAACAATGTCAAACATAATGGTCCACAACTTAATTGCCAAGTATGGGAACGAATGGCTCAGAACACAACCCAAAATTTATTCTAGCATACATTAGTGTGAATCATCTATGTTCTGTACATATGGTGTAGTATATGTTCTTATCGTATCTAGTATCTGAAGAATGTAACAGAATCAAGATGAACTCACATAATGTAATACTAAGACATCATCTACTACTATATAAGATATAGTGATAGGTTGTCGTATCATCATTGCCGATGGATGAGGGTCGGAGGACAAATACCGCTCGAGTGAGCCAAAGTCATGCAGCCACTTCCCTCCCTTTCTCACGCTATCAACATCACAACTTTTCCACCTCAAGTTCTGATCAAGCATCTTCCTTCTCCTCTCCTCCACCATGGCTCTGGACCCATCTGCTCCTCCCTACTTCCCTTCTTCTTATTTGACTCTCTCAGCCATATATGATATCCACCTCAAGTGTAGAGTCGGGGAAGAAGAAGTGGGCAGGAAGAGGAGGGGGAAGCAGCACAGCCGGCGGTATGACCCGGAGGAAGTACAGAGGTTTTCTTCAACATACGTAGGAGAACTATAAGGATATATCTTTTCACAACATATCACCTTGTCAAAGACCCTTAATGTGACAACCATGTTACTGCGGTGTCGGTAGACTAACATGTCATAATTTTCTAAGCCGTGTGTTTTGACATAATCCTCCAAACTCGTTCCTACTATGTAATAATGCAAGATTACTACATAGGAGGAAAGAGTTGGGAGGATTATGTCAAAACACACGGCTTAAAAACTTATGACATGTTAGTCTTCCGATACCACGGTAACATGATATTCACATGAAGGGTCTTTGACAAGGTGACATGTTGTGAAAAGATATATCCTTATAGTTCTCCTACGGATATTGAAGAAAAACTCTGTACTTCCTCCGGGTCATGCCGCCGGCTGTGCTGCTTCCCCCTCCTCTTCCTGTCCACTTCTTCTCCCCCGACTCTACACTTGAGGTGGATATCATATGTACCTGAGAGAGTCAAATAAGAAGAAAAGAAATAGGGAGGAGCAGATGGGTCCAGAGCCATGGTGGAGGAGAGGAGAAGGAAGATGCTGAATCAGCATTGTCTTCCGGATCGTCCTCATCAAGGCATAACGGGCTGCTCAGCGTGCCCAGCTTCTTCAACTTTTTGCTGGCTGCAGAGTCGAAATGGGAACGGGTCCTCTTTGCCGGCCCGGAGCTCTGACTCGCACTCGTCGCCTCGCTACCGGTTTTCTCTCCTCCTCTGACGCGGGTCATAAGAAAAGAAATTTTGTACCTCTTCTTCACATAAACATCATTGCCGCCTTGTACTCGAGCCTCCTCGTCTGTGACGCTATCCAACTTCTTGGTGCCTACGTTGTCACTCGAATCTCCCCTTCGACTCGTATCGTCCTCTTCTTCACCTGTCTTTTCGCTTCCTGTCTTGTAATCATCTGCTATCACCGTCGACTCATTCGACTCCTTCTCCTATGACTCCGACGAGGAGGAGGAGGAGGAGGAGGAGGAGGAAGACTCGGAGAAGGTTACCGCAACATAGCTTGAGTTATAGAACCAAGGGTTTAATGCAGCTAGTTGTACACTGGCGAGGCATAAATTCTCGGTAAAATAACTTCGATTATGTTTACGAGTTTCGAATACCATAGAAACTACGTCTTATTGGCATATAACTATTAAGTTTTCAAATTGATTTGTGCTATTTCCTAGTCACAATCTTCTAAATAAACCGGTAATTCTCCCTTTCTTTCTTATCCTTCTGTTTATCAGATTGCCATCTTTTAATGTAATTTTGACTGGATTCCTAAACTTATCTAGACTTTGATTTTAAACTCGTGCCTAAATAATTATGGATAAATATTTTAAGCATATCGAAACGATTTTGGAATTGATCATCCTTAAACAATTTCGATCATGACTATACTCTCTTTTTTATATTTCGATCGAGTCAATTCGTATCCTTTCTTAGGTTTGATTCTATAGTCATGCCTAAACAGCTTTGCTTAACTAATTGCTCATTTCTAAAAAAATTTGATCACGACTAAACTCTCTTGACTATAATCATAATCGTGCATATATTTCAAATCAATTATTGCTAATGTTATATTTTTTTTCATTCTATTTTGATCATGACTATTTTGACCTTGTTTATGCTCGTGCCAACTTTCTAATTTTATCATGCATGGATGACTTGCATGATTAACCTTAATCGTGACTGTATCTTAACTTATATCTATGCAACTATAGCCATGTTTAGATTGCATCTAGAACCTTGATCATTCTTTAGAAATTCGGTCATAACTAGACCATGTTGACTGTAATTGGATCATGCCAAATCACTTCAATTTAAATCATTCTTAAACATTTGGTTGTCAACTAGACCATTTGACCGAATATTGATCGTGCCAAATCACACTCCCCTTTTGTCTATTATCTTTATCATTTTGATCATATCCATGATTACACTGACTAATTAGATCATGAATCATATCACTCCCTTGATTATACCATTCTCGTTTTATTCATATCAATTAAAATTTGGTTTCTTGATTATTCCTCATAGTCGTGCCTAATCGTGTCCTTTTAAATTTCTAAGGTAAATCATTCTAAGGTGGGTAGGTCGTAAGCCCACTTTCTGTTTTCTTACATTTCTATTTAGTTTATTTTAGTTTAATTATTTTTCTAAATCGGGAAACAATTTTTATTCTATTTCTATTTTAGATATTTTGGGAAAAAAGGGGAGAGATTTGCAAAATTTTAGAAGAGATTTTATTCTAGGATTATTTGAATTACGATTTTATCAAGAGTTATATTAAATTCAAATTTTTACTATATTTTAGAAGATATTGTATTTGCGAAGAATATACAGCTATAAATATCTGAATTATTCTTAACAATATTTTGACAATTGATTTTATTACAAGGATGTAGAAGCATAGAAAATATGGGGTTCATGCGGATCATAACTGGCCGCATGAGTACTTTGGGCCAAACTGGTCCGTAAAAAGGAGAGCCACATGACAGATTCGGTACCCCATGCGGCCCGTCTGCAACCAGACTAATTCGAGCCGCAGAAGGAAGATATGCGGCCAAGCTGATCAGTCCTTCTAATAAAGCTGACAAACTCTGTCAAAACTGACAAAAATTATAGCTCTGACACTCTGACAAAAGGATAAGACATGATCAGACAAAATGTCATGTCACTAAAAACAGGGTTCATATGCTTAGACATAGTCATACGGCCAGAAGGATTGCTACCCGAGCCGCATGAACCTTATGCGGCTCAACCTATGCGGCCCTAAAGTCCCTAAGCTTCATGCGGCCAAGGGTGACTGTAACCTAGGCCGCATGAGCTTTATGCGGCCCAAAATACCGAATATATGCGGTTCAAAAGTTATTAAGGTACATGCCGACTAAGGAAGACTGCGACCTAAGCCGCATGAGTCTTATGCGGCCTAGCATGGCCGAAAACTGAAAGACTTATGCGACTCAAAATAACTCTAGCAGATTCATCCTATCCTACGATAGGATATATGGCAGGCTGACCAAGTATCAACCACCCAGATTTGCTGTAACAAAATCCCAACAAATTACCAGCTGGCGGCCAAAGAGCGGGTCTTTACGTGCTGTTGTAGCCACGTGGCCACAGGCCATCTATGCGGCTCAAAACATATATCACTATAAATAGCAGGGTGCCACACCCCTGCGAGAGGCGGGCAACCTACGAAGGGCAATTTCTTCAAGAGCTACGACTGCGTCAGATAGTCCAAGGAGTAAGGCAGAGTTGATACACTTTTCCGAGCCTCCACCGTCACCCCCAGATTCAAAAAATAAACAATTGCACTTAGATTATTTCCTAGGATTTCTTACTAGGCTTTTCTTTGTAAAAGCGAGTTTGCAATCAATTTCGGTATTTCTGTAATACATGTCTTTGATATTTTAAGGGCAAACACGATGGCGACTCTGCTGGGGACGTCCTTCTCCTCTGATGAGAAGCTGGTGACGCAATCTGACGCGTCCAAGCTCGACTCTATGCAGCAAATGCTTTTGGTTCGTTTTAACCAACAAGCCTTCGAAGAAATGCTCTCTGAAGGGAGCGCCATCCCGTCACAGAAGCGAGCCAACCCAAAGAGAACCCGCAGGATGTCGAAGCACAAAACTGTTGCCCCGACCAGGTTCTCGAAGAAGCTCCTTCTGCGGCCCAAGACGGTGATTAAAGCTCTCATTTGGCTTTACTTTCGACCGCAGAGGACCCCACTGTCCCCAAATCCATCAAAGAAAAATACTACGATGCTGAGTTTTTGGGGGCACAAGGAAAATCCATGGGGACGAAGAAGAGGCCGCATAAAAGAAATGGGCAGTCTGTCCATGCGACAGCCAACTCTAGCCGCAGGCAGACGACCCATGCGGCTGCCAACTCTGGCCACATGCTGACGACCCATACGGCTGCTAACTCTGACCGCAGGAAGATGGCCCATGCGGCAGCCAACTCTAGCCGCAGGAAGACGGCCCATACGGCAGCCAACTCTGGCCGCAGAAAGATGGCCCATACGGCAGCCAACTCTGGCCGCAGGAAGATGGCCCATGCGGCAGCCAACTCTGGTCGCAGGAAGATGGCCCATACGGCAGCCAATCCTGGCCTCAGACAGGATGTCTCATGCGGCCCTGTCAGAAGCTGTGTGTTCGACCGTCTCTCATGCGGGCCCGACTCCATACGGCCCATTGAAAATGTAGAATATTCCAATCATGACTCTTCTTACTATGTGCCTTCAGGTGCTAAATTGAAGAATTCCAAGACAGTGTGGGCCAAACAAGCCCAGTCAACTGTCCAAGCTACTGACCGTCAGCGGGCACCGTTAACTGTTATACGGGATCCTGATGGAAAGTTGTACAGAACCACCCACGTGCAGTCCCCCAGGGCTAACGGACAGGGTGGGTCTTTAAAGTCTCCCTCCAACGATCGAGAGCAAGTGCTTTTACTAGCCTCGGATCAGGGAGCGAACATGATACCTACGCACCTGTGTGCTCGGGATACCCGAGTCCACAAGTTTGATGCAAAGGTAGATCAGCCTGCTATCGACTTGCGTGAGGTGATTACTCACAAATGCAAGGAGAAGGAAGCAACCTTGGCATGCGATGAGCCCCTCTCGGGACGTCGTTGCACCCAAGTCATCATCAACTGCTGCTGCGACAAGTCGCCAGCACCTGAAGATCGACAATCCGTTTTCCAACGACTGCAGCAGCCAGCACCTGTCCGACAACAACTCGAGAAACAAGTACAAATTTCGAGAGACAAGGAGTTTCCTTTCGCCTCATGTAATTCAACTCGGAAGGTTCCTCCCGGCAAGGGAGGAAAGAAGACAGGCTCTTCCAGCCTGGTAATCTCAACCAGCACTGTAAGGAAACTCCCATCTGGAAGGTTGCCACCAACAGCCACGGGGGGGTGTCTATTTAGGCACTCGATCCAAAAAGAAGCTTCTAACACCTGGGGTGCACCTTCGGCCTCCTTGGGAGTAGATGAAGCTGGAGGTAGCAGTCCCCTCAATATATACGACAACCCGGTGTACCAAGAGCATACACAGGGGGTAGAGATCCTCCGAAATTATGCAACAGACTTGGACGTCCCTGAGGGCGACCGCCTTCACCAAGATGATGCGGCTTCCTGCACAGGGAGTAGCACCCCTTCCGAGTCCGAAGAAGATGATATTCTGACATTCTTCGACAATTTCTCTGTACAAGGGTACGACACGGAGAGCACCTCTTCTACGGTCCCTTCCATGTCTACCCACATACGGACAGTCTTTATGGCCGACGACGATCCTGAAGGACCGACTGATCGACAATGTCTAGAAGTACTTGAAGCCATGCTATTATCCTTGGTCAAGTCTGTAGACGAAATCAAAGCCGCCTTGCCAACTCAACCAGCAAGGACGCCCGGACAAACAAGCTTGGGACCCGCAGTCAATGCGGACTCCAACACGACCGCCCCTCCTTTGGGTGACGATCCTTTAGGAGCATCCGTTCCTTCAGCTGCGGATGAAGCTAAGGAGGGAAGTCCAGGAGCTTCGAGCAATGTTCAATGCCCGAGACTCCTCCCGAGACCTCAGGATACGGCTGCCATATCCCGTCGCGTGGAGAGATGTTCCTTTTCCCCTACGCTAAAAACCATTCCATATAGATTCATATGACGGGAAGACCTCTGCTAGTCGGTACATGACTTATTTTGAGGTCACAACCGACCACTTGTCGCATAGCAATGCCATCCTCACACGACTATTCATCGAAACATTGGAGGGGATCGCGTTCGACTGGTACCGCAACCTTCCCGACAACTGCATCCATTCTTTTGACAGCTTCAAGCACATGTTCCTGGAGATATTCTACGAAGTAGGACATGATGTGACAATGTCGTCTCTCATGGACGTCGTTCAGGGAGAGAGGGATCTAACAAAGAACTATATCGAGCGGTTCCGCCAAACCGTAATGAGATTGCCCCAAGGCAATCCCAAAAGTTTTTTGATTGAAATCTGTCAGAAGAAGTTGCTTCCCGTAATTAGCCTCTGGATGGGCGACGATCAGTTCAGGGATTGGACGACCTTCATCATAAGTGCTAATAATGCGGAGGCACAGTTGAAGAAGGCTCGCCAGTTGGGATTACACATCCTATGTGAAAAGGATAAGGGAAAACATCATGGTTCCACCTCCAGCAACAACAACAGTGGCGGCACCTCCAACCGGGACAATAAAGGCAAACAGGCCATGGTCGCTGATGCGACCAAGAAGCCTAAACAAAAATAGGCAGAAAGTCAGTGGCCCAAGGTCAATTACTCATTTGAAGATAGTTATGTCAAACCTATCTTCGATATGCTCCTGCAAGGGGGTAGGATCCAGTTCCCTCCACCAAGGCACGAGCCTCGAGCGACAGAAATGGAGGACCCAAAATATTGTCACTTCCACTGCTATGTCCATCATTCCACTCATGACTGCTTCCAATTAAAGCGGTACATCCAGAGTCTTATCGACTCCAAAGCTCTGTCGATAGATTTCGAAGAGGTTACTATGGCTGTGAACATGGTATCAGTTCAATTCGGTGACTTCCCCCCAACAAATACTCCAGACGGGGTAATACCTGTCCCTCGGGCAACGATGGAGGTTATTAATCTTCCACCCATCTGGGACCAGACATCTGGTTTGGTACCTCTCACCACATCGCAAGGAGAGATCATGTGGGTGCACCCGGACTTAGTGCCCAAAGTTACCCAGGCGGTGTCATCTCCTACCAACGAGAAGAAGGGTAGGAAGTTTAGATCCTGCCATACAATTTCAGCCGAAGGTGAGGAAGCGATAGTCGTTGTTACCCGGTCTGGGGCGCAAGTCCAGCCCACACTGGGCAGTTCAGTCGAAGATCTTCAGCCGGTAATGTTGCATGCCTCTGATGTTCCAAGGCCATCTCAGCTTCCACAGGCAGATAAGTCCAAGCCAAAGGAAACATGCTTCGATAGGCCACTCCGTAACGATGTACCTCAAGGACTGGAGAGACCTTACAACTTTGACATATTAGTACAATTGGCTAATACGCCAGCAAAGTTGTCGTTATACGAGCTCCTAAGGCTCTCCAAAGATCTTCGTGTCGTATTGAGCGAAGCACTCCAAAATGCTGACGCCTACTTACCCCAGGTCAAGCCTCCATGGAAAGACCCGTCAGCAGACCTACATGGCAGCAATTGCACAGATACAATGCCCAACATCGTATTTACCCCACAGGACATGTTGATTAAGTCAAACTTGCTTGATCGCCCCTTGTACTATACTGGATACATAGGCGACATCAAGGTGGATCGGATGCATATCGAGCCTGGCTCGTCGATAAGCATCATCCCAAAAAGCTTGCTCCAACTTCTGGGCATCCCTATGCACTGGCTAGCGACGACCAATACTGCCATTAGCGGTTTCAACTCGGGAAAGAGCTATCCCCTAAGGAAGATCCGCTTGAAATATCAGATTGGTGACCTGAAGATGGAGGTTACCTGCAACGTCATAGGCGCAGATACGTCCTACAATATCCTCCTGGGGCGTCCATGGATATATGACTACATGATCGTGCCATCTACACTCTACCAGTGCTTTAAGTATGTTAATAAACACGGCTTCGTGAAGACAAAATTCGTCGACATCGATCCCTTCAAAGGAGTCGAGTCTTATTACACTTCGGAGGCTTGCCTATATGAAAAATCTAAGAAGCACACGACTAACGAACTCGAAGCCATAACAGGGTCAGAGGAACCTTTGAAAATCGATCTCCAGGCCCGTAAACCGGGCAAAGCAGTACCCCTTGTCGCAACTTTGCACAAAGAGGTGCCCGGTTCTCCTGCCTCACCTGCACAGTTGGAACCAATGGTCATCCGGCTCCCGAGAGCCAGCCAGGAGCTAAAACCCGTCATAGGGCCGATGGTGATCCGATTGCCGAAATCCAATCAAAGGCAACAAGAAGATGCGAGGCCCTCTGTGATGCTGATGGTGATCCGATTGCCAAAATCCACTCAAAGGCAACTGGAAGACACGAAGTCCTCTACCGAGCCGATGGTTATCCGTCTTCCCAAATTGAGCCGACATTCAAATATCGACCCGAGGCCCTTAGGCAAGCCAGTACCACTAGCAGAACCCTTGGTGGTCAAGCTGCCTAAGACAGCATCCCGACCTCTAGGCTCGTAGGGGGTAGCCGAAGAGGACGTAGAACTCGCCAAGTACCTGGTTGCACAGGTGGATATCCCCTCTCCTGATGATGTAATCTCTGTGGACAAAATTCCTTATTTCATCAATAAAAGACTGCCGTTGGACTATTCTGAGTGTGATAAGCTTAATCTGATGAATGCTGCACGGGACTGTCTAGACGTTAACCTGCACACATAGGTGACAACCATCCATACCGCAAATTGACTTGCTCCCATTAAAGGCGCTTACTTCCTAGTCCCAGACAGAAGAGAATGGGGTCATACGATCATCTTTGGCTGAAAAGAAGGTCCTCAATCTTTCACGCCACAAGAGTTCGAGCTCGAACCCGACACTGGAATATTACTCTCTACCTGTATAGTCCTCAAGCCAAGTACTTCATGCAAAAGCAGGGGTACGACATGGAGGCTATCCCGGGTCTGAATTATGGCAACGGTCGGCGATTGCCTCTACAGCTGTCAGCACCGGCTGGGAAACCTCAGGATTATTATCACAAATCCAGACACGGCCTCGGGTATGTTACACCAGCAACAACGCCCGAGAGTTTCGATAAAGAATACGAGTGGCACTCTCATTCGTCCGAGTCACCCACTTACGACTCCGATGGCAGCATTGGAGATATATTCAGGCAGACATTATCTGTCAACATGACATTCGCTGATATTGAAGAGGAAGACGAAGATCTACGAGAACTGTTTGAGTTGGAGCCATGGGTCCAACAATTGGATGCACAATGGGAGAAGCGCTTTGAACTACGAGACTCTCCCACTGAAGACGAGGTCATACAAGTTGACCTTGGTGATGAATCCTCCATGAAGCCAATCTTCGTCAGTAAAAGCCTGACGGACGATGAACGAGAGTCGCTGTTGCAACTCGTCAGAGAATACATCGACATCTTCGCTTGGAGCTATGAAGACATGCTAGGGCTAAATCCCAAGATCGCACTTCATAAGCTCAACATTTATCCGGACGTAAAACCAGTCAGACAACAGCAGCAGCGATTTCGTCCAGACATCATGAACTCTATTGAAGCAGAAGTAAACAAGCTTATAGCTAGCAGTTTCATCCGTGAAGAGCAGCACCCAGACTGGGTAGCCAACATAGTACCCGTCATCAAGAAAAATGGAAAGATCCAAATTTGCATCGACTTCCGCAATCTGAATGCGGCATGCCCTAAGGATGAATTTTCTCTTCCGATCACCGACATAATGATCGATAATACGTGTGGCTTCGAGCGCATGTCCTTTATGGATGGCTTTTCAGGATACAATCAAATTAAAATGTCTCCTGATGATGAGAAGCATACGTCATTCCGAACACCGATCGGCGTGTATTGTTATACGGTCATGCCCTTCGGCCTGAAGAACACCGGTGCTATATATCAACGTGCTATGAGCGTCATCATCAGAGATCACTTGCGCAAGATGGTGGAGTGTTACGTTGACAACATCGCCGTCAAAAGCCGCTCCAAAAATGATCACTTACATGATTTGAGAACAGTGTTCAGCCTCATGCGAGTGCACAATCTGAAGATAAATCCCACCAAGTCTTTCCTGGGTGTGTCCAGCGGGAAGTTCTTGGGCTTTGTCATTACTTCCCAGGGCATTCACATAGACCCCGATAAAACAAAAGCAATCCTGGAGATGAGTCCACCGAGGAACCTCCGTGAACTCTGCGGCTTTCAGGGAAGACTAGCCTACATCAGAAGGTTCATATCTAACCTCTCAGGACGATGTCAACCCTTTACTCAACTCATGAAGAAAGGTGTCTCTTTCGTATGGAACGAGGAATGCCAGCGTGCCTTTGATGACATTAAGGAATACCTGACGAATCTGCCAGTTCTGGTAGCCCCGCTCGTCGAAAAGCCCTTCCTGCTCTATGTATGGGCGATGGAACACTCCATCGGTGCTTTGCTAGTACAGAATAATGATACAGGACATGAACAAGCTATTTACTATCTCGAACGGATGATTGTAGGATCGAAACATAAGTACACTATCGTGGAGAAGGGGTGCCTTGCCCTAGTGTTCGCCATTCAGAAAATATGACACTATTTGACAGGGCAGACCATCCATGTTGTCTCACGAGTTAATCCTCTCAGGATTCTCATGACCAAGCCAGGCGTACTCAGTTTTCGTCTAGCCACCTGGGCGATACTGTTATCCCCCTACGACATGGTTTTTGTTTCACAGAAGGCTGTCAAAGGTCAAGCCCTGGCCGACTTCTTAGCAGCCCATCTAGGCTCAGAAACAGACAGAATTTATGAAGAAATTCCTGACTAAGTCGTCGCCTCAAACATGACTTCATATGATGCCATTTGGCGAATATTCTTTGACGGTGCTTCAAGAACGGGGCCACAATGTGATATCGTCGTCGAAGTCAGGGTAGTATTAATTTCTCTCTCTGGATTGGGGGTCAATCGGGCATATTCTCTCACAGAACCCTGTTTAAATAACATAGCCGAATATAACGCTCTAGTCATCGGACTCCAACTCGCAAAAAAGGTGGGGGTCAAGTACCTGGAAGCGTATGGCGACTCGTAGCTGATTGTTAATCAGATCCGAGGCTCATACGAGTTTCGCAATGAGGACCTAATTCCCTACCATCAGACAACAATTGTCATCATTGCAACCTTAGAGGGGTTCTTTATAGAGCATGTCCCTAGGCTCCAAAATATTGAAGCCGATGCCCTAGCAGGCCTCGCCGCTTCCTTGGCAATTCCAAATGATGCTCATCATCTAGTCGACATGATAGGCCATGAGCTGGTCTGTCCCAAGAACAATGTTCAACTGGGTACGAGTTACTCCACCCAGATAACCAATGACATACAAGACTGGAGACGCCCACTCATCGACTTTGCAGTCTACGAAATTCTGCCAGAGAATGTGAAGGAAGCAACTTTAATCAGAAGGCGCTCTCTCAGATTCTTCTATGATACAGAGATGAAAATATTATATCGACGATCCTATGATGGGCTACTGTTAAGATGCCTGTCAAATGCAGGAGTCAAGGAAGCCTTACGCGAGGCTCACGATGGCACTTGCGGGGCTAACCAACCTGGCCCGAAGTTGCAAGATCGTCTCCGCCGGATGGATTATTACTAGCCCATAATGGTAGCAGATACAGTTGATTATGCAAAGAAGTATAAGGCTTGCCAGATCCAAGCAGATTTCATACATCTGCCATCCTAATTCTTGCACCCAACAGTGGCCTCTTGGCTATTTGAAGCATGGGAAATGGACATCATTGGGCCAATCACCCCACCGTCGTCTAGGGGGCATCGGTTCATACTTGCAATCACCGATTACTTCTCAAAATGGACGGAAGTTGTTCCGCTTGTAGAGGTAAAGACATCAAACGTGATTAGTTTCATAAAATATCACGTCATCTACCGTTTTGGACTGCCCCGAAGGATTATTCACGACAATTGTCCGCAGTTCGCAAGCCACGCTTTCTATCGATTTTGTGACAAGAATCGGATTCAGAACATGGCCTCGACGGCATATAACCCATCGGCTAATGGTCTGGCTGAAGCCTTTAATAAAACCATAATCAAGCTCCTCAAAAAGTTCGTGTCCTCAAACAAACGTGACTGGAATGAAAAGCTTGGCGAGTGCTTATGGGCGTATCCCACTATGATTCGGACGGCTACAGGAAATACACCGTTCTCCTTGGTGTACGGAAGCAAGGTAGTTCTCCCATTGGAGACTCAGATCCCCTCGCTTCGCATGGCCCTTACTTACCAATTGACGTCGGATGACAACCACTGCCGATGGCTACAAGAACTGAAAGCCTTAGACGAGAAGCGTTTACAAGCTCAACAAAGCATAGAGCTCTACCAAGCGCGCATCTCTCAGGCTTTCAACAAGAAAGTCAAACAGAGAATATTCCAAGTCGGCGAGGCTTTCAACAAGAAAGTCAAACAGAGAATATTCCAAGTCGGCGAACTCGTCTTGGCCGTTCGCAGACCAATGGTCATGACTCACAAGACCCCGACAAATTCTAGCCTGAATGGGAGGGTCCGTTCATCATCGAGACTGTATTCTCCAATGGCGCATACCGGCTCGCAAAGCAGAATGGGGACTTGCTCATGATGCCCATAAACGGCAAGTTCCTGAAAAAATACTATATTTTAAAACATCCCCATATTGCCTAGAGTGTCGAGTTATGTACATCAGGTACCTCTGAACTTACACTATGTTCCCTCCGAGGGGACTCACATTGCATCTCTCCGAGTGATAAGTCATGTATATTGATACCTCTGAACTTACACTCTGTTCCCTCCGAGGGGACTCACATTGCATCTCCCCGAGTGAGAAGTCATGTATATCGATACCTCTGAACTTCCGCTTTGATGTTTCGATTGTCATATATCATGTCCATATTACCTCTGATATAGACAATCTCCTAATTTAACACCTATACCTAGTTCGGGATAAAGATATGGTGTTAAGACCACAAAACCTATCACGTCCATATTACCTCTGTTGGGTTTTGTCTCGAATATATTACTCGCACCACCAGTTCACAAAAGGATAATAGGTCCACCAAAAATCATTCATGATTATCGTGTGTCACGTCCATATTACCTCTGATACCGATAATCTCCCGACTTAACACCAGTACCCAACATGGGATAAAAGACATGGTGTTAAGACCACAAAACCTATCACGTCCATATTACCTCTGTGGGTTTTGTCTCAAAATCTATTACTCGTACCACCAGTGCGCAGAAGGGTAATAGGTCCACCAAATATCATTCCTGATTATCGTGTGTCACGTCCATATTACCTCTGATACCGATAATCTCCCGAATTAACACCTGTACCCAATCCGGGATAAAAGACATGGTGTTAAGACCACAAAACCTATCACGTCCATATTACCTCTGGTAGGTTTCGTTTCAAATCTATTACCCGTACCACCAGTGCACAAAAGGGTAATAGGTCCACAGAAGTTATCCTAGTCTATTACTCGCACCATCGGTGCACAAAAAGAGTAGTAGGTCCACAAAATATCATTCAAATATATTTGCTCGTATTTTCAGTGCACAAAAGGGCAATAGGTCCACAAAAAGTCCCCCAGTAGGATATTCTTTATCAAAATGCTGTATTAGGCCCTCTAATACAAGCACCACAGATACCACAAGCAAAAAATAGAGTGAATGTATTCTATTTATTCAAAATCAGTTACATGCATAGGACTACATCAGCAGCAGAAAGAAAAGAAAGGAAAATCTAGCAATACATAGTTTGTTCGGTTTGAGAGCACTTCGCTTTCACCAAAAAGCAGTTTCGTGGCCCTCGAAAGAAGTCATGTTTTACTGCTGAGAAGTAAACAAGGCTGTTGAATCTCCAAGGAGCTGCCCAGAGGAGGGCAAATATATCATGCTTTTCTCCCTTCCGTATTATGGATACCTTAGCCCTGCTCCTCCAAAAGACCATACCTTCAAAACAACATCCCTGATGGTGGTTTTGCCTACTTGGAGAGTCGTGAAGACAGGACGTTCATGATGACGCCTGACCACCATCCAACTCTTCGAAGTATAAAGGTTCTTCCTACCACCTGGGAAAAACTCTTCTGAAGCATGAGGAGTTCTGATTTGTCTGATGTGTATGCCAAATTGGTACGGGAAAAACTCTTTCGAAGCATGGGGAGTTTTGAGCTGTCTGATGTGTGTGTCAGAATGGTGCATTTTTACTCTATCGCCGACACCGGTCCTGGAGAAATTTGCTAACCAAATCCCTACAAAATATAAATAAAGGGGGAAAAGGGGTTAGCAGTGAGAAGAAAACAAAGGTCATTCTTCAGCTATGCGGCCTAGCTAAACAGAACTCATACGGCTCAGTCATGAGGCACTTATGCGGCTCAATCATAAAGTGCTCATGCGGCTCAGTCATGAGGCACCTATGTGGTTCATGCGGCTCAGTCATGAAGTGCTCGTACGGCTCAGTCATGAGGCACTTATGCGGCTCAGTCATAAAGTGCTCATACGGATCAGTCTTAGGGCACTTATGCGGTTCAGTTCAAATGTATAGCGCTTATGCGGCTCAGCCCATGCGGCCCTATCATACAGAACACATGCGGTCCAAATGGAGACATGGCATGAATCGACCAGGCTTAAAGTACAGAGGCGATATATGACAGGCCCGCAAATAAAATATACGATATGGCCATTCAAAATTTCAGTCATCGTCTTCCCACTGTCCTTACCCTTGATAGAGGGTTGCACGTCGGGATGAATGGAAGGAGAGTCCGCTTCTCTCAACGGAGAGGCAAGTCCCTTTCCTTTGGCCGCAGTACCAGTCGACTTGGAAGCTTTTGGAGCTATGGCTAAACTGAGACAGAAAGGATGATGAAGACGAAGGAGAAGAATGTGAAAGAGAAAAATCTCTCTCTGAATGACCCATATTTATAGAGTTTCTGAAGAGTGCCGCTGTAGCATTTGGGTTCCTAGAATTTATCTTCTATTTTGGAGATTTTTTTATTTTTTTTAGTTGGAATCAATTATTAACTAGGATATTGATTTGGGATCGTAAGATTTTTTGCCTAAGCCTATAGGTTAGGTATAAGGAAATTAGGTCGTATATGGTCTCTGGGGCCCCTAGATAGTCCCTAGTATATTATTTCATCATTTTAGAATTTTCAAGATTTTATGAAGATTTTATGAAGATTTTTAGATAATTTTATATATGATTTTATTATTTTCCTAAGCTTCTAGGATTTTTTTTATAAGATCACACAAACACAATTTTGGGTCCAACATTTTTAGATAGACTCTAAACACCTAGAAATAATTTCTAGAATTTTTTTGGAATTTTAGGAATTTTTTGTGATTTATTAGAATTATTTGGAGGAAAAAAGGGATTAATACTAGTTTCTAAATTAGAAAAGAAAAAGAAAAAGAAAAAAAAAACAATAAAAGCAAACCCACACCCCGAAACCTGGGCCCGCCTGGCAGCCACACAGGCCGGGCAGCGTGGCCCACGTGGCAATCATTGGGGGCGGGTGGAGCACGGTCTCCGAGCCGCCTACGAAATCCTAGCCCGAGCCGGTTTGGAGCTACCCCTATGCCGAGCCAAGCTCAGCTTGCTCTGGGCCGTCCGTTCAGTACGGTGGGTGCACGCGATCGTGCCACATGGCCGCTCAAGCCACCGCCTGGACAGCCCACCGACTCTCTCTCACTATATATATATAGTTATATTATTTTCGAAAACCCTATATTATTTTCAGCAGCTTTTTGTGGGAGAGTTCGATAGGGATTCTTCAACTTCGCGGAGGGTTTGCCGTTGATCTAGACGTCCGTTTTGTGTGCCATTTTTTTTATTAGAAGCGTATTGAGGTTAGGTTTCTGAATATACAATTTATTTTCTGGTATTTTGATCTCGAATTTTTGAATAATTATTTGAGTGTCGATTGTCCAAAAATCAACGCGTCGTACGGCTTTTGAGATTTTGAGTGATCCCGAACTCCGTTTCGCGATCCGTTTGAAGTTTTGGAAAGTGGCACCGAGCTCTACAACATATAATTTTTCAGAAATTCAGAGTTTCATCTAGTATTTTATTTTGTTCATAGAAGTCAGATTTGGTCAACGGTTCATCGATTTGGTCATGGTTAGCCATAATGGCGATAACTTTTGACCAAATCGTGATTTTGCGGCACGATAGATTCTAGTGCACTCATGGCACTGAAATCTACCATGTTGCACACTCAAACTTTGAATTCATAATATTTGACTATTTAGTCAACAGTATGTCTCGGTTTGCGTGCCATGGGACCCGAATTTGGAACCGTGAATTTCCTTGGCCAAATATTTGTGTGTAGATTGTAATTTCAGAATTAAATATGTTAAAATAGGATTTTAGATGATTTACTCTAGAATTAAAATATTATTAATTAATTTAACCCATTAGGCTCTTTTTAGGAATTTTAGAGTGGGCATCGTTGATCTAACTTGTGATTATTTTTGTGTCGGGGTAGATTGGGCTACAACGTCTTGACTTGTGACTTTATCATCTATAGGAGCAGGCAAGTATCACTATGACCTATGTTTCTTTTATTTTATACTGCATGTATCTTCGTGTCGTCTTTTCACTATTACTCCCTTATGGTTCATGATTGTTATTGTTCATGATTACTATTGTGCATGAAAGTTAGAATCGGTTGGATATACATACATGTTCATGCCTTACTCATTGTTTCCTATTGTTTACAGTTTATCGTATTGCTAATATTTATCATAGTGGACATGTATTGTGAGTGAGTCGGGCGGGAGAATACAACAAGTAAGCATGTGGTCAACGAATTGAATACAGACCCCTATACATTGATTGCATAATATCAGTCATACACCACACGTATGACTGACGGATATCCCAAGCCGTCTACATGCTGAAAGTTGGTATTCTAAAACACACAGTACACGTGACTTAATTATTGTTGCTCTATTGTCTATCATTCTTCTTTTGTCAAGTCTATCTTCTTATTGTCATCATATCTTAGTGGTATGTCAAAGTCTACCTTCATATTATTATCATGTCTCAGAGGTACTTTCTTATCATACAATGTCATGCCTATACTTATCTTCAGTTAAATTCCTTTTATCATTCCTTCATGCTTGTATACTATATTGGTAATGTAGTGTTATGGTGATCTTGCTCCAATCCTGACTGAATAACTATTTTTTAGCTTTAGACGACGAGATTTGCCTCGAGGTCTACGGTGAGTATGTTGGCGACCCTGACATCACTGGCGTACCTAGTTCCAGTACTGATGCGAATTAGCATATTTTCTTCCTTATGGATTCGCATTAGTTAGTAGTTATAGTTATGGAGTTTAGTTGTCTATTTTATTTTCTGCTATCCGGGTTTGTTCCCGAGACTTTTTGAGTTGTAGTGGATTATTTCGTATTTATAATATTGGGACTATTGGATATTTTGGTGATTATTGTTGGCTTAGTTGTGGATGATATATATGTTTGTTGTGCTTGTTGTGGACCACTGTTATCATAGACAGCGTACTACCGTCGATGCTGCGGCGTAGGCTGGACTTGGCCACGAACTCGTATCCCAAAATTGGGAGCGGGTTGTGACAGCCGCTTTGATTCTCGAGATCATTAAAGATAATGACGACGTTTGGGGATTTTATCTCTAGTAACCGTCGGCTTTATCTCGAAAAGAGAACCCAAATCCAAAACCAAATCAAGAAATTAAATGCAGCAGTGACAGCTGGCAGGCTGGATGGGGTCTCTCTGTGACTCAAGATTTCCCTGCAGCTCAAGATTTCCCAGCGGCTCAAGATCTTCCTGCGGCTCAAAATTTTCCTGCAGCTCAAGATTTCCCTGCGGCTCGAAATTTCCCTGCGGCTCAAGGTCTCTCCTGACTTGAAGACTCCCTGCAGCTTGACATATCTCCATGCTTCTTATTCGAAGTATTCCAAATTTGTAATTTGAAAACTTTGAAGGGGGTCTTGTAGAAGCATAAAAAATATGGGGTTCATGCGGATCACAACTGGCCGCATGAGTACTTTGGATAAAACTGGTCCGCATAAAGGAGAGCCGCATGACAGATTCGGCACCCCATGCGGCCCGTCTGCAACCAGACTAATTCGAGCCGCAGAAGGAAGATATACGGCCAAACTGATCAGTCCTTCTGATAAAGCTGACAAACTCTGTCAAAACTGACAAAAATGACAGCTCTGACACTCTGACAAAAAGATAAGACGTGATCAGACAAAATGTTATGTCACTAAAAATAGGGTTCATGTGCTTAGACATAGTCATACGGCCAGAAGGATTGCTACCCGAGCTGCATGAACCTTATGCGGCTCAACCTATGCAGCCCTAAAGTCCCTAAGCTTCATGCGGCCAAGGGTGACTGTAACCTAGGCCGCATGAGCTTTATGCGGTCCAAAATACAGAATCTATGCGGATCAAAAGTCCTTAAGCTACATGCGGACTAAGGGAGACTGCGACCTAACCCACATGAGTCTTATACAGCCCAGCATGGCCGAAAACTGAAAGACTTATGCGGTTCAAAATGACTCCAGTAGATTCATCCTATCCTGCGATAGGACACGTGGCAGGCTGACCAAGTCTCAACCACCCAGATTTGCTGCAACAAAATTCTAACAAATCGCCAGCTAGCGGCCAAAGAGCGGGTCTTTACGTGTTGTTGTAGCCACGTGGCCACGGGCCATCTATGCGGCTCAAAACATATATCACTATAAATAGCAGGGTGCCACACCCCTGCAAGAGGCGGGCAACCTACGAAGGGCAATTTCTTCAAGAGCTAAGACTGTGTCGGATAGTCCAAGGAGTAAGGCAGAGTTGATACACTTTTTCGAGCCTCCACCGTCACCCCCCAGAATCAAAACTAAACAATTGTACTTAGATTATTTCCTAGGATTTCTTTCTAGGCTTTTCTTTGTACAAGCGAGTTTGCAATCAATTTCAGTATTTCTGTAATACCTGTCTTTGATATTTTAATGGCAAACAAAGGATTATTTAAAGTAATAGGTATTATTTTAGACAAAAAAAATTTGTGATTGAGTTGGAGTATGATTGGGTCAAATCCCTAGTTCCCAAAAACCCCAACCATCTAAATCCCTAACCCTATATTCCCTTTTCCGAAGTTTCAGAAATATTTATTCATTTATTCATTCACATATTTTATTTGTCGGGATTGAAGGCAGATTTCGTCGATACTTTGTTTATGATTATTTTCTTATCAAACTTGTTTTAAAATTAAAATTCGGAGCATTTTAGGGCTTTTAGAGTTTCAAACACTTTCTTCCTATTTTATTTATTTTATTCGATCAATTTTTTTATCATAAATTTCTACTACCTTTCACCAATCTACCAAGTCTGTCTATCCTAGTAGTCCTTAAATTCGAGGACAAATTTATTTCTATGGTGGGTAGATTTGTAATCCTCCTTTCCAAAATTTTAATATACTTTATTTTATTTTATTGGAGTTACGATTTTTTAGAATTTTTATAAATAATTATTTAGTTAATTATTACGGTAGATGACTTTAGCCATGGTTGAGTTTTGAAGTACAATACAACTAGGAATCATGGCAAAGATAGTGCAGTGGCGTGCTTTGACTAGTGTTTAGCCATGGTAGGGGAATGCCGAGCTATAGGTGTGTTCTAACTAAGAAAACCAGGCTGAGTTGCGAGTTAATCCCTATAAATGATTTAATTAGTTATTTCTTAATGTTATGACTTTCAGGAAATTCGATACTGCCAAACTTGCCCGGACTTGACCCAAACCAAGGCCAGTCCATGTAGTCGGGTATTGTGACCAAAGACGTCCATGTAGGTGCTCTTTATGTAAATTTTATATTTAAATAGGATAATAAATATGTTGCGATACAACTGTTACATATATGAAAAATGTGTTATTGATATTAAATTAGTATTTTATTTTATAATATGAGGAACATCCTTCTTTTGATATATTTCTAGCTTTCTAGAATTTTATACCATATATATTTATTACTCGTGCATGTGAATAAATATCATTCTAGATATGTGTATATAGAAATACATGAGAATATGTTCTAATATATATATAGAATTATATATGGATTTAGTTTATATAGTTATAAATATATTTTTTTAAATAGCTATGATATAAATTATTTTATACACATGAATGTTAAATTCATTGTAGTGTATGTATGTATATATATATATATATATATATATATATATATATATATATATATATATTAAAATATATATATATATATATATATATATATATATATATATACTCCCCCCCCCCCCAGCCGACCTTCGCAGAAAAGCTGCGCCCGGACCTTGCGTCAACCAAGGCGTCTCTAGTCCCCGACATCAACCTCCCGGACATCGAATACTCTCAGGGATCACCGGTGCCCTCAGTTCCATTCACTGAAATGGAGATGTCCTCCCTATCGAACTCATTCCCCTACACATTTATTCTCAAATTCTCATCCAGATGCCCCAAGCTCCCTAGGGTGCAGGAGGCTATAGCCAACTGGAGACTCACAGCGGATTATCGAGTAGCCCCCCTCGATCCTAAATATATTCTCCTCCACCTCTCATCCGAGTTAGACCATAAGACTATCTGGTCCAAAGGCACATGCAGAATTGACTCCTATCAGATGAAGATCAACAAGTGGTCAGCTTACTTTAGTACTAAAGAAGACTCAGCGACAGTCGCCACCTGGATCACTCTCCCTAATCTGCCCCTCATTTGCTTTGTCCCAGCGGCTCTCAGACGTATCGCCAACTCCTTCGGCACGTACGTGGCCTCAGCCCCTGAGACCAGCAATCTTACCAAGGCCCACTATGCCAAAATCTGTGTGGAACTCGACCTGACCACCGAACCACCAAACTTTATCAACATCGAGCTGGGCAACTGAACCCACACCCAACAAATCCTCTATGATAACCACGTCATGTTCTGCAACCACTGCCACTTAAGAGGTCATCTCCCCAAGTACTGCCACCGTCTTCATCCAGAACTAAAGAAGAAACCACCCCGCAAAGACAGCGATCCAGCCGAGGGGAGACCCTTGCCACCCATCATGTCTCGTCCAAATTTGCACACCCGTTTCGACTCTGGCGACGAATTTTCCGACAGGAGCGATCCCCCAGCAAACCATTAATCCCACACAGATCCCAAGCCCTCACCCTATCTAACCAGTTCGACGCTCTCGAATCGGAAGACGCAGAAGACCTAGCAGAGATAGCATCCCCATGCCGATTGGACTCTCACCGAGAGTATCCCCACTCTAGAAGGAGTAGAAGAACACACCGACATAACTACAGTCGACCAAAACCGCACCACTGAAGTCTCAGTGGTAGAGGCCCTAGCCATTCTAGGGCCAGACCAGGTTCAGAGAGGTCTCCAGATCCAAGCCGCGGGCTTCCCGCTCCTCCTTACTGGGAGCACCAGCGACTCCATTATCATCCCACCAGAAAATCCTACCCTGGACTCCGTCGGAGAATCGGTCGGTCAGCTACCAGCCCCAATGGAGCAATCACATCAACCCCTACCATCAGAGACAGGACCCTCCACATCGAGCAAGGCCAAAGCCAAAAGCGGTCCCACAGAAACCGCCACCATCCAAACCAGATCTGCTGCCAAGCGGAACAAACCCACCCCCCACAACATCCTTAATGCATAACATCCTATCCTGAAATGTTCGCGGACTAGCGAACAAACCCACGGTCAGGAGAATAACCAATCTTTGCAAAATCCACAAGATTGACATCTTCATCATCATCGAACCCAAAATCCCTCCCAAAAGACTCAAATCCATCCAACTGCAATTGGGTCTCCCTATGGCCATTGCAGGCAGACACGATATCTGGATCCTCTGCACGAAGGACGTCAAACTGGGAGTCTTCCAGGATTTCTAGCAGGCCCTCTTCTGTTGGTTCGACCACCCTAGACTTTCTGAGTGCGCCATCCTTTCGGCGGTTCATGGCAGCTGCGATGTAGAAGAGAGGAAACAACTCTGGAACGATCTCCTTGACATCCATCTAACCAACACCAACTCCCCATGGCTCTGCATTGGGGACTTTAATGCGATCACTTGCAGTATGGAGAAATCTAGTGGTCGCCCACCTCGCGCCCCAGCCATGCTTGGCTTCAACAACTTTATCTTCAACGCCCACCTAACCTCCCTCCAGTTCTCCGGCAATGCTTTCACCTGGTGCAACATGCAGGAAGGCGACCGTCGTCAATACTCCAGACTTGACAGGGCCCTCACGAACTCCTTCTGGCACGGAATGGGGATCACTACCAATCTGTCCCACCTTAACTCCACTGAATCAGATCACAACCCCCTCTTGGTTGAGATCAAAAACAAAACCACCAAACCCAAAAAGAGCTTCCAATTCCTTGACTTCTGGATCAAGCACCCACAATTCCAAAGAATTATTGCAGAAGCATGGAATAGTGAGGACTCCCCGAACCCCCTTATTCGGGTGAGCAACAAGCTCAAAGCAATGAGCAAAGCTCTGTCAGCTTGGAGCAAGCTTGCCTACGGAGATATCTTTCAAGCCGTTCGGGTAGCCGAGGACGACGTCACCCGTGCCGAATCCCTTGTCGTCACGGATCGCTCCGTTACGGCGGGTAGAGCCCTCTGCCTCACCAAGGCGATGCTTAAATTCAGGATCAAAGTGGAGACCGACTTCTGGAAGCAGAAAGTGAGGCTGAAATGGGACAGAAAGGGGGACAAAAACTCGAAATACTTCCACGCCTGTGTTAACGGGCGCAGACAGAAGCTCTCAATTCACAGGACCACTGACGAGAACGGAAACATCATTACCGATCAAAAGGGCATCCAAGCGGCATCCACGGATTTCTATTCCAAACTTTTTGCCAAATAGACTGTCTATAAAGATAGATCATTCCTCGACCAAATCCCATCCCTCATTAACGATGCCGACAACGCCCAATTGAACCGCTCTCCCACGCTCCAGGAAGTTAAAGATGCATTGTGGGCCCTGAAGGAGCACAGTGCGCCAAGCCCGAACGGATTCTCGGGGGTATTCTTCCGCGGATGCTAGGATATTATCAAGCAAGATATCACCGAAGCGGCGATCGCCTTCTTCGAAGGCGCTACATACCCCAAAGCCATTTCTAGTGCCAATCTGATCCTCATCCCTAAAAAAGACAACCCGGAATCCTTCCGTGACTTCCGACCCATTAGCCTGTGTAACTTCACCAACAAGATAATATCCAAGATTATCGCCACCAGAATGACGGAGATTCTCCCCAAGATCATCTCGAAGGAACAAAGTGGGTTTGTTCGGGGAAGGAACATCCAGGACAATATTATGCTAGCCCAAGAGTTAATCACCTGCATGAAATTCCCTGTGAGGGAAGGCAACATTGCCGTCAAAATCGACATGGAGAAAGCCTATGACAGACTTGATTGGCAATTCATGATCTCGGTCTTCAGAGCGTTTGGTTTTTTCGGAATCTTGGACCAACATCGTCTGGAGATCCATTAGCAACTCATGGTTTTCCACGATCATCAACGGCAACGCTGAAGGATTTTTCAAATCATACCGCGGGGTGAGACAGGGCGATCCACTTTCCTCCACTGTTTTTATCATAACGGCTGACGCCCTGAGTAGGAACCACAACAATATGGTCAACATCCCCAACTTCCAGCACTATGACACATCCAGTGGTTGCCCTATCATCACTCACCTGGCATTCGCTGACGACCTTCTCATTTTCTCATCCGGGGATGAAGGCTCGGTGGTAGTGGTTCACAATACCCTGATGAGGTACTCTAGATGCTCTGGCCAGAAGATCAATCACTCCAAGAGCGTTATCTACGCTCACCACAAAACCAATAGAGAGCATGCCACCAACCTCTCTAACATAACATCCTTCTCGATCGCCAAGCCCCCGTTTACCTACCTCGGATGCCCGTTAGTGTACGGGAAGTCCAACGCAAGCATCTTTGAGGACTTAACTACCAGAATCAGGAAGAAACTGGAAGGGTGGCACAACGCCACCTTATCCCCAGGAGGCAAGATGATCCTCATTAATCATGTGCTGACCTCCATACCCATCCACACCCTGGCAGCGTGCTCACCGCCCATCAAGGTTCTTTCTTCGATCGAACAGATCTTCTGTAATTTCCTTTGGGGGCATAGTAACGGCCACGATAAGCACCACTGGGCTAGCTGGGACTCTATGACCCATCCGACTGGAGAGGGGGGGTAGGGCTTCACCAAACTCAGCCACATTGTTAAAGCTTTCTCGATGAAACTGTGGTGGAATCTCCGCACGCGCAAGAACCTATGGAGTAGGTTTTTGAAAGCTAGATATTTCAAACATATCTACCCCTCGATGGCTATTTCCAACTGCAAATCCTCAGCGGCATGGCGTCGCATCCTTATTGGCCACGACCGAGCTGAACCTGTGATGAGACTCTGGCTGGGGATGGGAGACTCGAACCCTTTCTTTGAGCGTTGGGTGGAAGACAGCATGATCCCGAATCTCACGGAGACCCCGACAGACTGTAAGATCAGTGACCTGTGGAACCTCACTACTGACGACTGGAACTGGGACCAGATTCGTGAATGGTCAGGCCCAGAGGAAGATGACAGCATCAGAGAGAGAGGGATTCGCATCGGTAGCGAGGCGGACGCGTTGTGCTGGCCTCCCGAGCCATCGGGTGCATTCTCGGTGAGGTCGGCGAGACTCGTCATCCAAGGGACTGGTCGGCCGTTTCTCCCCATGGCTCACTATTGGCATTCTTGCATCCCCAAGAAGTGGTCCTTCCTCTTATGGAGGGTCTTAAGAAAGAAACTTCCGACCGACGACATCCTTAACACCATCGGGATTAGCTTAGCATCAGCTTGCTCCTGCTGCTATGACCGGAAGTCGGAAACCATTGATCACATCTTCCGCCTTGGGACACTGCCAGGTAGAACATGGACCACCCTTAACCAGCTTTTCAACATTGAGCAGGGTAGCGGACGCCTCCACGATCTACTGGCCACCTGGGGTTCCGCCTCCCATGGCCACCAGATCGTCGCAGCGGCTGCTATTTCGGTCATATGGAAGAATCGTAACAAAGCGAGGTACGAAGATCACCCATACTCAGCTGACAAGCTCCTTCGGGAAGTTGTCCGTCAATGTCGTAAGCGGAGCATCTTGTGTTCCCACAGTTCGACAGCTTTCTGGTCTGTGCTGCCCCCGTAGTCCCTGGCGGCTGTCCCGCCTGCCAGTTTTGCTCCCCCCTTCCTTCTGTTTTGGGTATACCTGTATAGGCTTCGGCATTTTGCGCCTTGTATACGGTTTTTGTGCGGTCTTTGCGCCGTCTTTAATAAATTGGGGGTTTTTGTTGGAAATATATATATATATATATATATATATATATATATATTTATATATATATATATATATATATATATATATATATATATATATATATATATATATATATATATATTTCCAACAAATATATATATTTCCAAAATATATATATATATATATATATATATATATATATATATATATATATATATATATATATATATATTTATATATATATATATATATATATTTTTTTTTTTTTTTTTTTTTTTTTCAACAAATATATATATTTCCAAAAAAAAAAAAAAAAAAAAAAAAAAAAAAAAAAAAAAAAAAAAATATATATATATATATATATATATATATATATATATATATGCATTGTGTGCATATATAGGTATGGTTATTGTTGTATATATATAATTTTAAGTTGTATAATAGCAATAAATATCATTTCAAATATTTTTATATCGAGCACTTAATCTATTTAGATCGATTACTTGATAATATGAAATATGCAATTTAAAGTATTTCGATGGTTAGTAAATATTATTTAGAGTAGACATTATTAGGAGTTAGTAGATTATGATTAGGTTAAGTTGTATTTAAATTCTACGTGATTTAAATTTGTGAATATCTATTAGGGTTCATATAATTTGGCAGTATTAAATAATATCTTAAAATATTATCTTAAGGTCTTATTGTTATCAAGTAGTAAATATGGAGCTTTGCTAAATATATTTTGCATATTATTAATAATTTATAGTATTGATTTTTATTGTAGAACGGTTTTGACTAGTTTAGAGTTTATCTCATTAAGATTTGATTAAATTGGTTTTTGATTTTGGTTGGTTAACAATTTATACTCAAACGTCAAAAGCAATATTAAAGGATAGGCGTTATAATTTAGATATGGCCAGAATCAACCCTCCCTATCTTCCGACTATAGTTATAGCATCCCAATTATCGTCTCCTCGCCAGAGTATAATAACCCACAGAGATAAACCTCTGCATCATCTCCTTCTTCCCTGTCGATCTGTATCACCAAAAATCAGTGTCCCCATCTTTTCCGATCCTCTGCCACCATCTGCGACAACCCAATTCACCATCGTCACCATTGCCAGAATAACCGCCACCATCAGACAAGACTTCATCGTCTCTAGCCCATGACCAAAGCTTCTTAGCCGTCCGTCGCCTCTTTAGTCCATCGGTCGCGCCTGTGTTCGCCGTGACCACCCAGATCCTCACCTCCCTCGCGTCGTTGTTGCCGTGTCACCTCACCCGAGTTGCCCGCTGCTCTGTCTTCTCTGGCCAACCAGGTCGAGCGCCATCCCGCTCTTGACCGACGCCGCACCTTCACTGGAGCCCTCCGCTGACCACCGCCCTCCCGAGCCCTCTCCGACCCGACAAGCCGGAGCCCAATTCTGCCGTGTGGCCACCGACCATCGTTCCAAATCTGGAACAGCCGACGAACGCCTCCAGACTCGCATGCTGTGGAGTCAAGCCGTACACCGAGCGAGCAGCGCCAGAGTTCCTCGTGCACCGCCAGTACCGCTTCTCTTTCGCCATCGCGTCCGGCGTCGCACTATTGGCTGCCCCGCCATTGCCATCAGCCGTACGAATATAGCCGGCACTGGTCCGAGATTTACTCCACCCGCTCGCGACCACTGGCTCGTCCCGGGACGACCATCACCGCCTCACTTGAAAAGCCGCATCGAGCGTTGACGCGACTGCTTTTCCAGTGAGTTCCTTCTCTGGCCCTCTTTCTTCCTTTCGAATGCTGTTTAGAAATTGGGGGAAATAAAGATTTGGGGAGGGAAAAACTTACTTATGTATGTACATAGTATGTATGTACGTATATACGCCTTATATGGGTATACTATTTTGAGTATTATAACTAGTTATTACTGTTATATACTAATACTGGTAATATTAAAATTTCTATTTCTAATATTAATTTTCCAAATATTATCATAGTATTTTTCTAAAAACTATAGTTTTGCTATAAAATGGTATTTCTATATTTTAAGGTATTTAACTAAAATCATAATTTGACAAAATAGGAATTAATAGATTTTATGGATTATAATAGTTTGACTATTAAGATTTAAATTTTTTATATATGATAAATATGTTCTAATAAGATTTTGGTAAATTAAGTACTAACGAATTTTCTAGTGTATTTCAAATATACTTCTATAATAAATACGAAATTTTATGAGTTTATATATATATTTTCCTAGATATATTGCTATATTATTTTATGCCTAAACATGATTCCTCTATAGTTTCCAAAGTATTTAATTAAAATATTTTGATTGGTAGTTTTCCAAAATCATAACGTATTCTTTCTAAATATATTATAAGTATTTTCTATATACATTTTCTTATTAAGGGTTCCTTTTATCTAAACCGATTTTCCTTCGGCTATCAAAACTCGAATATGGCCAGTCATACATTTCTATTTCTTGTGATTCTAACCACTGCATATCGACCTAGGCCAAGTCGACTATCCTGGACGCAATGGTACTATCGGTTTCACCAGCTAAGGACCCAGGCAAGTGCACTTTTTGATTGCTTTTCGATTCATAGTAGTTTATACATTTTATGTTTATATATATATCTTGCTGCTGGTTGACACGCTCGTCACACGGAGTTAGTATCATGGATCTCTATTTACTATATTTTGTGATTATCATGTTTCCATGTTTCTGACTTATTCGAGTCCGTAAGTACTAGTCGGGAGGAGAAATATCTTAGTAGACATGTGGACTACCCAGAACTATCTCTCATGTCTTTCATGGAGAATAGCAGCTGCACACGACACGTGCATGGTACCGAATTTACTCCCTAGTCGTTCACATGTCGAAACCGATATTTCAAAACACATAGATAGTTATCTTTTATTTGTTTCCTTGTTTTTCTTCACCGCTTGCAATGACATCAGTTACTTTCTTGTTTTCATCTCACATATGTTATTTACATGTCTTATGAATTCTATTATGTTTTCGTATTGCCGTCGGTTTGTGTGCTTGGTCCATTCCTGACTGAAAACCAACATTTTTTAGGTTAGCTGTGGCTTCACTAGCATGGGAGATACGGGTGTACTTGCAGACCAAAACCTAAAAATTAGATAAAAATGATATCTTTTTCATTACTTGTAAGAATTTGTACTTTTCTTTAAATATAAATCTTGTAATAATTTGTGGATTTGGTTTAATAATATGAATGAGCAATAAATGTTATATTTTGTAATTTTGAGCATCTTGGTCGTGACAGCGTTCTACCGCCGACTCTACGGCGTAGGCTGGCTTGGACACGTCCCGTATCCGAAAAAGCGGGTGCGGGTCGTGACAGGATGATCTTGATCCCTAAGATCACATCAGCCTCTCCCAAGTCCTTCATACTGAACTTAGTCAAGATGAACTTCTTTGTCTCAGTGACACATTCCATATCCGTAACTATGATCAGCATGTCGTCCATGTACAAACAAACGATTACACCTCTTCCATCAGTGAACTTTATGTAAACACACTTATCCGTCTCGCTGGCCCTGTAGCCATTTAACCTTATAACATTGTCAAACTTTTCATGCCACATCTTGGAAGCATGTTTAAGATCGTATAAGGATTTCACCAACTTGCGGACTTTGTCTTCAAGACCCTTGACGACAAATTCCTCTGGCTGTTGCATGTAAATCTCTCCGGTCAGCTCGCCATTTAGGAAAGCCATTTTTACATTCATCTGATGTATCACCAACTTATGTATTATTGTGAGAGCAATCAACATTCTGATGATGGTCATCCGAGCTACTGGAGCATACGTGCAAAAGTAGTCGATCCTCTGTTTCTGAGAAAATCCCTTGGCTGCTAGCCTAGCCTTGAACTTGTCAATAATTCCATCTTCTTTCATCTTCTTCTTGAAGATCCATTTGCATCTGATTGGTTTTGCTCCTTCAGGAAGATCAACCAACACCCAAGTGTTATTAGAGGTGATTAAATCAATTTTATTGTCTATCGCCTCCCTCCAGAAAATAGCATCTCTGGTCTTCATCGCCTCATCATCGGTAAGCGGATCTGCTTCTACATGATATATGACAATGTCATTTCCGAAGTCCTTCGGCCTCCTCACTCGCTTAGTTGACGGCTCAGCGAGCTCTGGTTCAACAGTTGTTTTAATAACAACTTCTTCTTGGACTACATTCTCATTGGAAGCTTTAGTTTTCTGCGCACCCTCATTGTTCTTCAGAATATTCGCAAGAACAATGTTCTTGTGCCTTGCAAACTTGTCTTCAAAATATTCTGCATCGCGAGATTCAATGATATGATTTGATTCAATATCAAGAAATCTTCGAGCATCACTCTTCTCGACATAACCCAAGAAGATCGTTTTCATAGTCCTTATCCCGAGCTTCTGAATCTTCAGATCTGGAAGATTTACATATGCCAGACACCCCCACACTCGAATGACATTTAAGTTTGGTCTGAGTTTGAACCAGAGTTCATGAGGAGTAATATCCAAAGTTATATGAGGCACTCTATTTAGAATAAAAGTAGCCGTCAATGCAGCTTCTTTCCAGTAACATTTTGGAAGACCCGTAGTCAACAGCATTGAGTTTATTATTTCTGTCAACGTTCTATTCTTCCTCTCTGCTACTCCGTTAGATTGAGGAGAATACGGAGCAGTAGTCTCATTGACAATTCCATGTTCTTTGTAGAACGATACGAATTCATGAGACCAGTACTCTCCTCATCGATCACTTATTATTCTCTTGAGTTGTTGTCCAGTTTGTCGTTCAGCCTCGGCCCTGAACTCTTTGAATTTTTTGAACGCTTCGTCTTTAGCCTTGAGCAAGTAGACGAACGCATACTTTGAGAAGTCATCGATGAAGGTTATGAAATACTTCATTCCGGCCTTCGTAGAGAACTGTTTGAAGTCATAGATATCGGAGTGTACCAACTCCAGAAGATTTGTGCTTCGATTAATCCGATGAAAGAATTTCCTTGTGATCTTCGTCTGAGCACATACTTCACATTTCTCTACCTTACCCCTATATTTGGAGATAAGTCCTAGACTAGACATTCTGTTTATTCTTTTACAATGAACATGTCATAGTCTATTATGCCACAACTCAAGAGTATAACCAGAATGAGCCATTGCATTAATTACATTGGACTGGTTTACAAGCTGAATCATGAACATTCCTTCGGTATAAAATGCTTTCTCGAAGTATGTTCCCTTTATAGACATCACCATCTGGCCAGCATTGATGTCCATCCTTAGGCCTGCATTACAGAATAGGCCTCCAGAGATCAGGTTCTTTGTAATAGCAGGTACATGCTTCACACCTTGAAGCATTAGAGACTTCCTTGAAGTCAGCTTCAACACCACCGTCCTGATCCCTTGCACTTCAGCTTGTGTCTGATTCGCCACCATAACAACATCAGAAGTTGGTATGTAGGTGGTGAATCATTCCTTGCTTGAGCAGACATGGCAGGTGGCACTAGTGTCTACCCACCAATCAGAGTCAGCCCCTACCGCAGTGACCTGCACAATCATTGCAACAACGTCAGTGATCATTGAAACCTTACTAGGCTCACCTTGCTCTGATTGCTTGGGCTTAGATTTGTATTCAATCTTGAAGTGGCCCTTCTTGCCACACTTGAAATAAGCCAAATGGAACTTTGGCTTCTGTTGTTTGAAGGAAGTCCCCTTCACTTTCAGATTGTTGGGGTCCTTCTTCTTACTGTGGGAAGCCGCCTGCTTTTCCTTAGATTCCTTGGTGTGAACCAAATTGGCATTAGCCATTTGTTTGGACAAAGCGTCCACTTTCAGTTGAGCCCTCATCTAGTCCTCAACATAGATTTCTTGCAGGAAATCTTCGAGACTGATCTAAAGTTTCTTCCTATGCATGTTTGCATATAACTTGCTCCACCCAGTGGAGAGATTAGAGACGATTCCTCCAACAATAAACTTGTCGGTTAGAGGCATCCCCTCATCTTCCAACTTCTGTTGCAGCTTCAGGAACTCCTTCACCTGCGACAGCATAGTCTTCTCGTCTTCAAAGTGCAACTTATGATATTTTTCAACGATAAATATATTGCTCCTATTTTTGTCATATCCGTACAGTTTTCCAGAGACTCCCAAATCTCTCTGGCAATTGTCTTATTAGAATATGATTCTGTTAGGGAGTCCTCCATAGCATTGAGAATGAGAAGCCTACAGAGGTTATTTTCCCTTCTCCATTTGGTCTGACTTTTAGTAGCAGCAGTAATTGCGGCTGCAGACCCAGTTTCTGGAACAGTCGGTTCTATCTCGGTTAGCACGTGGTCAACTTCAGAAAGCTCCATCAAATTGCTCTAACTTGAAGAAGTTAGGATTGATGAGTGAAGCACGAAAGTTTTCCATCTTATGAAATCAAGCTTTGAGATTGTTAGTCCCGGGGCGTAATTTTTTGATGGAAAACTAAAAATTATGCAACACTTCAAAGAAGATGCACGACAGAGATCCAGGAGAATTCTGAGAAACAAACACTAATGTGTCACTTCAAATAAGGTACAGAAGAATTCGTAGCAGCAGCGATGAAGATCCACTAACGTTTTCTGATTAGATCAAAAACGTTCTCATTTAGAATGAAAAAAATGGATGAACATAAATGGATAGAATGGCCTACTGGGGTGAATGATCATCAGCGCTCAAAGCTTGATTCGTCCCACACGAACAGCTTCCAGAAACCAGCAAGTTCGACGAAGAACTTTAGAACACTCCGCTCTTCTGACTCCTCGGATGGCACAGACTCTGGCGCTAGTGCACTGTTTCTCTTCTCTCTTGAACTCTCTAAAAATTTGTAAGAAATTGTTTAGAACAACACTTAGCACTTTTCCACTAAAAGAGAGAGAGGAGAGAAGCTTATATAGGCCCGCATGTAACCGTCAAATTAGCAAAATGTTCGGGACATAGAAAAAAATTGCTCCGAACGTTCTGTAACTGCTCAAATCATGCACAGACACGATTTAAGCCAATTGGCGCACAGCGCGCGCCAACTACGCACCTGTGCAATACGCGTACAGCACACCGTGCGCAAACCGCGTGCCAACTGCTGCACCATCTGGCCGCGCCAACTGGCGCGCCACCTAGCCACACGATCAGGCCACGCCAACTGGCACGCCAGGTGTTCGACGGAGAACTTTAGGACACTCCGCTCTTCTGACTCCTCGGATGGCGCAGATTCTGGTGCTAGTGGCGCTGGTGCACTGTTTCTCTTTTCTCTTGAACTCTCTAGAAATTCGTAAGAAATTGTTTAGAACAACACTTAGCACTTTTCCACTGAGAAAGAGAGGAGAGAAGCTTATATAGGCCCGCATTGTAACCGCCCAGTTAGCAAAATATTCGGAACGTGGAAAAAAAACTGCTTCGAACGTTCTGTAACTGCTCAAATCATGCACAGAACGCCACGCGATCAGACCGTGCCAACTGGCGTGCCATCTGGCCACGCGATCAGGCCGTCGTTGTGAGACCCGTCTCACTGTATCAGTATTTTATACGGATACGTGTTTATTTGAGCCGTATTTCGTATTTATCGATTTGCGTAATATTTTAAAAAAAATTTAAGTGTAGGATTTCATGACTTGGTTTAACTTGGATTTGGTTTTATTTGGTTCGGTTCCACATTGACTTGGTTTGGTTTAGTTTGGTTCTTAAGAGATGAGGTGTATGGTTTAGATTGAGTGGAGAGGAATGAATGGTGGAGATCACTTGAGCTTGTTATATAAGCCACTTTTTCTCTCTTCCTCCTCATTCACCCTCATTCATTTCTTTTCCACCAAACCCTAGCCATTAGAGAGAAAGGCAAGTACACCTTGCCGAACCTTGAGCAAATTTATTTTGTTTGTTCCATCTCCTTCCTTGCATGATTTTAAGCATGTTTAGAACTTGAAGTTTTTGATTTTACCGGGTGGATTGTGGTAGATCTAGCTTTGTGGTATTTTCGGTTTTCATGGGTTTTGATCTGTCAAACTTGCATATTTTTGCTAGTTGATGGTTCCATGTTGTAGAGAAGTCTGGATTTGGGTTCCTATTGTTGTTTGGTGGAGCATGGAGGCCATGGTATTTTCTATGGACATATTCTCTGTGGGAGCCATTAATTGCACTTTTGATATTTGCAGGCCGCATGAGTAAATATTTCTGACCGCATGGCCGTCAAAATATTTATTGGCCGCATGAGCATTTTTGCAGTGAGCCGGATGGCCCTTATTATTGCATTGGGAGCATTGAGCCGCATAGGCCAATGCCCTGTATATTTTAATGCATGACCAAGTATATGTTTATGCCAGGTATAATTTAATGCATGGCCTTAGCAACTTAGTAGCCGCATGCATGTATAAAATATGTTAGCCGCATGTACATAAGGGATTTAATATTAGTAGCCGCATGGCTACTATTCCTAGTGAGCCGCATGGGATAGCAGCCTTTGCCTGCTTTTAGTAGTTGCCAGCCGCATATGGCTATGGGAACCAAGCATAGCCGCATAATATTCTAGTGCATACAATATTTTAAAAGCATATTCTAAAGGCATGCATATATTAATGCATTCTCTACATGCATTTCGCAGCATTATCTAATGCATATCCCAATGCATTCTTTAATGCATTATTCTAATGCCTATTCCAATGCCTATTTTCAAATGCATTCTTAAATGCATTATTCCAATGCACATTCCAAAGCACTCTTTAATGCATTCAGTAGAATGCATTCAATAGCATTCTTTAATGCATTCAGTAGCATTATTTAATGCATATTTCGAAGGCATTTTTATAGCATTCGGTCGCATGACTTTTATACATTCTTTAAATGCACGGTAGCCGCATGTAGGAGAATAGAGAGCCGCATGGAAATTTGTGATTGGCCGCATGGGAAAAATTTCTCGTTGGCCGCATGAGATTTGTATGTAGCCGCATGTAATTGCTCTTGCTAGCATTAGTATGTGCATGGAAATATATGAGCCGCATGGCTCTATATAGTGGTGTATTATTTAATCTCTTATATATTTGCATTTGCTTGAAAATGCTAATTGTAGCCGCATGGGAATTTATCAACTGCTTGCATGCATTAAATTGCCAGCCTGGCCCAGTACTTTAGTTGCCGCATGAAAATAATTGCTTGGCCACGTGGCCTTATTTGCATAGGCCGCAGGACAATATTTGTATAGTTGTAATTTTAGGCCCCATGGCCTCAGTACTTGAGTGGCCACGTGTCCCTTTTCTTTTGCTTAAGTGGAAGCTTACATTTATTGCGGGTTCCTCTCTTCTTGTCTTTTCTGGTTGTATGAATATTTCTTGCTGGCCTCCTGGCCCCCTTTTAGTTATTTTCTGGCCGCATAAGCTTTGGCTGGCCGCATGGATGGCCTCCCACTCTCTTTGGCCGCATGTATGTTCTCCCACTTTTGGACCGCATGGGGTCCACTTGATTGTTTAAATATTTTATTTGCCTGAATTGTGGTCAGAATTTCTTCCCACTCCCAACATAAAAGTTGTAGAGTTTCTCCTTAGCTTCAAGAATATATATATTATAAATATATTATTATTTAATTGCACAAGTTTCTTCCCTCCTTGATAAATGACATGACTTGATAGTGACCCGCCGTGGTGCACTTCTGACAAGATAACTTGACCTGACAAATTTGACCTGATAACTTGACATGACAATTCTTTATAGTGACCCGCCGTGGTGCACTCCCGACAAGATAACTTGATATAATAATTGACATGATAACTTGACAAGATAATTATTGATAGTGGCCCGCCGTGGCGCACTCTTGACATGATAAACCTGACATGATCTTTCTCGAATTGCTGTTGTGACGGCTAACATGACACGACAAGAATAAATGACCTGGACACCGTGGACGATTGTGCTTGTACAAATGAATCCGTCTTGTCTTGCATCATGTCTAGGACAGGGACCCCTGAGTACCACGGTCAGGGGTACCCACTAAAATTTACTAAGGCTAATAAATAGAATAATCCAGTAGTCATGAGAGATTTTCCCAGTTACAGACGATCCCGTTATCCCGGCCATAATTGTTTGGACTTGTAGCCTGCCGTCGAGTAGGGCACATTTCCAGCCCACCGTCGTGTGGGGCACATAATTATTGATAACTGCTTAATGAATCCAAGTCGCCTGGATAACCTGGATTAGCTGCAGGGCTTGTGGCTGGATGAACATCTCATTGCATCTTGCTAGTAACTAGGCATGTGATAACCCTAGTTAGTTAAAGTATCAAGCCGTACTCATTGTTTGGCCGTGAATGTTGGATGGAGTTCAATCTGTCTAGTCTTGTCTTGATCTTGTACATGATTGTTAAATGTCCTGATTTCTTATTTTATCTTGCCAATAAATGGTGGGAGAAACCAAGTTCTGTTCAGGCGAAGGATTACAATCCCGGTCCTTGTTTGGTTTACGGGTTGTAACCTGATTATCTGAATAGTCCCATGGTTATCTTATCGTATATCACCTTCCCAGTTCTATTTATTTAACATGTTCTCCAGTTTACTTTACGTCAAATGATGATTTACTTATTGTCTTCTTATATTCGGGATAAGTGCATTGGTACTGCACGACTCTCGATCCTCCTTTACTTATTGCTTTCTCTCCCTGATTGATTGCCTATAATTGCTGGTTTTAAGTTCATAGTTCGGCCTCCTTTGTGGTACTTGCTATTTGGGGTCTGACCCCACTGGTTTTGCATGGCCAGATTCTGATAGGAGAGCCCGAAGGATCTACCGCACCATCTACTCGACGGTGACCAGCCGGAGCACCAGAGTGCCTCAGTGGGTTTCTTCTTCATTCTTCCACTGATATGTAAATTCTCTTCTTGTAACGTTTAGCCCCGAGCACGTGTTTAGCTCGTATTTTGGTATTTTTCTTGATATTGTAGCCTACGGACATAAACATGATATGTGTATTCTAGACTATAGCTAGTCCTTATCATGTACGACTAATACTCTAGCTAGTCCTCAGTTCTGTGGTACTGGCTTCATGATCTTTCATGTATATATGGTTTGGGACGCCTTACTATTGTATGTATGATGATCGTACTCTTTGTTATTGTATAATTGCCTGTGATTGAGATACCTAGGACTGTTAAACCATAGGATTGACTGATGGCTTGTAGAGTAACCCCCATGTCTTGACAGCTTATACGTGATTTCAGAGTATTAACGTACTTTGGGATTGCGTAGCTGGCTATGTTTGCCCCCGCTCTCCAGTATTCTGGTTCTGGGGCGTGACAGTCGTGCTAAGTGAAAAGTGCGCCAACAAAATGCCACATTATACCTCATGAGCCCGAGTCCGAGTCCGAGTCGCTAAGCATATACGGGACTTAGCTCCAATGAAATAAATTTCAAGAGCAAAAAGCATTAATGTTTTACCATGGAGTCTTATCCTTACCTCCTAGTAAAATCATCTGTATGGTTCCCTCCTTAGGGTCACCATCCCATGTGCACATCTCAACAACATATCAAGTATATATTGAGATACAACTCATGGTGCTTTTTCAATGTGGGACTAAATAATACTAGGCATGTGTTGAGAGCAAGCTCTCTCTACATGTTCAAGGAAAAGCTCCAACGTGTAGTGGAGGTAGGCTAGCACACCGCAAGCGCTCGGGGTCCAGAATAGAACATCAGGGATCCCCAGCCCCTTGGCGGCATCGAAACGGATCTTGCCGGTGGAAAGAGGGGGGGGGGGGAATTGGACGAGGGGCACACGAAAGAGGAGAAAGACAATAGGAATATTTTAGTAAAAAAAATTGGTCAATGGAGTTGACCGTCAATGAAGGACGGTTTCCGTCAAAAGTGGAGGATGCCTTATATTTTGATAATTGGGTGGGGTGGACATTAAATATGGATAAATAAAGTAGGATGTAATTCAAATTTTTTTCATTTTTATAAAAGGATTTCCAAATGCCACGAGAGTTCGGTACAAAAAATTATCAGAGGTATTACAATAACGTGACGATTAGATCTCTTTAACTCTGTCGGGGATTAGTGATAGAAACTCATAGGGGTCGGAAAATAAGGATTGTCAAAGATACATTAACATAACGAATGATTGCTTTAGTCTTGCTGAGAATTTCCAGAAGGCTATTAGCTGGGAATGATTATGTTGGGGAATTATGAAGGTGGATTTATTATTCATGGATCACTCGTCAACAATAAATGGAGAAAGTCCCAAATGAAAAAATAACTAGGAGAGAGAATCACTAACATGATAGGATTTGACACTGCACTTGGGATGAATAAAACTAGTTGGATAGAATCTATCCAGATAGAGAAGGGTAGAATTGGTATATTTTATGAATATTTTAATTTTTTCTCTTATGTCATGTCTCTTATCTCCAAATTACGCTATTATCAATTTCAAATTGAAGTTTGTTTAAAATTTAAATTTTTACTTATATGTCGTCATTAACTCGTTAGAGTTCCAACGAAATTAATTCTTCTCACCAAAGTAGTCCCTCGAACTTTTTAATCTTCCCAGCCATTACTGTCCTTTGTTCTTGCTTAGCCATTACTGGATTATTTTCTATTTACGATTTTTTATTTCTGTTTTTTATTTTTTATTTCTAGTATATTTTCTATTTTCTGTTTTCGGTTTTCTATTTTCTATTTTTTATGTTTAATTTTTTAATTGTTAATTTTTAATTTTTTAACTTTTAGTTTCTAATTTCTACTTTTTAGATTTATTTTAAATTTTTAATTTTTAGTTTTTAGTTTTGATTTTGATTTTGATTTTTTGAAATTTAAATTTTAACTAATTTTTAATTTCTTTTTAAATTTTAAATTTCATATATATTTTTAGTTTAATATTTTATTTTTATTTTTTAGTTTTAATTTTAATATTCAGTATTTACTTTTTTGTTTTTTATTTTTCCTTTTTAGTTTTAATTTCAAATTGTTAATTTTTAATTTTTAGTTTTATTTCAAAATTTATTTTTAATTAATTTTTAATTTTTAGTTTTAAATTTTTATTTTTATTTTTTAAATTTTAGTTTTTATTTTTTAAATTTTAATTTTTTTAATTTTTAGTTTTTAATATTCAGTTTTCAATTTTTAGTTTTTAATTTTAATTTTTTTATATTTTTTTAATTTGAACTTTTAGTTTTTAGTTTTTAGTTTTTTCTTTTTTCTTTTTAATTTTTAATTTTTAATTTTTAATTTTTAATTTTAATTTTTAATTTTTAATTTTTAATTTTTTTTAGTTTATAAATTTTAAATTTTAAATTTAAATTTTATTTTTTAATTTTTTTTAAAAAAAAATTCTTTATTTTTTTCAAATTTCTAGTTTTTATTTTAGTTTTTAGTTTTAGTTTATAATTTTAAATTTTTAATTTAACATTATTTTTTTAATTTAGATTTTTTTTAAGTTTTAGAATTAATTTTAAATTTTTTAAATATTAGTGCTTCTCATTTTTGACTTTTAATTTTTAGTTTTTAATTTTACTTTTAAATGTTAAATATTAAAGTTTAGGTTTTTAATTTTACCTTTTTGTTTTTAATTTTTACTTTTTTATTTTCAGTTATCATTTTAATTTCACATTTATAATTCTTCATTTTTAATTTTAATTTTATTTCTTATTCTAAATTTTCAATTCTTAATTCTTAATTCTTAATTCTTAATTTTCAATTTTTAATTTTCAATTTTATATTTTATATTTTATAATTTTATTTTGACTTTTAAATTCTAAATTTTAAAAAAAAATTTAAGCTTTTACTTTAATATTTTATATTTTATATTTAAATTTTAAATTTTAAATTTTAAATTTTAAATTTTAAATTTTAAATTTTAAATTTTAAATTTTAAATTTTAAATTTTAAATTTTAAATTTTAAATTTTAAATTTTAAATTTTAAATTTTAGATTTTAGATTTTAAATTTTAGCTTTTAAATTTTAGATTTGAGATTTTAAATTTTAAATTTTAAATTTTATATTTTAAATTTTAAATTTAAAATTTTAAATTTAAAATTTTAAGTTTTAAATTCTAAATTTTCAATTTTAAATTTTAAATATAATATTTTATATTTATATTTTATATTTTATATTTGAGTTTTCAATTTTTAATTTCTAATTTTAAATCTTAATTTTTAATTTTTTAAATTATAGTTTTAGTTTTTAACTTTTAACTTTATGTTTTTAATTTTTAGTTTCAAATTTTAATTTCTAATTATAAATTCTAATTAATTTTGTATCTTAATTTTTAATTTTTAATTTTTAATTTTTAATTTTTAATTTTAATTTTTAATTTTAATTTTTAGTTTTCTAGTTTTAGATTTTAAATTTTAAATTTTAAACTTTAAATTTTTAGTTTTAGTTTTTAGTTTCAAATTTTAAATTTTTAGCTTTGATTTTCAATTTTATTTTAATTTCTAATTTTAGATTTTTTTTTTAGTTTCTTTTTTTTAATCTTTAATTTAGTTTATAATTTTATTTTGAAATCCTATTTTTTATTACTAATATTTAGTTTTAATTTTTTTTTAATTTTATGTTTTCAATCTTTAGTTCTAAAGTTTAAAATATAAATTTTAATTTTCAATTTTTTAGTTTTAAATTTTAATTTTTGATTTTTAATTTTTTAATTTTATAGTTGTTATTTAAAAAATTTAAATTTCATTTTTTTAATTTTATTTATAATTTTAGTTTTTAATTTTTAATTTTTAAGTTTTAGTTTTAATAATTTTTTAATTTTTAATTCTAATGTTTAAATTTTAATTTTTAATTTTTATTTTTTAGTTTTTAATTTGATTTTTTAGATTTTAATTTTAATTTTAGTTTCTAATTTTTAGGTTTTACTTATTTATTTTTTATTTTTTATTTTTAAATTTTAGTTTCAATTTTTTAATTTTTATTTTTATTTTTTAATTTTTGTTTTCAATTTTACTTTTCATTTTTATTTTTTATTTTTTATTTTTTATTTTTTATTTTTAGTTTTTAATTTTTAGTTTTAGGTTTTGGATCTCCAAATTGTACATCATTAGTGTTTATGTCTCTAAATCACTGTTCACGTAGGTAGGACTGTAAAATGATTCAAATCGTTCGTGTTGGTCTCGGTCAAAGCTCGATTCGAAGCTCATTTGTGGGTAGATCGGTACTGAACTCGATCAATTTTTTCCTGTTCGAAGTGGTATTCCAATCGAGTTCGACCATAGGTTGTTCGACTCGGTCTTGTTTGCGAGCCGGTGTCACGTACCAGAACCAGAATACTGGAGAGCGGGGGCAGACATAGCCAGCTACGTATAATGAAATGGAATCCATCCCACCATACGGTCACGGCTGTCTAGACATGTGAGGGTTTATCTACAAGCCATCAGTCTCTTAAGGTCATGAATTATCCTATTGTCTCAATCTCAACCAACTAATAATAATCACAAGATATCAGATCACCAAATATACAATTGTAAGGCGTCCCAAACATTACATATCCAGATGATCATGAAGCTAGTCGTACAAAATGTCAAGACTAGCAAGAGTTCAGTCATACATGATCAACCTCGAGTTGCCAATCATGCTTACAGCCCGTAGGCAGACAGTAAATAAAGTTGCAAACGAGCTAACACTTGCTCGGCGGCTAAACGCCTCAAAAGAATATTTACAATAGAGTGAGCGAAACAAAATAGAAAACCCACTCATAGCCCCGGGTTCCTTCTAGTCGCCACCATCGGGCTGGAGGACAGGTAGATCCTTTGCTGCTGCTCCGGTATCTGGCCATACAAAACCAGCTGGGTCAGACCCCAGAAAGAGCAAGTGCCACAAAGGAGGCCACAAAATGAGAACAAAAGCCCGCAAATTAGCACAATAATATAATTACATAATAAAATGCAGTAGTTTAAGAAAAGCATGATGGGTAATTATAAAAGACAATCTTGCATAGAATCACTGAAAGATAGGACATATGGAAAAGCATGACAGGATGGTATACGATGAGATGACCATAGGACTATTCAGATAGCTAGGTTACAACCCGTAAACCAAACAAGGACCGGGGTTGTAACCCTTCGTCTGAACCGAACTTGGTTTCTCTCACCATTTATCGGCAAGATAAATATAAGAAATCAGGTCAAGTAACAGTCTGGAGTGACAATCATTATAGTGACAATCTGGAGTGACAATCCTTCAATCATTCTGGTACAATCTTACAATCAATCATTTCTAGACAATACTATACTGGACTAGACTCCATCCAAGCAATCACGACCAATCATTGTCTACGGCTTTCTACATTAACTAACTAGGGTTATCACAATCCTAGTTACTAGCAAGATGCAATGAGATGCTCCAAGTAGTCACAGGCCCTGCAGCTATCCAGGTTATCCAGGCAATCATTATAGTGACAATCTGGAGAGTACAATGCATTATAGTGACAATAGAGTTCAATTATTTAAGTGACAATAGTGGGTGCCCCACATAACAGTGGGCTGGAAATGTGCCCTACTCGTCGGCAGGCTATAAGTCCAATCATTTGCGGCCGGGATAACGGGATCGCCTGTAACTGGGGAACATCTCTTCATGACTAGTGAATTATACTAATTATTAACCTTAGTCCAATTCAGTAGGTACTCCTGACCGTAGTACTCAAGAGTCCCCTCCTAGACATGATGCAAGACATGACTGGATTATTTGTACAAGCACAATCGCCCACGGTGTCAGGATTAATTATACAGGTCATGTCATGTCAGGTAGCCGTCGCAACAGCTATTCAAGATATATCAGGTCAAGTTATCATATCAAGTGTACTAGTCAGGAGTGCGCCACGACGGGCCACTATCAAGTCAGGTTGGTCATGTCAGGAGTGCACCACTACGGGTCACTGTCGTGTTATGCTAGTTCCTTGTCATACCATGCCATGTACAATAGTCATTCCAAACATATTAAGTAAAATCAAGTTCATGACAAAGGCGTAAGGATATAAAATAGGCGTAAAATATCTAATAAAATATTATTATACAGGACTATAGAAGAGCCAAGCTTAAAGAAAATAAAACCAAATCTCCATGATTGGACAAATTGCGCAAGGGTCCCTGGGGTCGGGTTGCGCATGAGTCAAGTGCGCCAGGAGCCAACTGCGCAGGGGTGAGCTGCGCAGGGTACCAACTGCGCAGGGGTGGATGGCGCAGCAGATGGATTGCGCTGGATCAGGTTGCGCAGGAATGGATGGCGCAGGGTCAGATTGCGCAGGAACGGACTGCGCATGAGCGGACTGCGCATGAACGGACTGTGCATGAACGGACTGTGCATGAGCAGACTGCGCATGAATCCATGCGCACTCGGGTTGAGCGCAGTTCGCCAAGAGGCAAGCTGCGCGGTCGGCGCTGCGCTAAAGAGCGCAGGCCGAGAGAGGGGATGCGCAGTCCAGCACTGCGCTAAAAAGCGCAGGCTGCAGGCTGCTACTCCAGGCCGAGAAGAACACCAAGAATTCAAATTTTCATATCTTTGTCAAATCAAAGTCAAATCTAGATTTTCAAAGTTCTAACTTGAGTAAAATTGAATTCTCTTCCACATGGAAGCATCAAAACCCACAAAATCCAACCAAAATAGATCAAAACCATATAAATCCGAAAATAGTTAAAACCTAGATCTAGAACAATGGAGACTCCAAATCACAAAATGTCAAGCACTAATGTTGATCACCATGGCCTAATCTAGCTAATGGACAAATAAAAAGTGGTTCTCATGTGGTGGCAAGGTGCACTTGCCTATGGGTGTTGGTGAGTTGTGTAGAGGAAGGAAGAAGAAGGAGATGGAGAAGTAAATAAAAAATAAAGAGGAGAGAGAAAAGTAGATGGGGATTTTTGATGGTGGGTTGTGGTGGAATGAGGGTGGAGTGTAGGTTAAAGTGCTCCTATGCATTTTAAACCAAACCAAACCAAATCAAACCAATTCTCCTCCACAAAATAAAACCAAGCCAAGTCAAAACCCATTTTACAAGAAAATCCAAAATCTGCAAGTCGAGCCAGAAATACAATTACAGGCCAGAATCTGAGAAAATAAATATAGGTTCATGATACATGCAGGCTTAACCAAAAATACGTATTCAGAATATAGGTGTTACAGCTGGCGCGAACTCGGCTCAGTTTCTCGTATTAGAATTTTTTCTAGTATATGTTATATTTTTTTATGTATGTATATAAATTTAGTTTTATGAATTTTACTCATTATTTTTTATTTTTTATATGGTGGTAAATTTATTACGTAAAGAGCATAACTAATTCAAAAGAAAATCTTTAAGACTTGAGAGTAACCGTTAATAATTTATACAACAAGTTTAATAGAAATTTGGCTAGGTCTTGGCTCGAACCACTACCAAAATAAGTCAAATCAGCGACGTATTTAGCGACTCCGTGAAATGTCGTCGCTAATGTTTGGGGTTTTAGCGACGTTAATAAATGACGTCGATGTTTGTCGCCAACAACGACTAATAGCGACGTCTAGCGTCTACATTTTGTTAAATGGGGTAGTGCGTCGCAAGTTCGTCGGTACTCGTCGCTGATATAGCGACGTTTTGCGACGCATTTTATGTTGCGTCGCTATTTATTATATATCAGCGACGTTTAGCGACGTCCTATGCGGACGTCGCTAAATGTTTCATATAGCCAGCGAGGGTTTCCTTTTCGATCATTTCATAAATTTTCCTCCCAAATTTGGGCGCGCTCCTCCTCCGCGACGCTCCTCCGACGATTTCCCTCCTCCTCCGCGGCGCTCCTCCGGCGATCTCCCTCCTCCGGCCTCCTCCTTCTCCTCCTCCTCCTTCCTCAGGTAGCTCCTCCTTCTTCTTATTCTCCTCCTCCTCCTTCCTCTGGTAGCTCCTTCCCAGTTTCTCCTCGTCTTCTAGCTCTCTCTCTCTCGCTTCTAGTTCGTGTCCACGAGAGCGTGGACTCGCTGCGGGGGACACGAGACTGACAGTGGACTCGTTGCGGGGGACACGAGAGCGTGGACTCGCTTCTAGTTCGTGTGACACATATTTTGTTAGTTTGGACACGTCGTGTCCTACTGTGTGGACACGAGATTCACAGTGTAACACCTATATACTGAAAAATCTTGTTTTTTGGGCATATCAACTGTCAATTTGATGTCCACGAGAGCGTGGACTCGCTGCGGGGGACACGAGACTGACAATGGACTCGTTGCGGAGGACACGAGAGCGTGGACTCGCTTCTAGTTCGTGTGACACCTATTTTGTTGGTTTGGACACGTCGTGTCCCACTGTGTAGATACGAGATTCACAGTGTGACACCTATATACTGAAAAATCTCGTTTTTTGGGCATATCAACTGTCAATTTGATGTCCACGAGAGCGTGGACTCGCTGCAGGGGACACGAGACTGACAGTGGACTCATTACGGGGGACACGAGAGCGTGGACTCGCTTCTAGTTCGTGTGACACCTATTTTGAGTGTTTGGACACGTCGTGTCCCACTGTGTGGACACGAGATTCACAGTGTGACACCTATATACTGAAAAATCTCATTTTTTTGGGCATATCAACTGTCAATTTGATATTTTAGGTGGATTCGAATTCTAATTTAGGGTTCGAGCCCTATTTACTGATACTGGGAGTTTTTTTGGGCATTTTCAGGGTTTTGAAATGATGAATAAATTGACTAATAATTATTATCGAGCCCTATAAAATTTTAGCTATGTCACGAAGGATGGATATACTAATCCTGTGAATGAGTTTTCTCCTAAGTATTCTCGACAGTTGAGTATGATTTAGCTCACTGACATTACTGAAATATGGGATAATTAGACTTTCTGTTCAGTACCCTTTGACCGAATTAAGTTGACCTGAATACCATATTTTAAATCCTAAATCTACGGTATGACATCGTGATCAGGACATAGTCCCTGTAGCCATTCGACTGGCGAGGCAGAAAACTATGTAGCCGTAGATAAAGTTAACTGTCCTCCGACCCTCATCCTTCGACAATGATGATACGACAACCTATCACTATATCTTATATATATAGTAGTAGATGACGTCTTAGTATTATATTATGTGAGTTCATCTTGATTCTGTTACATTCTTCAGATACTACATACGATAAGAACATATACTACACCATATGTACAGAACATAGATGATTCACACTAATGTATGCTAGAATAAATTTTAGGGTTGTGTTCTGAGCCATCCGTTCTGCTACTTGGCAAAAAATCGAATTTATTGTACTTTATCTGCTTTCGAAAATGTACTCAAATTACATGATGGTTCCTTTAGTTAGCTTGCTTATGTTACAATTATATTAGCTTGCTTACCAGATGGCACCCATGACCCAAGGAGCGGCACGTCGTTTGAGGGAAACAGTGAATGCTGAGGTGGCTCCTCCTACAGTTAAGGAGGAAGTGGCACCGGTTGCTAGTAAGACCGGGAGTTCTATTCATCCAGCATCGGTAGCTAGTGAGACCGAGAGGACTCTTCATGCAATCCTTGCAAGGGACGACAGCTCTCCTCGCGCCAAAAATCTCGGTTTTTCGAGGTGGTTGCGTGAACGTATCACTGAGCGTTTGCGTGAGCAGCATGGTTCTCATTAGCTATTAGTACTTATTTGTATTGGACTATTTGTATTGGATTGTTTTTGTATTAGACTATTTGTATTAGACTACATATATGAATTAGTACTATGTCAATCTCTAGATTATATTGGACTATGACATGGTGATCAGGACATAGTCCCTGCAGCCATTCGACTGGCGAGGCAGAAACTACGTATCCGTAGATAAAGTCGACTGTCCTCTGACCCTCATCCCTCGGCAATGATGATACGACAACCCAACCGGAGAGGATAATCTGAGAGATCCATCTGAGAGGGACGTATACTTTCAGAGATCACCTTTACAAGAATTATATCAGTAGTGGGATCGAGTGTTGGAGGAGATATTATCAAAGTATACGTCCTACTCAGATGGGTCTCTCACCGTTACTAATTTTTCCTGACAGCATGGTGGATGTGCTCCGTCTACAGATTCTTGCTCCGAGCCAAACTTTGTCCCAGAGCTCAAGTGGACATCTTTGGTGTAGAGCTCGAATGAGAGGTTCCTGACAGCATGGTGGCCTCCTTTGTTAAAGTATTCGTGCTCATCCCACATTAGTTGTGGGACGAGCACGGATACTTTAACAAAGGAGACCACCATGCTGTCAGGAACCTCTCACTCGACCTTTACACCAAGGATGTCCACTTGAGCTCCGAGACAAAGTTTTGGCTCGGAACAAGAATCTGTGGACGGAGCACATACACCATGCTGTCAGGAAAAAATAGTAACAGTGAGAGACCCATCTGAGTAGGACGTATACTTTGATAATATCTCCTCCAACACTCGATCCCACTACTGATATAATTCTTGTAAAGGTGATCTCTCAGAATATACGTCCCTCTCAGATGGATCTCTCAGAGTATCCTCTCCGGTTGGGTTGTGTTCTGAGCCATCCGTTCTCACAGAGGGTCCTATTTTGGATTCTATATTTTGTATTTTGGTTTCTGTATTTTGTATTTTGGTTTCTGTATTTTGTATTTTGGTTTCTGTATTTTATATTTTGGTTTCTGTATTTTGTATTTTGGTTTCTGTATTTTGGCTCCAGCTCCATTTGCATTAATCTACGGTACGACATGGTGATCAGGACATAGTCCCTGCAGCCATTCGACTGGCGAAGCAGAAACTATGTAGCCGTAGATAAAGTTGACTGTCCTCCGATCCTCATCCCTCGGCAATGATGATACGACAACCTATCAGAATCCTCGACTCTCTTTCGCTTCTTGGATATTGACCCAGCTTCCAATCTCTCATTTCCCTCAGGGTCCACTCTACTCTCAATCTCTTCCTCTTTTATACATGGATCTACAGAATCAATACCATCCAAGGAAGGCAAAACTGAATCAGCATTATCTTCCGGATCGTCCTCATCAAGGCATAACGGGCTGCTCAGCGTGCCCAGCTTCTTCAACTTCTCGCTGGCTGCAGAGTCGAAATAGGAACGGGTCCTCTTTGTCGGCCCGGAGCTCTGACTCGCACTCGAGCCTCCTCGTCTGTGATGCTATCCGACTTCTCGGTGCCTACATTGTCACTTGAATCTTCCGTTCGACTCGTATCATCCTCTTCTTCGCCTGTCTTTTCGCTCCCTGTCTTGTAATCATCTGCTATCACCGTCGACTCATTCGACTCCTTCTCCGATGACTCCGAGAAGTTGGATAGCGTCACAGACGCGAGGAGGCTAGGCTCGAGTACAAGGCGGCAATGATGTTTATGTGAAGAAGAGGTACGAAATTTCTTCTCTTATGACCCGCGTCAGAGGAGGAGAGGAAACCGGTAGTGCGGCCACGAGTGCGAGTTAGAGCTCCGGGCCGGCAAAGAGGACCCATTCCCATTTCGACTCTGCAGCCAGCGAGAAGTTGAAGAATCTGGGCACGTTGAGCAGTCCGTTATGCCTTGATGAGGACGATCCAGAAGACAATGCTGATTCAGTTTTGCCTTCTCCTCTCCTCCACCATGGCTATGGACCCATCTGCTCCTCCCTACTTCTATTCTTCTTATTTGACTCTCTCAGGCACATATGATATCCAGCTCAAGTGTAGAGTCGGAGGAGAAGAAGTGGACAGGAAGAGGAGGGGAAGCAGCACAGCCGGCGGCATGACCCGGAGGAAGTACAGAGGTTTTCTTCAACATACGTAGGAGAACTATAAGGATATATCTTTTCACAATATGTCATCTTGTCAAAGACCTTAATGTGACAACCATGTTACTGCGGTGTCGGAAGACTAACATGTCATAATTTTCTAAGCCGTGTATTTTTACATAATCCTTCCAACTCTTTCCTTCTATGTCGTAATCTTGCATTATTACATAGAACTGAAATCCAGTTGGAGGATTATGTCAAAACACACGGCTTATAAAATTATGACATGTTAGTTTTCTGACACCGTGGTAACATGGTTGTCACATTAAGGGTCTTGACAAGGTGATATATTGTGAAAAGATATATCCTTATAGTTCTCCTACGTATGTTGAAGAAAACCTCTGTACTTCCTCCGGGTCATGCCGCCGCTGTGCTGCTTCCCCCTCTCTTCATGTCCACTTCTTCTCCTCCGACTCTACACTTGAGCTGGATATCATATGTGGCTGAGAGAGTCAAATAAGAAGAAGGGAAGTAGGGAGGAGCAGATAGGTTCAGAGCCATGGTGGAGGAGAGGAGAAGGAAAATGCTTGATCATAACTTGAGGTGAAAAGTTGTGACGTTGATAGCGTGAGGAAGGGAGAGGGTGGAAAAGATCTTCTCCTCCGACTCTACACTTGAGGTGAATATCATATTTTGGTTTCTGTATTTTGGCTCCAGCTCCATTTGCATTAATCTACGGTACGACATGGTGATCAGATATAGTCCCTGCAGCCATTCGACTGGCGAGGCAGAAACTATGTAGCCGTAGATAAAGTTGACTGTCCTCCGACCCTCATCCTTCGGCAATGATGATACGACAACCTATCACTATATCTTATATAGTAGTAGATGATGTCTTAGTATTAAATTATGTGAGTTCATCTTGATTCTGTTACATTCTTCAGATACTACATACGATAAGAACATATACTACACCATATGTACAGAACATAGATGATTCACACTAATGTATGCTAGAATGAATTTTGGATTGTGTTCTGAGCCATTCCTTCCCATACTTGGCAGTTAAGTTGTGGACATTATGTTGGACATTGTTGTTACAAATTTTCATATATCTGTGTTGATTGATGAGATTGTGTTTCAAATGTGTTCATGATTGTGTGTATCTGTGTTGTTTGATACTGTGTTCGTGATACACACCGTTGTTGATGTAACAAATGGTGTGGGGGATGCTGCAAATGCTGCAGGGAATGCTGCAAATGCTGTATTTTTTATTTTTTTTTTAATATTAGCGACGTTCGGCGACGATTACCGACGGTCAGCGACGAAAGAAACGTCGCTAACTGTAAGGAAAATCGTCGCTGATCGTCGGTAAACGTCGGTCAGGTAGCGACGTAGAAAAGTCGCAGAACGTCGCCATCTCGCTCTCAAGCCAGGTCAGCATCGATGCGAGACAGAGTCGCTCAACGTCGCTAGTTTACGTCGGTATATTATGACGTTTTATGTCGTGGCAGTCGCTATATTAGCGACGTGGACACGTCGCTAAAGCTCGTCGCAATAGCGACGTATGGCAACGTTTTCTTGTTTAGTGACTAGGTTAATCCCGACTACTTGAAAACGTCGCTAAAGACGTCGCTAATAGAAATTAGCGACGTATTTTCCCTTTTTAGCGACGTCTTTACGCGTCGCTGAATTGACAGATTTTAGTAGTGAACTCGGTTCGTGTTCGTCTGAGCTCGTAAGCTAAATCGTGATGAGCTCGATCATTTAGAACCTCTGATCAAACCGAGTTCAAACACCATTTTTAAGCTCGACCTTAAACTCGGCTCAATGAATCTCGCTCAATCGTTTAGTCGAAACGAGTTCGAACACACTTTGGACGAGCTCGTTCGTTCGATTTTTTAGCACTAATTTGGACAATTTAGAGACAAAAACCCTAATATCAACTTATATGTGAGACTCTATTACTTTTATTATTATTTTTTATTTTTTATTTCCTATTTTATATTTATGTTTTCCTATTTTTCTATTTTCTATTTCCAGACCATATTTTATATGTGAGACCCTATTACTTTTTTTTCCTTCTTATTTCTTATTTTCCTATTTTTTATTTTTATTTTTTATTTCCTATTTCCTTTTTTTTATTTCCTATTTCTAATTTCTATTTCCCATTCGCATTTCCTATTTCTAGTTTCTATTTCCTATTTTTTTTTTATTTGCATAAATGTAATAAAACCTACACCACCACAAGTGTCCGATGATCATACGCCACCCCTAGATCAGATCATCGATGATCAACCACCAGCAGAATCCGATGATCATTCCAAATATAGTTGTTCATACAATGCACTGTGCCAACTTTTTCCATCAAATATATGTTTTTCGTTTTCTTTTTCGGATGCTTCTCTTTCTGTCTAGTTGCTCTCTACTATTAGTTTACATAACAGCACTTAGTTAGACGTGAAAGCATTTAGGATAGATTATCCAAAAATCACTTCCTAAATTTTTATAGGTAGTGATTAACACGACAACAAGATATTCCTAACCCTGTTGGGATATAGGAATTGACTACCAGAGGTAATCATTAAACAAGAAATATTTATGTGGGAAAGATATATTGTAATAACTGTTAAAAATTTATTGTACCCTGTCGATTCATGAGATGAATAGCATAAATTAAATTGCGGAAGCGTACCTGAATCCATTGCTAAACTTGATGGATCTTGAAACGAACGTCTCTTTTGTTGGGTTCGAGCTTCCAACTTGCTACGACCCTTAATGACAAATAGGAATCCGAATCCTTTGTCCCTCTCTTTCTGTTGATGGGGATGCAGAAGAGAAAAAGAAAAACCTCTCTTTTGGTGGCCGTATAAGTTGGGGACCATAACCCTAATGAACACATATATTTATATGTTTTGATATTTCTAATTTGGCCCCTCATCAAATTAGAATTATCTCCGGTATCTACACATTAATTCCATGACAATTATACCCTTAAGCCAATTTCCAAATAGACCACTTTAATTTGGCTTAATTATTTAGATAGCCTAACACAATTAATTTTACATGTGTGGCCCATATTATTGAATAATTCCAATAATCTCCCACTGGGCCACATATGTAACCTTATAATTGTGTTAACCTTAGTGAGCTCATAAATTTCTATTTAATCCTTAGGGTATATCCGGACAATCTCGTCCATTAATCATATCAACATAGGATCAAAGCGGCATTCGTAACATATAGTGTAACTAAACCATCAATTGTCACATATACCAATATAGCTAAACGACATAGATCAATCATGGATACGTAGATGGAAATTACACGCAATGTGATCAATACATGTCTATTTCCAACTGGTCCTCCTTAACTTTAGTGAGATCAATACTTTAACATAATGAAAACAGAATGAACTGAATTTCCATATATCTGATCAGATAAATATCCAAAATACTTTAATACATAAATGTGTCCAAAACCAAATAGCACCCAAATACATAAAATACAAACTCCCATGTATTGCCATATTCTTAATTAAGATAACACCCATATGAGCAGTATGCTCATGAAAGACCCTGGGTGATAATACTTTTGTGAGCGAATCCGCTAACATGGAGTTTGTCCTAATGTGCTATATGGATACTATAACCATTCTGAATTCTTTTCTTCACAACTAGAAACTTTATGTCAATATCCTTTGACTTATACAAGTTTCTGTTGTTATTGGAATACAGTATTGTTGATTTATTGTCACACCATAATTTTAAGTGGTCTTTCAACACCCTCCTGTAGGCGCAGCCTTGTGACAATTTTGCAACCATATTCCTGAATAGATGCCCCACAGCATGTTATAAACCTTGCTTCCATGGTGGAAGAAATTATGAGTGCGTGTTTGACACTCATCCAAATATATCTCCATTAGTCAGCATAACCTGATGTGGATCTCCTGCTGTGTTGGCATCCAACAAAATCGTAGTCGGAATACCTTATGATCTCCAGAATTATCCGATCTCCTACAAAGAGCATATAATTTCTGTTCTTTATTAATTACTTAAGTAGTTTGGCTGCTACCCAATGATCCATCCATATTTGCTTAAATATTTGCCTAACATCCTAATATGTACGCAATATCCTGAGCGTACATACTTGAGCATACATTAGACTCCCTACAACTGATCATGAAGGAAAAATCTATTGTATTTTCTTAATTTTAAGGCTAACCTTAGGGTACTTAATTGAGACCGAATTTGTCTCCTTTAACGAAAGGGTTGTCACCTGGTTTGCATTGAATACTTTAATCAATATACAAAACCCAGACAATTATTCCTGCTCCTACTGAACTTGTGATACACACAATCTTCAACATTGTTCATCTCAAAACCAAACAAGATAATCACTTGAAGTACCTTTGACAAGAAGCTTGCTTGAGTTCATAAATAGATTTTATCAATTTACAAACCATATTCTTTGGGTCTTTCGACACAAAGTTTTCTGGTTGCACTTTATAAACTGTTTCATCAATGTTACCATTGAGAAATGTCGTTTTGACATCCATTTAATGTAATTCAAGATCAAATGTGCAACATGTGCTATGATTGTTTTAAAAGAGTTTTTCAAAGATACCGAAGAGAAAAAAACTCTTTAAAATCAATTCCAAAATTTTGAGTAAAGTCACTAGCTACAAGACGTACTTTATACCTCTCCACATGACCCTTCGAATCCTTCTTGGTTCTAAATGTCCATTTGCAACCAATGGACTTCATACCTTTTGGTAATGGGACAAGTTCTTAAACTTTATTGTCTTGCATAGACTTATACTCCTATTTATTTCTCAATCCACTTTTAAGAGTTGGAACTTTCCATGGCCTGACGGAAGATGATTGAATCCCTTCCAATATTCTATAGTTTTTCTCACGTTCCTAGAGAAATATGACAATATTATCCGAAATTATATTTCTCTTTTCTCTTGTGAACCATCTCAACATTACCGGTTCTTGAGGTTGTTGAGTTTGTTCCTCAGAAATTATTACCTTATCTTGAATGGGGGTGCCGCTACATTATCTTGTCAAGGTATCTCAACAATGACTTGTAGAGGTAATTCGACATTGTCTTGTTGAGGCTCCGAATTTACTTTTGATCAATGACAGGTACAAAATCCTGCACATCGTCAAAAGATAGTAGGAATCCCAATCGATTCCTCCTCAAAGATAATGTCTTTGACTTTATTTCTATCCCAAACTCAACATCCTAAAAAAAATGGCTTAATTGCACTTTGATACCCTCAACTATTCCGCTTTTTTAAGTTGATACATCAACTATTTTTTTTTCAACTTGATATCCTAAAATTTTTTTGGACAATAATGCCTTACCCAAAAATTAAAACTACCACTCAACCCCTCCCCCCCCTCCCCCCTCCCCTCCTCCCCCCCCTTCCGGCCACCGCCCCCCCCCTCTCCCCGCCGCCCCGCCCGCACCCTCCCCCTCCGCCCCTCCCCCCCCTTCCGCCCCGCCTGCACCCTCCCCCTCTGCCCCCCTGCTCCCCTCCACCCCTCCCGTCCCGCCTGCACCCTCTCCCTCCGCCCCCCTACCACCCTCCACCCTCCGGCCACCGCACCCCCTCCCGTTCCCTCCCTCCCTCCCCGCTGCCCTCCTTTTCCGACTCCACCATCGCCGGAGAGGGAGGGGGGTTGTAAAACCCCTAAAATTTTACTATTTATTTTATTAAATTTGGTACTGATTTAAATTTTTGTATTTTACGTCGCGTAGTTGCATTGTACGTCGCGCGCAAAAATTTTATTTTTCGTAATTGCTCGACGAGTGCGAATATGTGCGAGCGTACATATTTTTAGAAAAACATTTTTTTCCATTTTTATAGTTTCAAAAAATATATAGTAATTACTTATTTTTATCATTATAAAAAAAGGGCGTAAGATATAACTTATGTATAAATTAATTCTCAAAATTATTTATTAATTATCTTAAATTATTTCAAAGGTATTTTTGGAGTAGTTCCTATTAATATTTAAATTGATTTTCGAAATTATTATATTAAATTTATTATTCAAAAAGATATTTAAATATTTATTATTTTCAAATTATTATTATTAGTATTTTTGGAAAATGTATTTCGAAATTTTTGTGGCGATTTAAATCTTGATTTGAATTTATGATTTATTTAAATAGTTAAATATTTGAAATTTAATTTATTCCATTTGATTTTAAACTAAAAATTTAATTAGATTTAAATTGGATTTGTATTTGGATTGGATTTGATTGATTTTAAATTAAGTTGTGAATTATCTATTTTGGGTTTAAACTACTCCTAATCCTATCCAAATGGAAATTCCCACATCCTATAAATAGGCAGGTACTCCTCCATAAAATCCAACCATCCACAAAATTTCCACCAAAATCGTGCATCGTGTCGGTGTCCTCCTTTTCCATCCACTATATTCTATATGGTACAAATACATTGTTCCCCCGGGTCCGACAGATCTGAACCTCTGTCCCCATCGTATCGGACACACCCGATACGACGTAACCCTCACCCCGACTCGACTCCCTCTTCGTCATCATCGCCTCCTACTATCCCGGCCACCCGAGCCCCGCCAGCCGAGTTTACTGCCACCACCATCGAACCAATCTCCTGGCGATCTTCCCACATGACGACCACCCTCGTCACCATCTTCAACTACCCGACACCATCCCGGACGACCCATGGTTCCCGACCATTGCCACCACTGGCCGAAGCCGCTGGTACAGCCACCACCATTTCCGTCCTTCCCAAATCCCCTCGGCCACAACCTATCGTCCATCTCGATCCGTCACAACTACCATCAACCTCCTCAACCACCACCGCCACCACGGCCAATGGCCGGACCAACCACCGCATCCCACCTTTACCAGCACTGCCTACCGCCAAATCGACATCACCACCACGGCCATCATCGTCTTCACCGCAACCACCACCGCCCACTCCGTCCCAATCCCGACTCCGGCCAAATCTCACCAACCCCCACCGCCGCCACGGTACGCCCAACGCCGCTACGGTGTAACAATCACCACCAGCAAGAATCAGAATAAGAGAAAACCCTAACCCTAAAACTCACCTCCGTCCGCTCCGCCGCCTCCTTGTGCCGCACCGCCGCGCGTCCGCCGGCGAGCCACGTGGCCGAACCGCCTCTTCCCCTCTCTCCTTCCTCCTTGCCTCTCCGCTCGTCATCGTCGACCGTTCCGCCGAGCTTGGCGCCGACCGCCGCCGTCGTACCTCGAACTGAGCACCGAATGCCCTAACCCAGCCGCCCGCGGTGGCCAAATCCAGCCGCCGCCGCCTCACAAACCCTCGTCGGCGCATGCCCACATTTTTCTGCCCTGATCGCTCCGGCGAAGCCTTCGTTCCGCCGCCCAGAGCGCCCGCTCCTGCGGCAGCCACCCTCAGCTGGACCCGAGCCCAGCCGCCGACAGCGCCGCGACACAGCGCTCCCACCAGGTGAACCCCTCCGCGATCGGCGCCTCTGGCTCATCTCCACCGCCGCCGTGACCGCCGACGCGCCGCCGGCGACCACCGTCGAAACCCACTGGTAAAATCCCTCTTCCCCCTCTCTCGATACTCTCTCTCCACTCCTTTTTCTCAGTTTTCCTAATAGAGGAGCAGTAACAGTATAGTGATTTAGTTATTATCATATAAGTATTATTATTATATATTATTATATTATTATTATTATTATTATTATTATTAAGTATTATTAATAATGATCTTGTAATTATTATTTTATTATTTTATTATTATTATTATCATAGTAAATCAAATATCATTTTACAATTATATTTGATTTATAATTACATTAATATATGTAAGTTATGCAATTTCAAACAGTATTTAAAGCCTAAATATAAGTATATTAGTTTATCTATTTTAAAATAAAGTTTGGGCAAAAAGGATAAATATATATATATATATGATTAATTGAGAAAATTGTAGATTTTGCCTAAAATGATACTTCTAAAATTCCAACGATTTTATCTTAGCTAAATAAATATATAGTTAAAATGTTTTGTAAAAGTAGACTTTTAATAGTTATTTAAAAATATATCTTGAGTAATCAAATATAGTAAATAGTTTTGGAAATTTCAAAATATATTTATCTAAAATATTTTGGGCCTAATAAATATTAATTTGCATAAACAGTTTTCTAAAATTAGTATAAGTTTTCATCTCCGTAAATTCTTTTCACCCTTGACCGTAATTAAATTATGCTTTCTTACTTTCTCGCAAATTTTGGACCCCTACGCATCGACCATGGCTATTGGACTGTTGGAACATGACAGAATATCACACTACCAGGCGACACATCAGGCAAGACACCTTGCCTTCACTGTTTAATTTCTTGCTCAATATCATGTATGTTTTAATTATTGTCCTTTCAAAACCATATGTAGTTGCAAATTATTATTTTAGTTTTCTTTATGCATTTGGCCTAGAGTTAAGGGACCACCTTTGTTTGTGCCGCATTCATGGGCCGACACTTGTGTAGCATGATGTCACGTGTCTCATATAGATTCGGACTTGCGTACCGACCGTACATCGGTGCGTACAGGACGAGCGTTAGGGTATAACTGCTAATATAATTGCCTAGAAGACTTAGCGGTTATTAGGAATATCGTGGTGTAGATTCAGCACGAGTAGTGCATGGGGTGGGTGAAGACAGTTATTAGGCGCAGGGGCTTTCACACCTTTACCTTCGTCTAGCTGCCATTTGTGACTCAGTCGAGAGCTAGTGGCCGTACATTTATTTATTTTTCTCTAGATGCCACTAGTGCCTCGGTTGAAACAATGTGCCGTGCATTTACCCTCGTCTAGCTGCCGTTAGTGACTCACCCAAGAGCTAGTGGCCATGCATTTATTTTTCTCTAGATGCCCCTTAGCTCTCACTCGAGTGCTAATGGGCCGTGCAATTACTTTTCTCTAAACGCCACTAGTGCCTTGGTTGAAACGCTAACGCACCGTGTTTCTAGTCTCGGGAGCCCTTGTGTGGAACGTTGTCTTCAAAATATATTTACACATAGAATGGTTAAGGACCTTTATCTGTTTAGACATTTACTTTTCTGTTGAGCTTTATTATCCAGTTATTGGCATGATTATGTGTCTTGTTACGTCCCTCTGAGGACCTGTTTATCTCGCCAGGTGTGTGTTCTTGTCTTTCGCAGGTGCTCTAGTTCTAGCCGTGACCGACTCCATTTCTTCGAGGATGATTCATACGATCGTCTTCGCTCGCTCGCCAAATTTATTTTATTCTTTATGTATTTTTTCCTTGCTTGTTGGTAGTGGATCTGTCTCCGCCCAACATATTGTATAAAGACTTTTCATAGTTGGTATTATGATATCTTTAATTTTTCTTTATTTTGTGGATGAGATTAGTCGTTATGGTTTCTACTACATTTTACAGCTTATGTATTCATACGATTTCATATATTGGAGAATACTTCGTATGAGTACAGCTGGCATGTCTACGTTCCTAGTCCTACGTATTTTGGGACTGGGCGTTACAGGGGTCACCGCCGCGGAAGGGGGGAGGTGGTCGCCGGAGAGGGAAGGGTGGGAGGTGGTCGCCGGAGTGGGGGAGGGGGAAGGGGAGAAGGGAGAGGGAAGGGATAAGGGCATTTTGGGGATTTTTAAAAATTTAGGTATCAAGTTGAAAAAAATAATAGTTGAGGTATTAAGTTGTTGAGTAAAAAAGTTTATGGTATCAACTTGAAAAAGCGGAATAGTTGAGGGTATCAAAGTGCAATTTACCCAAAAATATTATACTTCTCGTCTCAATTTTTTTTTCTTAGTGTGGGATTATATAATTATCAACCCCTTGATCTGTAGCATAACCAATAAAGTAGCTGCTTATAATTTAACTTTGGTCTGTCTTCCCATTTCACATTCAATATAAACATTAAAGTATAAGTCAATGGAATCCAAATCTCATCAGACACAAATCGTTCAACTCTATTTCTAGAGATGTGACATAATCGCTTATGTCATAATGAGGCTAAAAATATTTATTGTTAATTTTGCGTTTAGTACCACATGACTCCACTTGCAAGGTTTCATTTAAGCTGCAATAGTTTCAACTGAATATACACGATCATAAACCTTAAAGGAACCATTACCAATAATATTTGAATTTAAAGATAGACTAAACTTATTGTTTTCAAATGAACAATGATAACCAGATTTGTCCAATAAGAAAACCAAAGCTGAATTTTGTCTAAAAGACGATACAGTAAAAGTGTCTATCAAATCCAAATAATAATCGTTTCTAATAATAACCTAAAATTTACTATTGCTTCCATTTCTACCGAATTGTCGTCACCACATAGATGTATCTTTCACCATCAATTGACTTTCGGTAACTCAGGCAACCTTGCCTAGAACACTAATGTGGGTAGTCGCACCAGAATCTAACCACCATGAGTTTCTTGATACTAAAGCTAAATTAACCTCAGAACAGACCCAGTTTAGAAAAAACTCTTTTTTATACGCCATGCGTGGTACTTTGTACATTTATTCCTTATGTGTCCTGCCTTAACACAAAAGAACAACCCTTAGTTTTATATTGTTGTTTCTTTTGACCTGGACCTTAGCAGCTACTGTATTCATTTCTTTTTGCCCTTAAAGTTTATCCCATTAAACATGAAAATTAAAATCTTATTGTCAGATATTTTAACAACATCAACTGTAAAGAGAACAAAGTAACAAAAATAAACATGCTTTAACAAATAACTAAAGCGTAAAATATATTCAAACAAATTCAAATAATGGTGAACCCCATCTCAAGATACCCAGTACATCATTAATTCAAGTCTTTGGATAGTGATATTAACTGCAAGTGGTATTCTTGGTGTAATGATCAAACGTTGACAATAAGTCATGTCAAATAATAAGCCTATCTTTGGATGGGTTATTATTCACATGTAAACCTTATAATTGTCACACATTTATCACCACAAGTATGTGTGCAATTCGGCCAAGTATTAACCTTCCTTTGGGCCGGCTAATACCCGCATGAATGTACACACACAAACATCCAACATTCTCATAGAACATCTAGGCAGAGAGGTCACTTTGGCGACATCTTGTTTCAATGGGTCTATTTAGAATATTAGACGACTATTGCTAGTCACAAAAGGCACCAAAAAATTTGAATGTTGACTAAATTTTACAAAACCGAATCATGTCCAAAACTTTATGTACATGCATATTTAAAATATTACTACTCAATTCAAATAATCATAAGTCAACATATTACAGTAACAAATATTACTGAATATATGCATGAAAAGATTACATCAAAAAATCTACTGAAAATATATATCCAAAGAGGATAATATTCTTCTAATAAACCATACAGAAGATAATCATCCAATATCTTTATGGTATTGCATACAATATTGAAAGCTTGCCTAGTAGACTTCCTAATATTAAAATTATAGTAGGTGGCCGGCAATAAAATATAGTATGTACATATACCATTTCATAATTTATGTGTTCACAGCAGAGAATACTCAGAAATTCCAACTTTGTTGACTCCATCAGAGGTCAAAAAAATATATCACTAACATACTAAAATTTTATGGAATATTACTCATAAGGCAAATCTCATACAATATTCCCTTATAAGATGCACTCAAATCTTGAGTAAATTCCAAGTTGACATGTTAAAGTAATCTTCTTTCCTTTTGTATGTCCATTGCAAAATCAGACCTTCACAAATTATTTGTCGAACAAAAAAAATATCAACAGAACCATTACTTGGTTCTTTGAAACCAAGTTAAGAAGCTGAATCCATGTGAACAAACATAAAAGAAACTATTAGTTCATGGCTTGTTGCTAAACCCTTAGTGCACAACAATGGAAGAAATAAAAAAATTGGAGAACCCAAACCTATTATAGCCATCGTGTTACACTAATCAATGGAAGAAATTAAAAAAAGGAACCAAAAATATATATACATAATCTTACATTCTAAGATGGTAAAAGCACAACAAACCACCGTTATTCCTCCATCATGACCTGAATCAATTAAAGGTTTGAGGCTATAGCTTGCTATTTCTATAACCAAAACATTCGTGGAGTGGCATCTCGGTTCGAGAAATGCAAACTCTCATCATCAGAATATGAACATTTTGTTAACAAATATTTTCATGCCAATATTCGAAAGACCGAAACTATAACCAGTGCGATACAATATATGTACATAAGAACACATCAACAACTACATTATATAATTGTATGCATATCTCAATTTTGATGGAAAAATAGGAACCATAAATTAAATTAGATCAAACGATCTAGGGTTTTCGAACAATAACAGAAATTAAATAAGAAACAACATGAACCAAACAGTTCCATACAAGCATAAGATCTAAACTAAATTAGATCGAAGAATATAGGATTTCCAAAAAAAAATCTGAAACTTCAAACTCATGAATCAAAACAAACCTGGCTCTGATACCACTTGTTAGAAATTTATTGTACCCTGTCGATTCATGAGATGAATAACATAAATTAAATTGCGAAGCGTACATGAATCTATTGCTAAACTTGATGGATCTTGACACTACCAAAATACAGTAAATTAGCGACGGAATATTAGCGACGAAAATTTTTAGTCGGCGTTAGCGACGGCTTCGGGCGCTCGCCGACGGATTACCGACCACACACCTTTACATTTTTTATTTTAATTTTAGGGAGGGAGGTCGCACATCCGTCGCTAGGGTGTCGGAGATATAGCGACGGAAGAAGTTGTCGCTACTCAGTCGATTATTGGGCGGGAATTGTGTAGAAAATGGCGGGACATTTTTTTCGACTACGTAGCGACGGATATTCAGTCGGCAAGTATAATATTGCAACTACCCGGCGACGGGTTATGGGCGTCGCGAGTCCGTCGCTAAATATACGTTCCAGACTTTAAA